>CM052168.1:5490942-5544180 GCA_028455555.1 Augochlorella aurata | reverse complement strand
TACCGTTGCAGGGTTAGGAGACGTTCTTCAGCAAATGCAGCAGCTAAAAATGGCAGCAGGACCGATTGGCAGAGCCTTTGGTTCGCAGAGCTGCGAAGAGCTGCGACGAGATTATTACGGTTGCGGGCCGGGAACAAGCCGCTCCCTTTTCCGGCTAATTGCCTACGTGTTTCCACAATTAGGCCGAATTTCGCGCGGCGGTCCTGCTTTATTTTCGACGAGATACTGTCGCGCTGCGGAGTCCGAGGATTCGAGGGGACGGGGCGCGGACGAAACAGGGCTGGCCCGTTAAATTTAACTCGTCGCGGGCCGGGCTTTTCTCCTGGAGGCCGACTCGGCCGTGTTAATTGTTGACGGAAAGTTTAACGTCGCGCGCTGCCGCGATTATTTGACTTGCGAGATGAAACGTCGACCGCCGCGACGAATCGACGCGGTGCCGCCTCGCTTTCCGAAGCTACTTCCTAGACTCTTCGCAGATCTATTTTCGAGGGCAGACCGCTGCCATGGCTTATGGAGCGTTCTGTTTTGCCTACAAGATGAGTCGTCCCGCGAGCAATGTCTTCTCTCACATCTTTCAGGTTTCGAATTGTCTAGTATGCTATCTGCGAGTTCTAAGGCTACTATGACGTTGCTTTTTTCATTTTTTCTGGTTCGATCTTCTGCAATTTTTGTCGCATTTCTTTGGTGAGTAGTTAGAACAGTTAGAAATACATTTATAATAGATTTCTAATAGAAATGAATTGATTTGAAATAGCAGTGATGCCAATTGTAATACACTTTTATTACACATTAATTATACATTTTATTATGCAATAGGAGTTTAAATTTTAGTCGATTTTTAACAGAAATTTAAATAGAAATTTTATGTTATAATAGAAATCTGAATTGTAATCAATTTTAGAATGGGGTTGAAATTTATTAACACAGGTTTTTATATAAAATTTTACTATATCGTATGTTTTTGTTGCTTCTTTAATTGAAAAAATGCTAGTCTGATATTATCCTCATGCATGCGTACTTTCATTAAAATAAGTAAAATGTGTCACAAGAACAGTTTACCTAAATCACTTACAGTGAGGAGCAAAATTCAACCAATGAACGCGTTCTTGTAGAAAATAATAATTTATTTACATATTCTAATAAGGAACGAAAGGAACTTGTTACATATATTAGTTAACACTTACTTCGCTATAACCGACGTATAACAACTTTGTAATATTTTGTTTAATTTAGCAGTAACATACGTTTTGTCGTGACTCAATTATGCATCATCTAGACAATAATAGAAAATTAGAGTTTTATAAATGTTTAACACATGTTTTGTTTTTTTAGTATTGTCCATAGATTTTCTATGGAATTCAGGTCTGGACTGCAATTTTAACCAATGGTTGCAATTTTAACCATTTTTGCACACTTTTTGCCACGTGCTTGGGATCTCTATCGCACTGAAACACAATATTTCTTTCATCCATTGGCATATTTTCTATAGTTCCACGTAATTTTATATCTAAAATTTCCTTATACACATACTGGTTCATTTTGAATGGTCCAACATCATACATTGTAAAACACTCCCACAACATAACAGATCCACTTCCAAATCTTACAGTTTCGTTTATGTGCTGCTTTTGTAGCGATTTACCCTTCCGAATTCAAACCCAGTGCCGCCATCGGACAAAAATCTGTTAAATTTAGACTCATCTAACCATACGACTCGCCTCTAGTGGTCTACTGCATACATTTTTTCGCAGAAGTTATATGAGCTTTAATGTTTTCCTTGCTTAACTAGTTAAGTGTGTTTGACGACTATATCCATCATGGAGATGTGGCAGAATTATAAATAATGATATTTAAATTGTAATTCTGGCGAAAACTAAATTATATTCGTAAATTTTAACATGTTTAAAATGTTTAGAGGTTAAGACGAAATGAAACAAACAAATGAAAATTATAAATAATTTGAGTTGGATTCATGAGTCGGATTCGTCTTTTTGGATTCGTCATCGCTTGATTATCGCGACACACACTGGTGGGCGCTTTGCAAAGAAATCGCCACAGTTAACTGGTTAAAAAAGATTTGTCTTCTCCATCGCTTTAAAATTCATCTTCTTCAGAGCCCGTTGTACAGTCCAACGACTGCAACGTACTCCTGCCCCGTTTTTAAATAATTTCCCTGCTATTACGACTGATTTTGTTATTCCTGAAGATACTAACCAAATAAGATTTCTTCTATCTTATGCCGATAGTATATTCGGAGAGTAAAGCTTAATAATAATTAATAAGAATAAATATTAGTATGTAACTATCTATTTTAGTTTGTTCAGACGTAAAATTGATTTAACAGTTCTTTTTTTCCTAAACGTACCCATTTACGTAATTGCGTAATACATTCTATTTTTACATTCCGTATAAAAAATGCAGACAAGGCTATAATTAAATACGATAATCGCCAATTTTAAAATGGGCAAAAATGTTTCCTTTAGTCGTGAAAGGGTTAACCTGATATCCTCGCGTACGCATACTTTCATCGAAACAAGGAAAACAAATACCTTTCACACAGAGTGAAATAAGTAGTGTGTCCATACACACTACTTTCGAGGTTCGTCAGGCGATTTTATTTGACGCACGTCCAATGCTAAATAAATTGTGCATGTGTTTGGACGTCAGCGCATAAATAGTCTCGGTAGAGGTGATACTTAAGGAGGAATTCATCGATGCTAAAATCTTCGAGCGAAAGGATCGTTTTGGGAGAAGTGTCTGGTCCTCGATAATTGACATGAGTTAACACACACGGAGCAAAAGAGACCCTGAGGTGCGTAACCTCGAGCCACGGCGAAGCTCGAGAAGCCGCTGGAATAATTCACAGCTGCGGACGGTGCAACGCCGCTATAAATTACGATGTACCTCGAATAGACTTCTCGTGTTCCGAAACTTTTCGGACCGGGACTTCGGTGTCCTCTCGAACTGCTCCTTGCGGCGGCCATCTTTCGATTGTTCGCGTTCGATCACCTGGGATAAGCCACTCGATTCCCCTATTTTTCATTGCACAATAATACTGGTACTATTCTTCGCAACGTCGAGCATTTGCTTTTTATCGAAATAGTGTAGACAGTGTTTACTGCATAATTTGCTATCAAGAAATTTAATATCACAAAGTGATGCTCTATTTTATTTATTTTATTTCCTAAATTTTCTTTATACATTTTTTATTAATTATATTGTTTTCATACACAGAATTTTAAGAAAATACATATATATTGAAGAAATTTGAGGAAATAATAAGAAATAATAAGATAAATATATTGAACAATATTGAAGAAATAATAAGAAAATAATAATCTTCATAGCTTCTCTTTAGATAAATGTTTCGCATAAATTCGTCGCTGAATGAAATTGAGAGAAAGATGTTAAGTTGATGTATTATAATCTTGTTTCCACTATTTATCTCTTATTGAACGTTTCTCTAAGAGCATTTTCGAATACAATAAAAATACAATAAAAATAAATACACTCAGACAGCAATGCATCAAGACCTTAACTTCCATATTCCTCTTTAGTGAAATGTTTTCCTGAATTCGTTACTAATTAAATAAAAATAAATTCATTTCAGTCGCAGTGTATTTCTCATCGGTAGCTTTCGTTCCAATCAGAAAAGTCACTTTGCACTTCAAAAATGCATTCGTGCGAAAGAATGAGCGACCGCGCGCGCTTTCATTGAGCATTTTCCGCGAACTAGCGGTTACTATCTACCGTAGCAACATGATTACAGTAATAATATCGACGAGAGACTTCGCGGGCGTACGGTCAAGCAACAATGTTCTACCGATTGCCGCTTTCCGTTCATTTGCTTCTTCGGGCTCTCCCTTTTCCACGTTCCGTGAACCGTCTCTCTCTTTCTCTTTCTCTTTCTCTCTTTCGTCTAGCCGTAGGAAATGCGATTCGCATTCGACGTATCCCGCGCAAAAGTCCAGATAATCGTTCTCGATGACACGCATCACCGGCCACCGATGATCGGGAACCGCTTTCGCGTTTCCTGTGTGTCTCTATTCAGCCGCTCCATCACGCTCATTCCGGCCAGGTGTGGTGCGTTTATGAGGCATTGTTGCTTTCCTAGGTGAATGTCACATCTGTCCGACAGTGAAATCATAGCTGTGGCCGCAAGAAATACCGTGTCACGCGTTACCGTCGCTTCCCGATCAATTGTTTTCCGATTGCGATCGATATATTCAGCCAAATCCAATTAATATTTATTCGTGTTGCATTTTATGTTATTTACGGGAACTGCGATCGGTTGACGTTGCGACGATGCTGTTGACTGACCTTTTGGCAACGTTTCAATACCGATTACTCACTTTACAAGATACGTAACAGTTGATACAAACTTGCATGCTTTCATAGAAATTGTTCAAGAAACAAGAATGGCTTCGTGGAAAATTTTTAATTTTTTATCACTTGTAGATGGTAGCATGGTGTACGTGTTCGTCTAGTTTCAGTTTAAACCAAATATTGATAAGAGAAACGTAGAATAGTGAAAATATTGGTAGAACTTAAGAACACTGTTATATGATTTTCAATTGATTAAAACCATTAATACAAGAAATACATTTTTATCTGGCCCTGGTCTCATAAAATTGCTGAACAAAATTTTTATTTCGCATGAAGATCCGTTGTCTAGTCATGATACCACTTAAATGACCGTATATTATTTCCCGTGGGCTTATTCTAAGATCGGCGATTTTCTCGTTTGGAAATGAAAAACGAATACATGTAGGAAATTAAATATCCGCATATTTATTAACCTTATAACTAATATATTATAAAGATAGTTTTTAAAATAAGTTTAGTAATTCCGCAGGGTTGATATTTTTGAAAGCAAGTTCCTTTGTGCTTTGAAACAAGAGAAATCTCGTGAGCGGTCGTTTAAGTGATACTATTCGTAAATGTCTTCATACTTTTTAGGTATTTACGTCACACAGAAATTGAGTGAAGCTCGAATTTTTTACAGCACAACGGCTGGATAGAAAATTTTTATTCTTCAAGTCAAGTTTGAGCTCAATGGAATAGTTTTCTCGAAAATTACAGATTTGTTTGCACAGATTCTCTTATTTCCAGCATCTTCCACCAACGATTCTACCAATGAGTGCACCTTCTGGATTCTTCTGTCGTACAGGAACATAACAAAAAAATGTTTAAATGTTGTAATACATTTGCGAAAGTCCATTTATTCTAGACGGTCGAAGACCTCGAGATTGGAGAATTTTACAGGAAAGAAAATTGTACCTGCATTGATTGGCTTCCGAGCTTTTCACGGATTAACAGCACACGATTGAGTCTAAGAATAATCGCCGTTGTTTGCGATTACGAATCCGAGAGGCGGGTATGGGCGGCTCGAGGCGACGATGTCTCGCTGAAAAATCCGCGAGGAGAGCAAATTTGCCGGTTGTAATATTTCAGGAGGACGGATGGTCTGAAGTCGAAGATAAGCGGAAGTAAAACAGCGGCGAGTGAACTGCTCGTTTTACAATCTTCCGGAGTGTTCTCCTCCTCGGCGGCGGGCCGCTTCGTTCTCTCTTTCCGCCCTCCTTCCCAGGTTCCTGTTCCAGGAGCGGAGGCTTTTTTCAATGTAAAATGCGACGTTTCTCGGGCAAAGCCATTTAACGTCGCAACGAATTCACGCGGCGACATTTCGCGGCCCGGTTGAATCGCCATTCACGAATTATTCCCGCGAGCTTTTCCGCGCGCGGGCGCCAACAAGGACCGCGAGCAATCCTCGGGACACTGAATGGTGTCTTATTCAAAACAGTAATTGCGCGGAAGACGGTTCTAAAGGCGACCAATCCCGGCTTCTATCTTCGAGAATTTTATCATTTACCGTAATGCAACCGAGATCCAGGTAAGTTGATACTGGGGGACCAGTTAGCGCTGGGGCGCAATGGCTTTTTTTACGACAGGTATGCAGTCGAACCGGGACGAAATGGAAGAAGGTGTTGCTTCACGGTAGCACCAACGCGGCCCCGTAACTCGATATGTTTTCATTTAATCGAATTAATATTTTCCCGGACGCACCGGCTCGTGTTTCGTCGAAATTTCGAATCGTTGATCGCTTCTTACGAGGGCTCTGAAAACTTTTGCTACGATCTTCTAATTAACTTCGGCTTTGGTGTGTGTATTCCTAATAATTCACAATTTGTGGGAATGAAGCAGTTCCCCAATCTGAACACCCGATTTTTAATTAGGAAGAATGAAATTTGACGTATCGCCACAGAACGTACAATATTGAATCGTCACCCATTTTCGATGGGGGCCCTGAAAACTTTTGCTACGATACTACAATTAACTCCGGGTTTGGTGTGTGCATTCTTAATGAGGTGTAGTTGTTGCAAACGAAACATTTTCTCGATACGATTCCGCAACTTTTAGTTGCAGAGAGAGAGAGAGAGAGAGAGAGAGAGAGAGAGAGAGAGAAAGTTCACGTATCTGTTGGGAACGTGTATAAAAGAACCTTTACAGATAATCCCACTGCTTTTAAAAAACTAATTTGATGGAACTGAAAATTGTTGAGTGCATATACAATACTGTTGTTTAAATTTATGTAATTACTTTTTATTCTCATTATTTTTTTGAATCTCAATCTTCACTGATTTTCTTCGTAGATCATAGTCTGAGTAGAATACAATCATTTTAAGCGAGTATTCCAGTGTGAAACTTTGAAAAAATTTCAAAGAAAGTTCAAGATAAATGCAATTTACACTAGAATAATCCCTTCTGCCTTGGCTTTGTCCCACCGAAATTTCCGACTCCGTTTCGCGGGTTCATTATTTCCGACCATCGAAACGCGCAATAAAGACGCAATAATTGGCATAATTGCGAGCGGAGGGAGGCGAGAGACAAGGCAGTCGATTCGAGGCGACTCACAATCAGTCTCGCCGGCATCGTCTGGCTCGCCGTTGGGGGCTGTCGCTTTGCATTTCAGATTCGCCGCGGAAAAATGAAGCGTTGCTTCGTGCGGGACGTGCCGGGAACTTTCGAAAAATTACCGGCAACTTTGATCCCGGATCCTTGCCCCTTATCTGAAAACTTTCCGAATGACCTGTATAAGAGGATCCCGTGGCTGGGCTGAAGCGAGAGAGGATGGAACGGAGGGGGATGATTTAAACAGCCGAGGTCTCTCTTTTCGGAGAGATTCGGAAGGAGAGGAAGATGTTCCAGGGCGAGGAGACCGATTTAAAGAGCGAACCGAGGACACGAGGACAGAGATGCTCCAAAGAGGACAAGGGACTTCAGGGAAAAGAGAATCTCGGCGCCAAACGAAGATAAGTTCTCCGGTTGTTGATCAAATTTCAACGGAAACATCTTGATCATTATTCTTCCTCTTGTACGATTCGTCGAGCGCCCACTTGCGAACGGGAATCACTTTGGATCCTATAGATCAAGGTAGAAGGAACAAGAAGAACGTCGGAGGGGGGAGATTGAGGTAAGGGGATCCAGGATAACTCAAACGAAAAAACCCGGTCGTTTAAAGCCGAAGAAAATCCAAGATGGGAGGAGCCCGCGGTAAATAGAAAACCAAAGGTAGACCCGCATGGTCTACCGCCGGGCGCTACGAAAAATGTAGAAATTCGAAGAGAAATCGGTGGCTTGCAAGAAACCAGCCCGGATAACGTGGGTGGGTCCCGGCACCTGGGAAAGTTAGTACAGTAGGCATTTGATAAGTGGCTGCGGGATCTCCGTGAAACGCTTTCATTCTTCACCAAAATCTTACCGATGATAGTCCTGTGGCAAATAATAACCCTTAGTTCCTGCCAGATTGATAGAGGACCTTTAGATTTCATCTGAATCAAGTTCAAACTTGGTACTTTAAGCAGATGATTTTGAAAATTGTAACTATGATGTATCACTAGCTATGTGTGACTATGACTAGCGAAAGTATTAAAGAGGAATTGGGACCAAATATGGGACTGAAATTGTTTATGTTATGTATCGTATCTTAATTTTTGTACGGAAAGTTTTAATACTTTTGGCATGGCACACAAGATAGGAGAAAAATGAGAAAAGTATTACGAGAATATATTGAGACTTAGATTGATTTTTGATTATTTACTCTTGATTTCACTGAATAGATTGCCATAAAAATAGTATTTCATGCTGCTAATAAAATAATGTTCAGCAAATTAAGTAAAAATCTGAAGCTGGAAATCTGATTTGAGTTATTCTAGTACCTCTACTATTGAATTTTTATTTACAGTATTGATGTCACCCTGTACGATGTTAAAAATATGTAACGTCACAAGAACTTTTGAACAAAAATAAACTGCACGGTGTTAGAAATAAAAATAGGCGACCTCACAAAATTTTTCTAACAAAGTACACTGGTCAGTGGTAGAAATAACAATTTATATCCTCGCAAAAAAGTTTAAATAAAAATACACCGCACAGTGTTAGAAATAAAAATTTGTATCCTCGCAAAAGTTTTTAAATAAATGTACACTCCTCAGTGTTAGAAATAAAAATTGATAACCTCGTAAGAACTTTTAAATAAAAATACGCTGCATCAGTATCATCTGGTGATGCCAAGGAATTGCCCTTTCACCCTGTTACATCGGTTAAAATCGTTTCAAAGTTGAAATTCCGCCGGCAACGTACCTATACATCTCGTGATGTAGCTGCTTATCGAATGCTCGCCAGAGAACTGCAGCAAAGCAGTAAAGTTTCCTTTCCGACGGCCGAATCCTCGGGGGAGGACGCAGAGGTCATCGGGAGGATAGTCGCGATCCGTCGATCCAAGATCCCATCAATCCGCGTTCGTCGACAGTCGCGTTGGCAGGATTCCCTTCGCGGCACGCAGGATCTGGCAGCGATCTCGGAGTTATGGGACGGTCTCCCCGGTGGGGTCGCCTGAAAAATGTTGCCCGTTCCGACCATAAATTAGGAAAGAAGCTTCCACATCCGATCTCGCGCCCCGCGGACTCGAAAATCGTTAACACCGGACCCCTCGTCATCGACGATCGCGATACGCTTTCACATCTAATGTTAGATTACCCATAGCCAGTTCAGGTTTCAAACAATTGCCATTCAAGAACTAGTAGTACCATCGGGATACCTCACTCGCAAGTGTATTGAATTAATTGTTAATTTCGTTCTTCAATGTTAATTTTTCGAAAAGAGAAATGTGAGACATTTTGACCCAGTGTGACTGTAGATCATGCTTGCCTAACTGTTACCTATGCAGTCGACAGCTTTGGTTTCCTCCTGTTGCGCGATTATATATCTATTCGTTCCTCGCGAGTGATAAAGTGATTAATTTTTTAAAAGCTATACGATTAAATCGCAAATGTTCACTGTTGTTAACACCTTATCTACGAATGACACCATTTGGCGTCAAATTGAATCGTTATGAGCCCGTCGATAAGGTGTTAACTTGAAACCTCATAATTTTCAAAAAATTGTCGGAGATGTTCATTCGTGTTAACTTGACACTCATATATTATTTTTTAAAATTGTATTAACTAAACAGCCGACATACCCTTTAAATTATAGAATGTAGCATATACAGCGGTTTAATTCTAAAATATAGAGTGTATATCCCGACAGGGTATCACTGCTGTAATACTAATGTAGCACTATGGTAGTACTAATGTATTCCCAATTTTTATTTATAAATCAAGCATGTTATCTACGAAAATGCTGCTCAGGGATTCAGCTCCAATACTTCTTTTTCTTTAGGGCGAAGGATCCGCCACTTTCTGTTCTAATCTGTAAGATTACCGGAACACAGTTTATTGATTGACCATAGGATTTCCAAAGGGTAGAATTGCCATCAGCTTATCTGCCGAGCAACATCCAAACTTTAATGCACGGAGGAATTATCTCTGGTCTGTAGAGACGTTCAAGTATATAGGTCAGGAGTACCGTGTCAAGTAAAGAGGACTCCGTAAACCGGTAAGCTGAAAACAGCATACTTTTCGACACGTCGGATCCGCTACGAGTGACATTAAATTCAGGACAACGATGGCTACGATCGGGGCGGCTGTGAGAGGCCTGGATAGTTGCAGCGACCTCCCGAAAACGTAATAAATGCAGCGGCCAGGGAGCATAATGCTCGGTAATGGGTCGGCCGGGAATCATCGGCAGCCGACTAATTCCATCGAACGATGCCTGGCCACGTGAAATTTACGATATCGCTGGAAATTGCTGCTGGAACACCCTCTCCCTTTCTCTCGCCTTTTCCCTTCCTCTTTACCGAGTGCGCTTCTATTTTACTGTGATCGTTCTGTTCTGGGACTCCGATAAACCCTAATTCGTCGACGATTCCCGAAACGCGTCGTGATCTGAAAATTTCAATGCCTAAGATAACACTTACAAAATTCAGATTTTACTTTGTTTATTTTATTATTTGTGCATTATTGCGTGTCAATGTTGCCAGTTTGTAATAATTTTACTTTGTAATAATTTTACCATTTTCTTCGCAGTTGATCAGAATTCGTTCGATTGTAATAATTTCTTCGAAGAAAAAAAAATTGTATTTATTCTGTACCTTCATTTACGCGAATACTTAAATATCGACAACCAGATTACGGATCTTTCTGCAAAATAGAAATTTTCAAAGACGATTGTAACAAAAAGCAATTATATAAAAATGTTTCTTTTAATAATTTTGATAAATTGAAAGTAGCGTAATAAATTAAATTTTTCTTACGTTTTCACAATTTCATATTTCAGCCGCTCATTTTTACCATAAATGCATTAAATCCGTACTCTATTGACGCAAGAGAACAGAATTTCATTTCGACTAAAACAAGCAGGAATAACATATTCGTATTTATCAAGTTATTATTAGAGATTACCATCGAACTTTCCCTTTTTAATTATTACGAGAACCATAGTATACTTCATCACACATTTGATTTATCAGAAATTTTGCTGCGTCGGAAAATTAATAATTTTTCGTGTTAAACGGTTATCGTAGATTTCCTTAACTAAGCAGTGAAGCAAAGCGATTGTTTAACGAGCAGCATTGTTTAACCTCCGCAGCAGCTCGACGTAAGTCGGCGAGAATGGAAGTGTCAATTACTTAAACAGCGTACAGCTTTTCGAAAGGAAAATGAGCGAGAAGAAAAGAGCGTAATTTTAAGCGAGCAGCTGCCAGGTATAGTCCGCGAACGAGTTTGCCTTTATTTTGTCGGGTTGAAGGAAAAATCTGTTGAACGAGAGTCGTACTCGAGGTTAACGAACATCCTATCGTGGTATAATTATCCTGGAAGTCGTTCGGAAATCGGCGGAACGACACCGGCCACTTTCGAAACAGCAGACTTCTATTGTTCATAAAAGATTTACTGTTTTCTCGCTGTGGCATTTAGCTAATCCCTGGAAAAGACTCGTTCAAACTTGTGGGGTACCACAGAATAGTCTACTTGAAGGAACGTCAAAACTCGAGCGCGAAAGGTGAAAGACTACTTTATAAGAATGACGAGCTCGAATCTTCGACCCTTTGACCTTTTTATAATAATGATTGCTTGGATTACGATATTGTAGGGATTATTTTCTAAAGGGTTTAGTAAATCCCACGAGACTCCATGGTAATATGATAAAGGAAACGACACACGTCTTTAAATAACAATAACAGATAGTTTATTATCAACAACTCCCCACGGCTTATAACAAAGTTACCAACAATAGCGACACGGTAGCAACAACGACAACAACTTCAACAACGACTACTACTACAACGACAACGACAACGACTACGACTTCAACAACAGGTTTCAACAACGGTAACAACAACGGCAACAACTACGCCAACGCACGGTTCTCCTTCGACTTCCAAAATCCTTCTGACCTCCGTTCCGCCCTTACCAGCCTTTTTATATATTATCCTGACTCTCTCTCTCTCTCTCTCTCTCTCTCTCTCTCTCTCTCTCTCTCTCTCTCTGTCTCTCTCGCAGTCATTTTCTTTCACTCTGTCTCGCTCGCTATCTCATTCTTACTCATTCTCACTGTTTCTCTATTTATTTCCCTTAAAATCTTTCACGCTTTCTCTTTCGGTGGTGCAGAACTTCGAGGGACCTAAGCCGTAATAACTCAGGTCACTCGATGCTGCCCAAACATTCTGTCACCATCTGTCCCATTAACTTAGCATTTTACGACACTCGCTTTCGATCCTTCTACCTTCCATACTTGACAAAAATAAACCCTACAATATTAAAGCGTTTGCTATGAAAGAGTCGTTCCAATTTCTACAATTTTTTAACCGGTCATTTTGCACGGCTATGCAGGGAGTTTCGCCTAAAGCTGTCCACCATACATCTCTTCCAATAGTGATATTGCAAAAAATATTGTAAAATAGTATATCATTGGTATCAAGAGATAATTACGTATAATTATATTCTGAACATTAATTAATTAATACGCGCTAATGGATACGGTCATGAGATTTATTCAATCATTTCTTAAGTAAGCGTTTCTGTAGCTTTAGAAATTGTAACGCACTCGGACGTCTCCGAAATAATTATTTTACAAAATTCTACTTGTATAATTATTTCCGATGTTGCCTAGACGAGACGAGAAAATTCTCCAAGTGAAAAGGGTTGAAATGCGGAACCGGTCACCTCGATTAAAATAGCTCAATGAAATTCTAAGAAAAGACAAAAGGACGGCGAAAGATCGAAGCGGCGAGCGAAACGTGGCGTTTCCCAGAAAATTAAGTGGCGGGGTCCCGCAGGAGGTGCTCGATTAATCTCAAGGAAGCAGTGTTTTCGGTCGTTAGCAGCGCGGAGAGAGAATGAGGCGGATACGTGGCGATGATTATCCTAATATCCCGGAGTCGTGGCAGTATTATCAATCAGGTTTTTGCGAATCGGTGTAGTGCGTGCGTCGCCAAGGGAGGACCTCGGTGTCGCGAGACTCAGGCGATACATCATGCCCTGAAATCGGAAAAACCGTGTTTTTCCCGCGGAAAAGCCCTCGCGGCCGTCGCCGCTGCCGCCCCGTGTCACGCGTTCCTTTTAATTACTTTTTCTTCCGTGTCACTCGAATCACACCGCGCACCACCACTGCATCCGCTTTCCTCCACCCTCCACCGCCGACTTTCTCCCTGTCTTTCTCTCTCTCTCGCTCTCGCTCTCCACGCGATCTAATTATTTTAATTAAAACGCGCGACGTCGCGAGGGATGCCGCGATTTCGCGGTGAGGACGCGTGAAGGTAATTCGCGGAACGTGGTCCAGGTGAGTTTATAACGTTGCGGGGACATCGACGGCCAAATTAGGTCGTAAACAATCTCCGAATATGGGATAGCTCTAAGGAATCTTTGACACTGTCAGACAAGATCGTATTGATGGTGTTGACCATCTTGTTTTACGATGATCTAATCGAGACAAGGAGATTTCATCCACTTCAATCTAGCTAAGCGATTCGAGAACTTGGAAAACATATTCTGAGTCCGTCACAGGACAAAGCATGAAGCAGAGCATAGCGAGATTATCTCCCTCAAAGAATAGACTGCAGATCTTTATGCGAAATAAACGTAATCTTATGTGTTTAAAATTTTATATTTCAATTTTTGTCAAAAATGCGTAAAATCCGCAGTCTGATAATAAGATAAGATCGATTGCCGAAATCGACTATGTCGTTTCACAATGGTTTTGTCAAGACGATGAGATTTGCTTTAGGAACTTTGTCCAAAGTTGAGGAATTTTGAGTGAGACTAATGCAATTCTACAGGAGTTGGAAACATCCCCTATTTTGGGGTCTGTTACGGGAAAAAAAGATGAAGAAACATAATCGCTGATTTTTCATCGTTTGGTATTTGAGCATATCGTAGCAAAATTATATTCCTCATACGATAAAATCTTGATTAGATTCTAGCAAACGTCGACCAGGACACCCTTTAGATCACCAGACATCTCTGAACCATCATGCATTTGCAACTATCCTTGGACTCAACAGGCTCGAACATTTTCCGGGCGAAGATTGTCTCACTCTTTTTACATGAAAGTGTCGCGCTTTCCTCTTCACGTTTTCTCCTTTCAATTTACCCATGGTGTCTGGCAAAGAGAAGAGAAGGGGTGGGATTCTCGGCCACTGGAGACCCTATCATCCCTCGCCCAACCGCTGGCCTCAATAAACCTGCAGCAACTTCTCAGCAGAAATCAAAACCATCGAAAGTTTCGATTCCACCCCTCACTTCCTCCATTCATCCACCCATTGGCACAGTGTCCGGCGAGAGTGAAGCAATAGATGCTGCGTCCTTCATCGTTCACCTACCCCTAGCCTACATAAACTAGGATCATATTCCCGCGAAGATGAAAACCTCGAAGTTCCAGTGTCCCTCATCGCCCCTCACTTTCTCCTCCCGCCCTCGCGAGTTCACAAGATCAGAGCAATAGAGGACCACTCCTAACACCATCATCCCCTCCGATCGCCGCAACCCCAACCAGCCCGAACAATTTCCCAACAAATATCAAAATCGTCAGAGTGTTCTTCTCTCCCGTCGTCCTCACTTTCTCCTCTCCATGTTCCCATTGTCCGGCGAAAGGAGAGCAAGGAAGACCGCCGTTGGGGGTAGCAGGAGATGGTCATTGGTTACCGGAACGAACAAGTCCGAAGATCATGGCTAGAGAAAAAGGGACGATGCCTGAAAGACTGACGGAACAAGACGTATCCCGGGTGAAACGACCGAGAGAGACCGACGTCGAGTCAAAGGGAGAGAAAGAGAGGAGAGAAAGAGAGGAGAGAAAGAGAGGAGAGAAAGAGAGCAAGGTGGAGAGAAGGAGAGGCTAGCAGTGGAAGAGCGGTTCGACTCGCCTCGGACTCGGCGTGTCGGTTCTCCCGGTGCTTCTGGTTGCTGACTATCCGCGCTGTCGCTACTATCGTCGCTGGCCGTCCCAGCAACGCCGCTGCTAGCTGCTAGCTGCTGCTGAGGCTGCTGAGGCTGCTGCAGGAGCAGCTACGCGCGCGGTAAACAAAAACTCAGCGGCGACGTTGTCGGATCTTCCCGCTCGGGGTTCAGGGCCTTCCTCCCATTGGCCACCGCCGGATTTTTGTCCCTCTCCGGCTCTCCCTCGCTCTCTTGTTCTCTCCTCTCTCCTCTCTGCTCTCTCCTGCTACCCTAACCGGCCGCCCTTCTCCTCGTCCACCTCCTCCACCTCCGCCTTCTCCTCCTCCTCGTGCACTCTGCCTCCACCTCGTCCCTACCCTTCTATGTCCACGACCTCCGCGTCCCTCTGGTCCACCTGCTGCCATACTCGAAACGGCCCCACGGTCGCTGCCACGACGCGGTGCGGTGGTGGTGCGAGCGCGACCGTCGACGTCGACGACGCGATGCGGGACGAAAGGGGAGCGAACACGGTGGCAAAGGGAATAGGAGGGAGAAAGGAGGGGGCCGACGCTCGGCGACGCAGCAGCAGGCGGCGGCGGCGGAGGGACGGGGGCCACAGGAATTCCCTCTCCCCCTACTTTTCCAGCCGGGTTTCGCGGCGCATCGTCTACAACACGCGCGTAACGCTGTGTGCACGCGTGCACACCCGTGCGCTACACTCTCTTTACTTTTTTCTCTCTTTCTGTCTCCTTTTTTCTCTCTCTTCTCTCTCTCTCTCTCTCTCCCTCTGTCTCTCTCTCCCTCTTTCTGTCTCCTTTTTTATCTCTCTTTTTCCCTCGACCTCGCTGTCGTCCCACCCCCGCGGCCGGGGGTTGCAAACGAAAATGGAAACACTGCTTAGATGTCGGCCGTTGTGTTCGGGAGATTAGTAGCCGTGAAATTGCACGGTGACGAGATCCTGTGATCCAGATATGCATGTGCTATGGTCGCGAGGCCTTTGGTCACTTTGTCTGTCGCACGCAAGATATTGGGTTTCGGTTCGCTAACGTGTTCTGCGAGGATGCTTGATCGCCGGTGAACAATTTTGCTTTTGGCTTTTTTGGAGATTTGTCTCTGGAAGCGACTATTTTCGAATCTCAGAGGATTTTGTTAAGGTGACAATAAACTTTTTTAATACTTGTCTACATTGTTCCTTGTACACTGTCTTGTACACTGTCTGATAAAACATAGTCGATCCTATGAATTGAGCATTCATCATCAGATGAGTTGGTTAGAATCATAGTGGTGTAAGACGCGTTTTCGAAAATTATGGTCAGTAAATAATACACACATTAACAGTAACACTGCCTGTTTTTTTTTACAATGAGGGATATTTCACAGAGCATTCGCAAGGCGTTTATTCCGGGTAGAGTAGTATAATTTGGGTAATCACTTAGATTGGACACCTATGTTGCTTAAGAGGAACTTGCAACGTTTATTAATGGTATCAATTGATTAAAAACTATGCTCAGACGTAGTGCAGATACATTTCTCGTAAAAAAAGTCCTTCAAGTATTACTGCTGGCAATAATTTATTGCGAGTTGCAAATTAGAGCCAATCTATGAGCTGATCCAAACAGTCTGCCTCAGCATAACGAGTTTCCTATAATAAATCTTCCATAAAAAGTCTTCTATTTATAACGAGTCCTCCATAATAAGTCTGACATGTCGCAAGACAAGAGGTTAACACGTTATCGAATATCAATTCCACAAATTTCCACAATATCAAAGTCGTTTAGCTCTTGCAAGGCGATGGCTGTGTCAGTTTTAACCAACAGTACTTACATCGTTCGCTCAATTGCTCAATTTTCGGCGGTTACATAAGTAATATAAATTGCTATTACATTAGGAACAACAGCAAGGCTAACTTTGCAAGAAATATCTTGAAATGTATATTTAGAATTTCTGAATAAATCTCAGAATTGTTATAAGAGAGAATATTGCAAGATATTACAAGAATTACCGTCGTTCGAGGGTTAATTAATGAAACCTATACTAGAAAGTGAAAGTTTATCATAGCAAATACCAATGTGACTCTTTTGCATTCTAAGTGTTTTAGTCGAAATCAGCTTGTTCGAATGTATGACAATAAACATAAATTTTGATAACTAACCAAGAAGAAATGTCACCCGTATGTGACGTACGCGGCACTCGATGTGAGTAAGATCCTCCACAGAATCCTACTCGAAACTCTGATAACTCCCTGAAGAATCGAGTCAAGGAATTGGCTTCCAAAGATGCAATACCCTAATGAAGAATTTTCTCAATCGACCTGTTCCATTATTTTGTCCAACCCCTGTACAGAGACTCAAAAGAGAGAGAGAGAGAGAGAGAGAGAGAGAGAGAGAGAGAGAGAGAGAGAGAGACGTGAGACGAATCGCGAGGCAGCCGATATGCTCTTCGAGGCGTGTTCGTGCGAGTTCGATACACACCCCGAGCGGGAAATCTTGCCCCGTCGCGCACCGAGTGTCTTGTGTGCACGCAAAACAGCAGCGTGTGTGCATGCTGGTCACACCAGTTCGCTGGTGGTGGGGCTGACGTAGGTGTGCCTTCTGCACACACGCACACCACACCCCTCGAGGACCAACACTCGCCGAGCGGACCGCGTGCACACCACGTGCAGGATCCCGCACACATGCAGCCTAGCCTGCGCGCTGTTTCGACGGTCCTTTTTCGCTGAATGACGTCAGTGCGTTCGGAGATCAATTAATGTAATCGGTGATTCGGAGATTCTTTGCTGTTTTTGGTACTTCTGGGAACATCCTGAAATCACCTCCCTTGAACGTACGCTGAAACTAAATGCGCAAACGGCTCGTTCGATAATTCCTTGTTATTCTTCCATGTGAATTAGGCTGAGCATTTTGTGCATTTATAATGAAGATGCATAATGATTTTCATAAATGCAAAATCGTATTGTATACAAATTTGTCTTTTTGGTGGCTAAAAGATGTAAAATCTTGTATCCGCCTTTTTAGGAATTACAGTATGTGACGCTGAACCTACTTCTTTACATGACAAATGAAGTTGTACATTCTTTTCAACTCTTGTGGACGATCTTGAAGATATTATGACAGTCATGACAGTCTTTCGTATGTTTTCAGACTATTTCTTTGAGATCAAACTTAATTCTCTCATTGACTTCAACGTCAATACCGAATATAGTAAAATTTCGATTATCCTAACCTCCAATTTTTGAATTATTTATCGTCCTAATACGTTTTAGATCTAAATACAGCAATCTAAGGTTATCCACAGGTCATACTATTTATCGTGTAAACAATAAAGTCTTAATCTCGAATTGAAAATCACTAACTATTCTATTATCCGAACCCTCGCACTTCCTCCATCAGTTTTAATAACCGGGGTTCAATTGTAATTGAAAAATAAATGCCAAAAAATCAAGAGTAACTCAACAATGGCTGAAGCTCGTTGAGCAACCCTTTTAGAATAAACAGACTTAACCAGTTATCTGTTGGAATCTCGTTGGAAAGCGTGCAAATCACTGTAATTATACTGTATTTGCTTAGTTTCTTTCATATCTTGTTTAAATACAACGTTTTCATAAAACATATAATTTTATAAAGAATATCAAAGTATATATCCTTCGTAACCAGTTAGTGAAACCTAGAAATGGCAACATTTTATGTTAAGACGAGTATACTCGCCAAAAATAGCTAACTGGTTAATTACTAAAAGTGCGCGCAGCACAGAGATTCGATCCTACGGGCGCTCGGAACAAAAATTATATGTTCTAAACTAATTAATTCTCGAGCTAAGTACCTTAATAACTTTTTAAAGAGGATGCAAAGATGAATCGATTTGTACGTAAATAATTTTTAAATGTAATGTGTTCTGTAAAAAAAGAAACACATTCGCTTTTGTCATTGAACGGAGCACAAACCCATTTCTCAAGAATATCCCTCGGACGCGCTTCTAAAAGATATAATTATAATACTGTATAAAAATGTAGAGGAAGGTTCAAGAAATAGTTTTCCGTTGAGATCCCAAGACATGTTTTACCTTTTTCAAGAAAAGTTGGTTTAAAGTTTGTCAAACGTATACATTAGGTCCTCAATGGATGTGTAACTTTGAGAGAATAAAACTAAATATACGATGAATAATTAAACCATTTAACAATCAAAACAACAAGTCTTTAACATCTTCAATTGAATAATCCATTCATATTTATATTTACTGCCGTCAGCTTTGAATAAATTAATGTTAAAAACACGGCGATATAACAGGCAACTGCTTCAGGTAGCAGAGACAAGAAGATCGCTGTCCATACAAACATATTTACTAACTACTGAGTGTTACTTTCTTGATTTCTGTTTTCAATTGTTCACATACGAATAAAGATTCTAGATTACGATAATGTTATAAAAAAATTTTTTAAATATTGATTTTCGATTTGTTCCATTGCTCAAATCACTGCGCGCAGTCCGAATTTCGGAAAAATATTCTAGCAGAGAACATCTAGAATGATGAGAATAGAGGACGAGGACTAGAAAAGGACTAAAAGCAGCGACAGAAACTAGCACAAAGGCTACCTGTACTTCCGTCGCGTCGAGAATAGCATCGGGATTTCATTAGCGACCGGTTTCTTTTTGCGGAACGTAGGAAGAAGTGAGTCGATGAATTAATGGTCGGCGAGCGGCGAGTCTCGGTGCCATATTTCTTCAACACGTGCGTCCACGAGAGCGAGGCGGGTTCGCGCGGGAAGTCGCGAGCGAGCGAGCGAGCGCGCGCGAGCGCACAAGCGGCGGCCTCGGCGCGAGAGGAAATCTTGGGGACGCGTGTAGAGACACGCGAATCGTTCCATCGGGTTCCATTCGCGTCCTTCTCTCTTCCTCTCTCAGCCTTGCAGACCGTCCCCTTCCTCTCCCCGTCCGCCCCTTCGCCCGAGCCCTCCGCTGCTTGCCCCCCTTCGCCGACCACCGCCACCCATCCGCAGTTTTCCTCCCCTCGAGAGAGAGCAGCGAGAGACGAGCACTCCCTCGCTAACCTACCGTGCACTTTTGTATGTTTAAATTGGGTTGCGTTCTACGCTCGCGCTTCGAGCGTTAACCGAATCCTTAATTACTATTCTGATTGCGTTCCGCCGCCGCGTCCAGATATCTCCGGCCCGCTCTTAATATCCAGCCCGGCGACTGGGAATTTTCGGATCGTTTCGGACCCGGCGTGCCGCGATTCCGCTTGACCGTACTCTTTTCCTCTCTCTCACTTTTTCTTTCTTTCTTTCTCTCTCGCTTTCTCCGTCTCTTTCCACGATCGCGAGCGCAATTTAATGTCTGCCGATTTCCCGAGTCTCTCGAAAAGTCCTGGATTTTTCCTAAATCGATGGAGAAATAGAAACTAATACATTTTTTCTGCTGTTCCTAATATTACTGGAACCTCTTAGTAGTCTACAGGAGTTCTTGCTATTAAATGTACAAGTTAAATGGCATTTCTTAAAGACTTCAAGAGAGATTTAAAAGCTTCTTTTATTAAATCTCCTTTGAATATTAAGAGACAGAAAGAGTCACCTACTGTGTGCCTATGATCTACAATAATCCGTTACTGTTCCCCAGTTACTGTGCTCCCTGTCTGAATACCGAGCCTCGATAATTGTGCACAATAAAAATTTAATGTTTAACGTACCTTCATCTTTATATTCTGTAAAAAAATTTAATATAATAATCTCCTCTTTAAAAACATAACAGAGATGATTTGAGAGTTGAGGTTATGTAGGTCTATTCCGTGGTCAGTAGCATAGTATAATTAACGCATTGAGCGGAAAGTAGGTTCAGTTACTGTAGCACAGTAAACAAACTATTGAAATTGATACTGAAAACAAAAAATCAAATAAACAATCATTGTTCTGTTTTTCCCTAACAACAATTCTCATGCCTCCTCTCTGTCCAGGAAGGTTTAACCCTAATTATCACACTATGCCAAAATATCTGACATTTTTTTCGACAAAGATATATTGTCGTGACAAGAATAAAATTAACAATTAATTTCATATACTTGAAAGTGAGTTTTAATAAAGAAAACTTCGATATTCTCCGATTTTTGGATCTCAGAGGTATTTGCTAGTACTTGAGTGATAACTGTTTGAAAACTGTTCTGGTTCTGAATGATCCAGGAGAGTTAATTAACCGGTCCAAAAATCACGGTACTCCTCAAACAGGCTTCTCAACCAAAGATTCGACGTGTCTCAATCGAACGGTATTTTCCACCGACGAGTTAGTATCAGCTTAATAGTCTGTTCTCCACCCCGTTCAAGATCAAACCCGTGATCTGCACTCGTGACTCGACTGCTCGGACATTTTAACCGCGTGTAATTAAAACGTTCTAGAAAGAACGAGCCGGAAAATCGCGGAAGGTCTGTAACGCCCGGTGAAATTGTTCGGTGGCCGCGATTTTTCAGAATTAATGGCGGCCCGTTGCAGCCGTGTCGATTACGGTGATTACGATTTCGGGCCGCGGTGGAACCAGTTGCCGGGATAGTAAATCAAAACTGCAGTTGCAGCGCGCGTTGCAGCGCGTTACGTCATCGATCGCGTGCGATTTTAAGGACCGACCGACCGGTTACGTGCGGAGAAATCGGGGAACGCGGTTGTGACACCGCGGCGATACGAAAATTACACATCCTGCCGCGACTTTTAGCCGAGCACCGCGTCGGCCAAGTTCCGCGTACGCGTTCCGAGTAATTGCGTCGGTTTATGCCAGGGAGGATAGCAGCCGGCTGATGGAAACATTCGAGCGGACGGCACAGCCGTTGACCAAACCGGAGTAGATTGCTTCGTCTTGATCAGTCAGTCTATTGGCAAGTTCGGCCGGGAAAAACTTTGCTGGCTCTGGCCGCCCAATTTCTGAACAGCTTGGACTAACATCCTGCCATACATTGCCTGATGAACTTGACTGTACTGAAATAAAGGAACTTTGAGATCTGTTGCTGCGACTTGACTATTCGAGTCATATGTTCTGCCAGATTTCACCTTTCTTCTGGGATCTGCGGTTTTCATATTTGGAGGAGCAATTTCACATGTTTGGTTGACGTTGTTGGATGACATGGATGCGTCGGATGAGTAGAAGAGACTTTATTTGCCAGACAGCGAAGAAGGAAAGGCTCTATTGTCAGCCAACGAAGTAGAATAGGCTCTATTGTCAGCCAACGAAGTAGAAAAGGCTCTATTGTCAGACAACGAAGTAGAAAAGGCTCTATAATCAGGCAACAATGTAGAAAATGTTCTACAATGAGACAACGAAGTAAAAAGGAGCTCTATTATGAGAGAATGAAGTAGAAAAGGCTCTATTGTCAGACATCAAAGTAGAAAAGACTCTATTATCAGACATCAAAGTAGAAAAGGCTCTATTGTCAGACAACAGAGTAGAAAAGGCTCTATTGTCAGACATCAGAGTAGAAAAGGCTCTATTGTCAGACATCAGAGTAGAAAATGTTCTACAATGAGACAACGAAGTAAAAGGAGGCTCTACTCTGAGAGAATGAAGTAGAAAAAGCTCTATTGTCAGACAAGGAAGTAGAAAAGCCTCTATTGTCAGCCAATGGGATAGAAAATGTTTTACAATAAGACAAGAAAGTAGAAAAAGGCTCTATTGTGATCGAACAACGTAGAAAAGACTCTATAATTATCATAATATAATATTATTAAACAAGGAAGTAGAAAAGCCTCTAATATCATTGAACGAAATAAAAAAGCCTTTATCGTCAGGCAACAATGTAATAAATGCTGTATGCTGAGACAACGAAATAGAATTTTCTGGGAGAATATTTCTTCTAAATAAATTATACGTCAGAAGATTATAGATTAGGAAAATAGAATGAACTCCGTCGTAGATCTGATAAGTAGAAACAAGTGCGTCATGGATCAGGCAAGTAGTGGTGGCTCTTTCATAACTCTCTCCTAGCGGAAAAAGGAACACTTATTATTCTTCACGTAAAGAAATAAGTAGTACTTGCTCCTTGGCGGAGGAAGTCAATAGAAATAGCTACCACATAAAGTGAGGAAGTAGAAGCAAGGAAGTGGTTTCTTCTCCAGATAAACAAACAGCGATAGTTCTTGCTCGGAATAAATCAGTAGACATTGCTCTCTCGTGGAGGGAGAAGGTTGATATTGCTGTCTCACTGGGGGGTGAAAAATTAAAATTGCCCCTTTGCAGAGGAAACCAAAATTAAAATTATTTTTATGTAGGAAAATCGAAGATCAATATTATTCTTGCACGAAGGATTAAAAAAATAAAATTGCTGTCTCGTAGCCGAAACAAAATGTTATAAACATTTTGAATAACGTCGACGCGACATTAAACCTCCCAAAAAAGAAAAAAAATCAAAATTGTTCCTTCACAGAGATTTAGAACATTAAACTCGCTGTCTTCTAAATGAAAATGAAAATTGTTCTTTCACAGGTTTCAAAAATGTATCTTCCGCAGGGCGGAAAAATTAAAACAGCTTTCCCGCGAGGGAGAAGGAAACTGGAAATTTCTCTCTCGCGAAGGGAACGAGTCCCATCACCACTCCCACAGAAGAAACCACGAAGGGTATCCGCTAGTTGTAATCGCAGCTGCCTTCGGACCATCCTTGACAACTCGAGGGCTCGGCTACTTTCTCCCGAAGGACAGTGGACGGATAGATCGTTCCTTGGAATCACAGCGAGTGAGTGACGCGGCAGAGAGACCGGTTCGATTAGTATCTTAATTGTAACTTTAATTGTGTTCCTCGTTTAACGACGAAGTTATCCAATCACTTTCCTGGCCGTCGATGGAGGCTGGGCTAAATAGTTTCATGAAAGTGCTGCGAGCTGGAAGTTATATCGACTCTCGGAGTGAACTTTCGTTCTCCGTTCTCGGCAATCGTCGTCCAGTACACGCTGCGATTAGCATTCGGCGAATGCACGCGAATTATTTCTGCCGTTTCTTTTTCTTTCCTTTCTTCCGATCTTTTTCGAACAAACGGGCCCGCAGAGATTTACTTCGTTAGCCGTGTCCCGCGGTCGAAGTATCATCGAATGACTTCTCGTTAAGCGTTCGATCGGTCGAACCGACTATCCCCTCGCTTTCTATTTCATCTTTCCGCCGGTTTGTCCTGTGCAATTATGTTTAATTTGCCTCTTCGTTTCACTCGCGATCTGATCGGCTGTGAGCGGAACGTCCGTGCGCCAGTGAAATGCTGCCGTGATTCATTAGTAGACACCGGATTTTATGCAATTATACGCAGAATTAGTAGGTGCAATTTCAAATAGCTGGTAAATTAAACTTATTTGTGAATACCGCTATGCTATTTTCAGTTGATTGAAATTATTATTTATCACGACATTATCGAGCGTCTCTATATTGGTAATCATTCCGTTAGCTGCACAAAGCGTACGAACATTCCTTTCTCGTTTACTTAATTAATGTTATTACTTATTTTTATTTATTTTTATCAGTTTATCTTCCCTAATAAAAGCATGCAATAAATTGCAAAGACTGTGCGAAATTAAAGTTAAACCACGAATATCGAGGGATGTCGCTGATCAGACGAGTAGAAGTAGCTCGTTTATGATCAGACAAACGGAAATATCTCTGTAGGAAGGAAATGGAAGTATTTCTATCGAGTACAAGTCACGTGGCAAAGCTCTCTTATAGATCAGACACGTGGAAGAAGCTTTCTTGCTAATCGGACAAGTAGAAGCAGCTCTTTAATGGATCAAAGGAATAGAAAATGCTGGCAGCAACGAAGCAGAAGCAGCTATCTCATAATCAGAAAAGTAGAAACAGACTGTTTACACTTTTCCCAGAATTTAAACATCTAAAGCCAGCCATGTCCTCAAGGTATCTCGATCTAACCGTAAAATATTAAATGATAAAATGATCCGTCGACCGCGCGTCGTTTCCGGTGAGAACTTCTCTCCCAGGAAGACGCGCGTCTCGTTACTATTCGACGGGGCAAGAAGACGTTTCGGGGTGAACGGAGGGTTCGTTACGTTCACCCAGTTCTGGATTGGGTGCGGTGGTGGCCCCGGAAAACGGCGATTCCCGCGAGACGGCGTTCTCTCGGCGCGCGGCGCGGAAATTATCGCGGACGACTTAAGGGGATCAGTTATCGGTAATTGCGATCGTCACCCCGACAGACGTCACTAGACGTTTCCGTCCACTTTTCCGCAACGCCAGCTTCCTTTCCGGCGCGAGCATACGCCAGCGACCATAACCATCGACGATGACGACGACGACGACCCCTCGTGGGCAACGCCGATTCCCAGGGCCCCCTCGGATGCGACTCGCTTGTCGCCCCGAGCACCGACGCCCGATCGTAATCTCTCTTTCCGCGAAATATCGACGAGCGCGCCTCGTATCGACCCGCAATATTCCGGCGGGCATCCTCGCGAAATGTATCTTCTGCGTTGATTGTGTCTCGGCGAGTGTGTGCGCCGCTCCGACAGTGTTTGCGCCGCTGTCGGTCGCTGCATGTTGGTGTCAGTTCAGATAACGGGATTAAAGTTCGATAAATATGGCTGCTCGGCTGATTCTGCTCTCTTCTGAGCGGTTTGTTTCGGTTCGACTTGGTTTGTCCTGCTGTTGGTCGACGCTTGTTCGAAATTGTACACTCTGTTGCAGCTAGGCACGATTAGGCTTGATAAATATTAACCCTTTGCACTCGAGTGGCGACTCTGAGGCGCCACTAAACATTGGTATAACATTTTTCAAAATATTTGTAGTAATATCAGATTCGTTTATGTTAATCTTTATTAAAAGATTGTTAATATTGCAAATACTGTACTTGCGAATAGGCTCAATTTCATATGCATAAATCGCAATAAATCATATAAAATAGACATCACAAAACATGTTCTGGATTTCGAATTCGAGTGCAAAGGGTTAATATAACGAGACGGCTGATTTTGTTCTGTTCGGAGCTGTTTGTTTCAGTGCGGCTTGGTTTGTATTCTTGTTCGCTGCTGTGTATCAGCTGATAGTACAATCTGTTGAAGTTCAATGTGATTAAACTTTGACGACTAAATTTTTTTAGTTACTCTAGAATTTTTTCGTTAGTCTCAAACATGTGTCCGATATCCTACTATATTCTTAAATAGCTCTAAAAAATTTTCTACCATATTTTTACATGGCTCTACAATTTTTTATTTGAGAGTGACATGGTTTATATCGCTATTTGATACACTTAAACAACGACGAACACAGCGAATATGTTGATGATGTCTTGTATCGATGATGTTTCCTAAAAATGAGCACGTATGTGCTACTATTGCAATTAAAAGCAATGCGATTTATGATGACCGTATCCTATCCAGAATGCAAGGATGATTGTATTTGTGTTGCTGTTGGTTGTTATACATTTATATAGTATTTATTTGTATTAGAGTACATTTGACTAGTGTCTATTGAAGATAAAACAATTAAACTTGAATAAATACAAGATTTCTGTCAAGTGTATTTACTTCTTCTTGCATCACTCGAAACTCCGCTTGTATTATACATAATATAATACAATACTATACTTGGCACCTACTGATAATATCTCGTTTATAAAAGCGAAAATACATTGTTCCGAGAACATCAGCCATCTATAAAACTTGTGATTTTCTGGCACGGTTGTTACGCTGGCGTTCAACAGCTCCAGTTTGCGTCCGTTTAACCATGTTTGATCACGTCCGAACGCTTACGATCTGCCAAGTATTACAACCATAATCATCGCTTAACTCTAACGTGGTGTCGCGAATTCCGTTCAATATGAGACGAGAGGCTCGACTTAATAATCTTCGCGAAGGGCGAAAAGTTCGCTCGCGGCCGAGGAGCGAAACGGTAATTTCATCAAACGGTGAACCCGCGAGCAAATACCGGCGGGCACAAAGGATACAATTGCTCGACGGTTCCATGGCTCGATTATTAATTAAGTTTCCTCCGGCAGACGTGTTTGCGAACCTTCAATTACCGTAAGCGGCGGTTAGACCGCGTGAAAATTTCATCGATTACGCATCCTGACGCGCCGCGGAGACTATAATTCTTCACACTATTTCGAACTACGCTCGTCCTAATCCCGCGGCGATCTTAATCCTGCTTCATTAATTACGAAGTATCACGTTCGGACGCTTTCTAAAAAATTCTGCGATGCTGAAAACTTTCAGCTACATAGTTTTACACTGAACGTAGCGAGCACTGAAAGCGACTGGTTCGCATGATCTTATAAAAATTGTAAGATCGCGTTGACTTAAGGTTTGTATCATGTTTATTATATGAGTGGGTTAGAATCATAGTGGTGTAAGTCATATTTTTCTCACTGTGCAAAACAGGGTGTGCTATTGTTTTTTAATGCGTCCATTGTTTGCTTCTATTGTTGAGACAATTTAGAGTTAAGTTAATTTTTATAATTAACTTCATAATTTATTTTTATCGTGTTTATAACAGTTTGGCAAGTGTAGATTACATTTTAGGACACGAGTTAGAATTTTCGAAAATCACATTTACCCCCCTGTAATTCTAACCCTTTCTTATTATACGGTGTCCTTTTAAAATGCAATTACTTTAGAAAACCTAGGCTAAACTATTTAAATTTGTTATTTCCGCTATCATTCCAACTAGTAGCAAGACTCAAAGAAAGGATTTTAGTCGTTGTCTAGTAGACTAGTCTTTCTATCATCTGAAATAAAGTTCGAATTATTTATTCCAGATCTAAAAAAGACATAAGAATTCTTTTGTGAGCTATTGTATGTCATTCATTTCTCACAGGCATCTTTGTAAGTTCAATAATCCTGAAATAGATCATTCAAAAACGGTCAGTTATAATTAAAGTGCGGATCTTCATGCAAAATAAGCATTTTCTGCATCACGAAATTTCTTTTCTACTTTAATCATTTCAATAAGCTGAAAGAATTATATATCGACTTCTTTTAATTCTTTAAATTCTTTTCCCGTTTGATATTTGGCTCACTTATTATTGTCATAAGCACATCAGATCCGCAGTTAACGCCGCAAAATTGTGTTTCTCGGCTGCGATTATTTTCTAACAGCATAACAAAAATTGCAGCCAGCTCTATTATTTGCAGATACAAATTACGTAAAAGAAAGATTTCGAATTCTATACAACAGTTATATTTTTGCATTTCTTTTTCATGTACAAACGAGCGAGCTCACGACTGAGACAATTTGTTCAGGCAGTGTGTCGCAAATGAAGTCTCCGGTGGCCATTCGAGATACAAATATTCACCTAAAATAACTGGAATAACCATATAAAATGCGGCGTAACAGGTAGAATAAAGAAAACGTAAGCCGAGATCGAGCAGAGAACTGGTTCTTTTCATACTTTCCACGGCCTGGCGCGATCGCGTGTCGATCGCCGGCCGATTACGATCGCCGTTCCAGCGGGAAATCGTTTCTTTCGCGTCGGGAGGATCGGGATGATCGACTGCAGGTATTTTTAGGGCCAGGCATACGCGCGCGCGACGCGACCCGTTTACGTTTCTGTTTATATTTCTCGCACTCGACGATGTCCGTACAAATACCGGCGACCTTGCACCTTGATTTACTTTCGTCGGCGTTTTTTATCGGACTGCTGCTCGGCCGCGACCGCGAACATAACGATAACGTTGCCGCGCGGTGACAAAACCGAGCCGGCCGGCAATCCCTGGAATCTTAATGGAGATCGGGGATCGGATCGAGAGCCCCGCGGCCGTGATAAATAAGTTTCTCACCCGATTACGCGCTACCCGATTGCGTAAGAAAGAAGAATCTGCTTCTGCACACCTCCGCCGATCGTCGCTCTGCTCGTTCTGCTCGCCTGTTTCGCCGAAATAATTGGACGTCTATTCGCGGCAACAGACAGTTTCCGGATCGCCAGTTCAGCGTCGCTTCATTTTACGAACCTTCCGGACAACATTCTCTCGATGCGATTTATACAGAAGTTAATAGAAAGTTCACGTGATTAATGATTCCAAGAAATGAGATAGCGTGATCGGTTTCATTTACTTTTACTGTCTTTTGACGAATGTGATAAATTTAACGCTGCTAGCGATCTGAACAACGATCTCAATATTATTGTTATTATTACAATCATTATACGGGGTGAGCCCATTTGTATACGATAAGATTCAAGATGCCGGAATTATGAGCAATAATTGAAACTTGAAGACTGAGGCTAAAACTAGACACTTTTCGACATTTTCTTGATAGGTTTGAAATCTTATACTCGTTTTTTTATTGGCAAAATCAACGACGCTGTTTTTCACAGTGCCGCAATTCTCGGGAATGTTCTATTATAATTGTTTATTGCATTTGTCTGAAACAATCCTGACGGCGATATACTTCTTCGATTTCAATCTACTCAATTTTGACCGCATGATCTATGCACTATATTTATATAGAATAGATTTTGTGGGATTGTTTATTGTTTACTATATTTAACTGAAAATTGAACTACGATCATTTAACCGTCAATTAGCGAGTGTGAAAGGACGCGTAAAGAGAATGTAGCTCGAGATGCGAGGGGAAGAAGTTGAACGTGGATGAATTATTGGTACGTAATTGCAATGTATGCCGAGCGATGTTAATGCCTATTAATTAAATAATTACAGCTCGCTGTTACTCGGTTTACGTAGTAATGAATCCAACACGAATAACAGGGATAATAACATTCTTTCTTTACAAGAATTCTTGCAGTCCGATACGTAGCAGGTATCCGTAAATAGTTTTAAATACTACGAACGAGACGCTGCGTTTCACTATTGTAGTGCCCTTTGTTTAATAAACGTTTCAGGCGAACGATACGCGGGATTAAGAAATGCTTTTCCTCCTCCGGAGTTAAAGGATGAATAAAAGAAAAATCGTGGCCGCTGCAGAATAGTCTAACCAAGCGCAGTCTGAATCCACTGCGCCCGGAGAGGAATGTTTCTTAAAGACGAAGTGCTTCTTTGATATATTCCTGTTATCTGGAATTTCCGGTCTGGTTAAATAATAGAACTCCGTGTTCGGGACGTGTCTTTATCTTGCTCTTTTATTAGGTCGACCCATAAATTTCCGTGGATTTTTAAATTGATACCGTAACCGTTTTTAAACGCTGCTCTTAAGATCTACGGCGGAAGGTTTCGTTGCGAAGTACTCTCTAACTCAGGAGCTTAGCGAAGCTTACAGCTTCCTTTAATTTTTCTTAACACGATCTTAATAATTGTTCAGCTTATTTGGAGGCTTTCGTTTCTACTAGAATTTAGTGATTGTACGTTTACTGATATTTTACATAATTAAATTTTATAATTATATTTTGTTTAGCTGTAACAGCTTCCTTTAAGTTTTCTTAACTCGATATTAATGATTGTTGAGCTTATTTGGAGACTTTTGTTTCTACTAGAATCAAACTAGTGATTGTACGTTTAATGATATTTTACATAATTAAATTTTATAATTATATTTTATTCAGCTGTAACAGATCTCTTTAATTTTTCTTAACACGATATTAATAATTGTTTAGTTTATTTGGAGACTTTTTTTTCTACTAGAATTTAGTGATTGTACATTTAATGATATTTTACATAATTACATTTTAGAATTACATTTTGTTTAGCTCTGACAGCTTCCTTTAATTTTTCTTAACACGATCTTAATAATTGTTCAGCTTATTTGGAGACTTTTGTTTCTACTAGAATTTAGGAATTATAGACTGTACGTTTAATTATATTTGATATAATTAAATTTTATAGTTATATTTTATTTAGCTGTAATAGATTCGAATCGGGCATTGTAATAAGTAGACTTACAATCTTAGTGTATAGTATTTGAGGTTATGCGAACTACACAATTATATAGCTCTTAAGCTATTATCCAAAAATATTCGAAGTATTCTTTTTAATGAGATTGACACTCGAAAATAATTACTTCATTATTAAGCTATTGTATATTCTCTGTTAATTTAGCTGTCTATGCATAATAGATAGAAAACTGTGCGCCAGTTGTATATTATTAACATTTCTAGTAAACTGTTGTACTTTTGTATTTAACTACTTCGAATATCTAACAACTATTGAATTTTCGTAAGAATCCTCATTAAACGAATACAATAAATCTGGCAAACTCTGTCAAAATAATGTCAACCATCTGAGAAGTGGCCTGTGCCCAAATGACAAATGAGGTAATTGTAAAAACAGTTAATATTAAGTATAGTTGATTTATTTACCAATAAAAAATTGTGTATATTTACATTATCATGTTGCGTTAATGTCATAGGACTTAACATTTCAATTTAGATTCGATTAAATATGTTGCTTTAATTTTATGAAATTTTAGAGATAAATGCTGTTAATGATAAGTTAAATGATGTTATCATAATTACTATTCCTTCACCTTATTTTTTTACGATACAGTTGCAATCCTACGCTCTGAATTTTTCTGAAGTATTATGCCCAACTTTCAGGATACTAAGAAACAGGACTTAGCGACTAAGAGGTTCACATCGAAGAAATTCGACGATGTTCTCCGGGAACTTCGGTCAGGATTTTTGACTAATTTTTTGAGGCTGACTGTAACCGCGATTATTACTAATCACAGCGGAGTGAACGGCGCAAGAGCCACAGTCGTTTCGAGTCCGGTGTAAAAACCGCTCTTGTTCAGCACTCGCGGCGAGCGGCTATGAGTGACATTACTCGCACGAATCCTCTCCAAAGTGTCACCTGAAAATAACTCAGCATTGCTATTCTAGTAGCACGCATACAAGTGCACGGGCGCAGCGCCACCAAAGTCCTCGTACGCATTTAAATCAAGGCGGACTCCTCGAGGGCACTCTCCGGCATCGAAGTCAGGCTTCAAAGTGAGCACACGGACTTTCTATCGTCGCGCGAGCACGCACGAGCGGCGCGGCGTTCTCTGTGCAGAAAACAATTAAAATGCGCGTACGGGATGCTTCGCGGGGCTCGGCGAAATCGCGAGCCGCTCCTCTATTTTTCCCCGTTTGCTCCTCCTTTTTTCTCCTCTGTTTCGTCCTGTTTCCACCCGTTTTCACCGTCCTTGTCCGCCTCGTTTCTTCGCCGCTTCCTCTTTCCCTCCCCGTCGCGATTTATCGGTGCCATCTCGAAGCACGGAAACGCTTTCTTGCTCTCGTCGAGAGCCGAGGAAATTGATAACAGTCTGTCGATCGCCGGATCGCCGTGCGTCGCTCGGACATCTGTATTTCTGGCTCTGGATCGGCGATCCGTTATTATTTATTAACTATCGCGAGCCGCAACGATCGCGGACTTCGCAATCCCTTTACTTAATCTTCCACTAATTGCAAGTAGACAATAGGAATTATCCAACGTCGCTTTTTCAATTGGAAATGAAAGGCAAACTACTCTTTTAATGGTGTGTTCGCAGCGATGATTCTTCCTCACCTTGAATGTGACTCTCAAATATGGAACCCAGCTCAACAATTCTACTCTGACACGCTGGAAACACTGCAGCATAAATCCTTGAGATATAGCGAGGAGCAAAACCGAGTCGACAGCTTATAAAACGCTATAACTTTTCCAAAACTGGGAATGGCAATGACTGAAATACTTTTTCATTTATTTCGTTGTTGCTTGGAATGACAAAAATACTCGCATTTTTGAAACTTTTTATCGCAGCTTATAACAAGTTTTCTAGGCTTTGGTATCCTACATGTTAAATAACGTTAGCTTTTTTTTATTTAACTTGAATGAATCTGACTTAAACAGAAACAGTAGGATTTGTTAGAATATTTCTTGTAGATCTTTGATTTCTTCGACCAGCATTTTTCCATAGCTTTTTTCGAAGACTATCCCGAGCGCAGCGTGCGGATTGACTTTCCAGTTTCCAACTATGTGTATTAAATTCCGCGATCCATGGAAAGTACACGGCAAGCGTAAGAGATGAGTCGAAACTGATACGATTCCAGAAACCGCTCAACAACGCGTGCAGTAAAAGACAAAACGAACCCGAGTGAAAGTGTACGGAGAAATGGGCCAATCATCTGTCAGGTCGACGCTCCTAACTAAGTCGAACCAATCAATCAATCTTTCGGCGTCTCCCGTCTTTTTGCCTCCGGGATTCCTGAACGGCGAAACTTCACAGTATCATCGACGGCATTCGTGAAAGTCGAACGTTCGTTGCTGCTTCACGAAACTTTATTTCCGGACGACGCGGCGGAGCGGCGTCGATTTTCTCGCGAGCCCTTCGAACACGCTCGGCGAGCATCGTTGTTATGCATCTCTCGTTATTTCTTCGATTATTTATACGATCTGCAGACACTCCAGAATTTTTTTCTAGACTTTAGAGCTGTCTTCGATATTGTAACAGTTCGCTTTTTACTTTTCTTTTCATAATGTCGGAGGGATAAATTTAGCTTGGGTCAAATGTGACTCGGCACTGATTTCCGACTGTTAATATACGTGTCCACAAATCTATAATTTTTTCGATGATTATATGAATTTTTTCACGGTACTGAAATTTTGTTGGAAGCTCTAGGAGTTCAAAATTTTTTTTGAAATCTCTAGAATTTTTGGTGGGCCCTAAAATCTTCCCGGATAATAGCAGAACTTTCTTTGTAGTTTTAATACCGTTTTCTGAGCGTCTAGCAGTTTTAGCAACTCTAGAAATGTTTGGAAAGCTGTAGAATATTTTTCTGAGATTCTAGAACATTTTTAACAGCTCCAAAATTTTCGTTAGTTACCTAGGATTTCTTCGCATACTCTATACAACTCTATATTTTCTAAGGACCCAGAATGTTTCTTCTACGTTCTAAAATTTTCTCAGACAATCTAAAGTACTTAAAATAGGATAAATATATTCTCCGAACGTTCTAAAATTTTTCCTAACAATGTAGAATATTTTTGAGGGCTCCAGAATTTTTTTGCAACCTTTGAGAATCACTCTCAAGGTTCTAGAACATTTCTATAATTTGTTCGAATTGTTTAGATCACTTGTTAAAACTCTAAAATATTTCAGTTGGCTTTAAAACATTTTTTTCTGACACTCTCAGATTTTTTTCCGTAGACGAGTGCTCAGTTTACGGTGCCGCAAATTTGTCCAAGATCTCTTTCTTTGCTCCACGATTGTCTCGTCTGCTCTAAATTCCTTCTCCGACTCGCCAATGGCGTAAGCGAGCCGTTAATGAGCGCCGATTAAAGTAAAAGTGCGTGTCCGCAGGGCCAACTAATCCGACAGATAATCCGTTGCGGGGAATAAGAGAAAGCATTTCGCAGGAAACGCGCGCAGCCCGACACGGATCGCATGCTGCAAAGGGAACGCATGCTCGAATACATAAATGCAAATAACACGTGATGCCGGGACCGCCGCGGAGCGTGCAAGTATCGCGGGGTTACCTGTTGCGCGTCATTCATTTTGGTACTGATCCCAGACCACGTTTGTTTGAAAATCAATCCCCGACGTCGGCCGGCCACCAGCTGATGAAACTGACCAATATTTGTAACCGGGGGCCGCGGCCGGCCCGAAACCGGGTCGGGGATCTCCCCCGGACCGTCGAACAAAAAGTCATCGGCCCCGACTACCCCGCTCAACGGACAAAGAGTTATTAGCTACATGGAAATTCGATGACGAACGGGATCACGAGTGGCGCTCGCAATTATTGGCCGTTCGACACCTCGTTTCTTTGTCCGCAAATTTTTATCCGCTGTCATTTTCGTCTCCCACCATCCGCTACGTGAAAATCATCGGTCCCCCATCGATGCTCCCACACCTTTGAACCGTCACCCGTAAACTCGTATTTTTATTGACCGGTTTTTCGGCAGTTCGATCGTTCGAACATTGACTGGGGGCTTGGGTTTCGGTAGCTATTAAGGTAAGCATGTCAATTACTCTACACACTAAAATGATCTGCGAAGTTTTCGACAAATTAAATAGTTCCTTTTACATATATCACACTTCTTAAAACAACTTCGATTATATTTTTTTATATATGTACGAACTTTTTCATAATCGAAATATAGGAAGAACGCAAGGTGTTTAACAAGATGGACGAAAGAGTTCTTGACTGAGTTACTATAAAAAGATGAAAAGTTACTTTTTGGAATTTCTGTTTGGTTCATCTTCGTTGCAATTAATGAAGATAATTTTTATTTCGCATAAAAATTCGCTGTCTGTAAATTTCAACTTGAATTCACTAGAATGGCGTATCAAATAGTGAAAATAAAATTCGTGCAATTAGTGCATAGATTGTTGAGTACATGGTTGATGTAAGTATTTATTAAAGTGCATTAAACGTGTCGAGCGAACTTTCAATTGAAATAGTATCTGGACAGATTGTATGAAACAGTGTACGCATTAATATCGAAGTATATCGACTTACCTCGTTGTAGAACAAGCAGAGAATGTAGTGGAACGAGGCAGCAGCGACGGAGACGGATAAGTAGACATTCTTGTCCAGCAGATCGTCTAAAACTTCGGAATCGTTTGAGCAAATATAGTTCTACACTTTTCAGCCTCGCTTTCGTTTTGTCCAGGAATATGTTCCTTTTACGATGCTCTGAATCATGCAAGGTTTTTCCTAAGATTATTGCAATAGATTATTCTAAATTAAGAATGTGGCAGTCAAAAATCAATACAAGATTACTCAGCAGATTCCAAATCTTTTCGGCGAAAAATACATTTTTATTTACCTACGGTATTTTACAATTAACGCAGAACATTCATATTTTGCATAAAGATCCGCAGTCTAATCGTAAGTCACTATGTCCTAGGAAAATGAAATCTAAAAGCATAAGAACAACTCTTAGCTTTTTATAGAAAAACTCCAAAAAGTCTTTCTAAATATATCCTTTAACACTAAATTCAAGGCGCACTGAAAGTGGCTGTTTTAAATTACTTTATAAAAGTAACAATAAGACATTGATTATAAATTTTAATGACTCCTATTGTAGTAAATAATCCATAAATGTATTACCATAATCTGAATAATCGTAAATGAACACCCATTTTCACGGATTCCGTAAATCTAGTATTAAAATTAAGACAGTTTTTCGAAAGTGCATCACACAACTCGAATGTTTTCAAGAATACTAGATGATCCACTTTATTGCGTGTAAAAATGATTAATGTCTCTCAAGAGAAAGACAGTGACGGAAGAGATCTCCAAGTAGTTTCGTCGGTGCTTCGCCTTTGAAAAATATTTAACACTAGGTTTACGGAGTACTAAAATCAGCTGTTTTATTTCTGTTTATAAAAGCAACAATAACATATCCATTCGGATTTGTAATAAAATTTAATAAATTCCTCATTAATCTCTCCTTCTAATTCCTTCTATTTATTCCTTGCATTCCTTTCTATTTATCTCACAATCTCACATTTAATTCCATATTAAATCTTCATTATCTTTGCAGCCTTAATAATCGTAAATTAAAAATCATTCTGACGGGTCCTGTAAGCCTAGTGTCAAAAATCCCCTATATCTACACGTCGAAACTACACACTCGGAAATATACTGATCGCGGAGTGTGGCCTGCTGACCACGGCACTTGGCAGTCGTAGAGCGCGTCCGCGTCGGGTAAAATCGTCACGTTGTATCGCAGTAGGAAATTACTCTGAAAATAAATTGCCCGTGATCATTCCCGCGGGGACGTGTTTCCAATCGCATCGCCGCGTATATTTAGTGCGAATGCTGCGTCTAATTCGGCCTCGGTTCACCGAAGAATGACTAATTCGATGGCCGAGAGCCGCGCGCGTGTCACCGATCGCCGCGAGGCGTCGCGCCGCGGATTTCGGAGCGTGGATCGCTCCGGCGAACCGGAATTTGACCCCTTGAACTGGATAGTGGTCACGAGCAGAAAGAGCACGCCGAGTATCGGAAGCTTTGGCAGTGGCTCACGGTCAAGCAGATCGGGGGAAAAAAGTTCTTTGCTAGCCGGGGTGGCCCGCTGCCAGAATTACTTTCGCGGCGTTCGATTAATTCCGACTTACCCCCTTCGCCGACGCGTCTTCGTTCACCCCCGAAGCAACCCTGAACCCGAATCCCTTCTATAGGACCCTCGAACCTCGGATTAGTTCGCCGTGCCACCTGAGAATTTTTCCAGCGCACCGTAAACGTCCCTTCTTATAGGCGATTTTCCATACCACCCACAATTTTGTACATACTTGCTCGCCTAATTCAGTCACTTGCTCCGACGTGTTTCCCTCTCTCACGCTAATTAGGTTCGAGCTTGTTCCCTGAAAATTCCGTCGACAAGTCGCACACATCCTCGATTAGGCGATTATCCTTCATGCTCATACATTCTGTTACAGGTTATTACTTAATTTCCTATGTTTTGGTTACATTTTTGAATACCAATTACAAAGCTGACAGTTGAAGATCATTTGTGCAGTCTAATATATTTTCGGACGGTATAGGAGCTTTTTGTAGAGTTCGATAATTTTTTGAAATTGTATCCGAAGTTTCTACTTGCCTTAAAAAAGTTTTTTTTGGGAGTACCGAATTTTGTCCTGCTCATGTAGAAATTTTTCTATATATTTATTATTTCTATATATTTTATAGGAATTATTATTTATTATATTGTTTCATAGAACTTATTATTTATTATTTCTATATATTTTATTTTTCTATATTTTTCTAGACTATAATTTTTGTATAGATTCTGCAGTATTTTGTCTTCACTCTAAAAGTTTCTTTGGCAACGTTTTTATATAAATCTTCAAATATTTTTCTAAGATTCTAGGATGTTCTTGGACACTGTGCAATTTTGTCTGACAATGTGGGATTTTTCTACAGTCGTCAAAATTTTCTCGCAGATTCCAGGACATTTTTGTCTTACAATATTCTTGACCATCTAAAATATTTATAAATTCTCTAGAATGTCTCAGCAGGCTCTAAATATATCTTCCGCAGATCCAGGTTCGTCTATATTCTCCAAAACATTTTCGCAAGCGTCCAAGGTTTTTCGCCAACAATCTAAAGCTTCTTATTCCGCAATTCACCGCTCGCTCATCACTAAACAACTGAGACGACCGAATCGCCGCCGCTGAAAAAGACGAACGGCCTGCGAGCCAGCTGTTTCGCACTGGACCGATTATAATTGGAAAAGTCCCGCTGGATATTGCCATTAATAATCTGGCAAGATCCGGACGCCGGTCTCGCTAAAACGCGGACATTATGCCGGTCGGATTGAATCGCGGAAAAAGTCGGGGTTGTTCTCGTTGAATGAATTATAAGAGCTGGAGGGGCGCGCGTTGGTAGCATTGGAAAAAAAGGAAGGAAAAGGTTCTCGCTCGGCTGGAAAAAAAGCGTTTCGCGCGAAATTCCGTGAAATATGGGCGCCGTTTCGAGGCGAACGGTGTTCTTTCTCGGAGAGATGATCGCGCTCGCGATCATAAATCACGGAATAGTTTAATTAGCAGGGCTCTCGGCCCTTCGCGTTGGGTGTCGCGTGATACGGGTCACGAGGGAAGAAGGGACACGCGTGCGAGAAACTCTGGGGGTGGTGCGAGGCTTGTTGGGCTGCAGGGATGACGGAGGTGCTTCTGGTGGTTGCTAGAGAGGAAAGAGAGGAGATAGAGAGTGCGGGGGGGGGGGGGGGGGGCGGGGGGGAAAGGGAGGGAGAAGGGGTTAGAGGGGGGGGGGGGGGGGGGGGAGCGCGGGAGGAAACGGAAGGAAGAATCGCTTAATTCGTAGCGGAGAGCGCGGCCGGCCGGCTCGGATATGTAAATTTAATAACGCCAATTTGGTGTGGGTGCACCGTCGTGCAGGACAGTTTACATGTGCTGGCTGTGCATTATGCATGCGTATTGTGTGCACCTGTTGCCCCAAATCAAGGTTCGCCTCTTGCGGAAACCTAATGCCGCATAATTGTGCTTTGAACGCAAACAACGCCGCGGCGACAACGGGAAAAAATAAAAATATACCCGGCGAACGAGAGAGGAGAGGGGAGGGGGGGGAGAGAGAGAGAGAGAGAGAGAGAGAGCAGGAGACAGAGTGAGAGAAAGAGTAAGAAAATAAAAGGACAACGCCGCGAACCGACGCCGCGTTATCTTGCTCATGCGATATTAATGAGACTCATTTTCATAAATGCCGCCCCCGACCGGCATTAAAATTTATATTACCCTTAGAGTTACTGGCCGCCATGGGCTCCCGCACCACGGGAAATATGCTGCATGGGGTGAAAGTAAGACAGTGGAGCCCTTTGATGTTAGCGTCACTGTCCTTCGATTTTATTGATTGGTTTTTGGCTGTTTTATTGTTGGGAGATCAACTTGATGCTTGATTTTAGGTAGCTATTAGTTGAAAACGTTTTTGATATAGACTGTATGGTTTAGTTTTCACGAAAAGTATTAACAGTTTAATTATAGTGTAGTTTTAAATTCGTTGTATAAATTGTTGCGATTTATTTCGGTTTAATTTATTGTATTTTATTCTGTTCTAGTTTATTTTATTTTCTTGTTCTATGTTTTATTTTATTTATTTCATTTTATTGTATTATGTGTGATATATAAGGAAATGGACCTCCTGTAATTCGTAAGGAAATCAATAAAGTTAATTAGACACTTTATGACATTTTTGGTACGAGAGTGTTGCAAAATGTACAACAATTGCTTCGACATCTTTTGAACAGTCCTTTTTAGTGTGGTGCAAGTTGATTCGATCAAGAATTATTAAGTGATTGTGAAGTTTTAATGATTTTGGCAATGGCTTTCTTATGACTCTCAGCTTTTGCTCAATAAAATCTTTTCTGGTGGTTACCCGAGGAGTTTTTTTACACAAACGTAACTGAAAATGCTGACCAGCTGTTTCAATAATCATTAGCCAATTTATTCCAGTACATTACAAGTCGATTTTATCAAGAATTATTATGTTTAGTCACTCAGTCTCCAACCTTCTCAGTCACAATTTATATTCTTCGTTCTGTAAAATCTCTTTCGACATTAATTGTACGACGTTTTTAATCTGTTAATGATTAATTATTCCACTACCCATCTGAAAATTTATTCCAGTCCACTTGAAGTTGCTGCTTCCAAAATATACCAACTTATAACATTAATTTTCAATTTTCTCTCTGTATTAATTTCTGCAATTTACTCATTATGTCTCCTAAAATGTCTATCCTTCTGGCGCCACATTTCCTTTCACTTAAAACCGAGCTCCACCTAAACCCATATCGCCCAATCTAATCAGTTAATCGAGCAGCACATCCCATTATTAATGTCATCAAATTTACCCAATATTGCTTTAACACTTTGACAGCCACGTCACTCATACGCGGAATTCTTCTCTCAGATTTGGAAATTAATTTTCATATTAATCTATTATACGTCTCTAGTTTCATTAGGACCCACAAAACGTAAGAATGCCGAAATTCTTGAAATACAGCCAAACCTGTCAGTTTTAATTGAATCAATTAAAATATTATACATTAATTCGATGAAATTGTTAAGTCTTCCATTGTAGTCTTGCAAAAATTTCTTTCAAAAATTTCTCGAAACGAACTCGACGCACGGACCAGTCTTAAACATTGTGGACACATTGGCCGATCTTTAGAGAGCCCAAGAGAATTAGTTGCATCTAAAAATAGTGATTTGATCTGTAGTTATAGTGGTTCGACCGGAACGCTTTCCAAAGAGCGTGTGTTTATCTGTGTCTATATAACGCTCGGACATATATTACAGCGTCGATGGCTGTCATTTTGCATGCGTCTATTACCGGTTAGACGGATCCCGGTTTTCTCTCCCTCGGAACGAACGGTACCCTCGCTCTGCTATCTAATTTCGCGATCGAAAACGATTTGCAAGAGGATGGCACACTGGTTTTCATCGATCGTCGACGAGCCCGGAGTCGCGGGCCCGTTCGTCTGTTAGTTAGTGCCGATGCACCGTATAGCCCAGCTGTTCGTCACGGTGCAATGAGTTTCGCGGCCTGCATGCGTGCAAGGAGATCCGGCGTTCTGATGCAGCCTCGCCCAGATCCCGCGGAATTCGCTCTGTTCGATTGGTAACACACTTTTCAGACCGGCACACAGGCAAACCGAAGACCCGTTCATTATTTCGTTAACCATTCGGTGTCTCGGAACGATCATAAATCAAAGCCTTCTGTGTCCACGCCGATGTTAAACATTAGCGCGAACCTAAACGCTGATTCTAATACAAGTCGAACTTTTTTCAATGATTAATAATTTCATTTTATTCGGAATTAAACGGTAAGTCAACGGGATTCTCGACGATCTTGTTGTGACAAAGGCAAATGAAAAATTTGTTAAATATGCGAAATTATCGGGAGCGTAATTAATTAGTTACATTGGATGGAATTAATTCGATTGCATATCAATTATACATTAAGTACACCGTTACGCTTTTCTCAACACGTTAACCAGTTAGCTGTTTTTGACGAGTACAATCTTCATAACGCATAATGTTGCCATTCCTATGTAACGAGTATACATATCATAACGTGTAATGTTGCTATTTCTTAATGGCGAGTATACTCGTCGTAACACAAAATATTGCCATATCTTTCTGACGAGTATACTCGTCAAAGATAGCTAACTGATTAAGAAGGATGTGTACATTAATATTCTTCACTAAATTGTGTACTTTAAAATGGAACATATGCAGTATAATTATAGTAGTTTGCACACTTTTCAAAGCCAACTCGTTAATATTCATCGATTATAAATTGGTCGATGGATCGTCCAAAAATCTCGAATGCAGCTTGCGACGCGTTCGAACCGCAGAAAAATAAATGAAAAGCATCATTGCGCGGGTAATAAACTCTCATAAACGTCTTTTATGATGCCGGCGTTCTACAATTTATCTGGTAGTCGATTCTAGACGCTTTATGCCTGAAAATTTTACGTTCGAATCGCGGATCCATTTTCGCCGTCGCGATCCGTCCGGATGAAATATCGTTAATCGATCGACGGCGCGTGAATCGGCACGCAACGACGACGACGAGGATACATTTTAATAGGCGCGACGCGTAGCGATATCAATTATCAAGAGGATCGCGCGATAGTCCGCGCAACCCTGATTTATCGTAATAACAGCCTTACCCGTGGATAGGTATTTATACGGTCGAATGAAAATTTCCCGGCGTATTATTCGAGCGGCGAGCCGCCGCATTCGCATAATGTTATAACGCGTCAGCTTGCAACAGATCAGCCTGTCGGATTTTTCATTTCGAACGAAGAGGAAGAGAGAAAGAGAGAGGAAGGGAGAGAGAAAGAGAGAGAGAGAGAGAGAGAGAGAGAGAGAGAGAGAGAGAGAGAGAGAAAGGGGAGGAACGGGAGATCGTTGTGGGACGATGTTCGCCGTACTTTTCGCGACTAAGTTGCATCCTCGTCCCCTGAAAATAAACGCGCATTACCGGACGGTGTAATTATCAAGGCCGATACGATCCACCGGATCCGGCGCGCAGCGCGGCTGGATTATAGGCATTTAAGAGGGACGGCTCTCTTCGGCGCAGTGTGCTGCCGCCGCTGCCGTGCGCATTCGTGATCGGCGAACATTAAGGATGCAGGCGCGAGAGACTCCGGCGTTTCTGCGTTCTAGCCAGGAGGCTGACCGTGCAGGCGTGGTCCAGTGGCACGTTTCCAACGGATTTCGAAGGAAGCTCGCACACACGGCTCTCTCGATCGCTTTCTCGATCGTCCTCTTCCTCCGCTTGTTACCAACTCTCTCTTCAACGTACACGCCGCAAGGACCTGCCGATTCTCCGATAATCCTGATCCCGAGATAGATCTGCGAGTGCGTCCACGTTTTCAATTTTCAGTTTTTAGACTTTGGATCGACTGGAACTTGAAAATCTCTTCGAATCGATAGTAGCGATGATTTGTGGCTTTTGGATCAACATGCCAAATTACATTGGGCTGGGATTACGCCAGTGAATAATTTTCTACATGGCTGTTTGTGTGATTTAGTCTATTTGATCTTGAGAAACAGTCTGATCCTGTCATTGTCTCTATTTAACTTCTTGCGATTAACTGTGAGGACGAGTTTGATTGTATGAATCCTTTTATTCAATTCCAAGGACAAGTCTGATCACGTTACTTTTTTCCTCAACTTCGAGGTCAAGTATGATCATGTCACTTGTTTGTACTTAATCCTTAGAACATATCGTGTCATATCACTTGGTCTACTTAACTCTGAGGACAAGTCTGATCGCGGCACTATTTTGTACTTAAGTCTGATGAGGAGTCTTATACTCGAGTTTTTGTACTTAAGTCTGATGAGGAGTTTTATACTTGATCCTTAAGACAATTCTGATGATATCACCTGATCTACTTAGCTCTGAGGACAATTCTGATCGTGAGACTTTCAGAACCCGGTATAAATAGCTTTAGATCGAGGAACCGTTTTGTGGCCTTGGGATTGCTTTCAGCAAGGCAGTGTATGAGCATCGAGTATTATACCCAAGCTTGTTGGTTTATAGATGGGGAGTTAGAAGGCTGCTGAAGATCGCTGATGCGTAAGAGAGGTCTTAGGGTCAACATAGCGTATGGCAGCAGGCTGTTCCAGTATCTGTGTACGGACGTCCATCATATATTTTTCTATGTTTTGCTCTATTTCTGTATTTGTTGTTCATGCTTATTTATTATCGTGTAGCTTTTAGCTTAATTTTAGCTCGTTGATTTTCTTGGGGATGTTACAATGTATCTCTTCCGCCGACAGGCCGGTGGCTTAGGTGGTTGTTTTTGCTTGTAACTACACGCTTGTTTCACATATTTCACTCGTGTACATTTTCTTCGATGTTTTAAACTCTGTACGTACATTTATTTGTTTCTCTTATTTGCGAAGATCCAAACTGTTCGATCAGAGCGTTATCGTTAAGATCGAGTATCTCTTTGATACTTAAGTGGATCAAATTGTACTTTCTTTTTATGAAATATGAAGATTGATTTGAGTTAATTAACATTCAAGAGAGGATTTCTTCTTTTTTCACTTAAGAACTTCTGGCTGAAAATTTGTTATATTTTCCTCTCATGCAGAATGTTTAACCCTGAAAATTTTCATCCCTTTATACTCGGATATCATCGACACGACGACTAGATTATTATTTTCTAAGGTAATAATTTAAAATACATAAATAAAATCACATCTTTTATTTATTAATTCCTATAAAATTTCACAGCAGCATAACGATGTCTACCTCAATTCAACTTTGTATAGCAAAATTTGCTCCGAGTCGCTGGTAGGCATGCATATTTGAAAAATCTTCCTAATGGTTAAGATTCCATCACGTTTTTGCGTTACACCTAGATTAAAGCGTACGATATTTTCCCCATAGAAACGAAAACCATGGTTATTAAAACTCACACAGAATCCACAACCATCGCGAGACCCGACGTCCATCGTTGAACCTATCAACCTAACATCCAATCCACGCGATCATCAACCAACATCCTACCTCCTCATCGACGAACGAGACTCAACAGTCTCTCCTACTTGCTAACTACGATCGCTGAAACCTTTCCATTAATAAACGACATTCCAGATCTGCTATATGAACCATCAGTTAGAGTTGGGCATTATTCGGATTGTTTCAAGTAAATATAATTCCTTTTAGTCGCATATTTTATTCGATGTATTTATTCGAATAATTTGGAAAAATTCTTTACTCGAATAATTTGGAAAAATTCTTTACTCGAATAATTTGAAAAATTCGTTATTCGAATAATTTCAAAAATTCTTTATTCGAATAATTCAAAAATTTCTTCGGAAAAGTAATATGGAAGAAATAAATCGATAATATATAAAAGAACACTTCATATTCTATTCTGTACCAATACAATTCATGCACGAATACTTATTATAAAAATACTTATAAATACTTATTCGAATAAAATCATATGCGACTAAAATTACTTTCGGATAAATTTTTATCGAAATAAAATTCGATAGTGATCGAATAAAATTTTATTCGAATAAATTTGCATTTAGATAAATTTTCACTCGCAAACGTCGAATAGAACTTTATTCGAATAAATTAGTATCTAATTAAATATTTATTCGATAGTATTGAATAAAATTGTGTTCGTTGATCTTTACCATCATCCGAATAAAATGTATCCCAACTCTGCTATCAGCTGCGCACTGTGATCGCTGAAGTGATGGTGAAACGCTGAATGCCCCTTGAAAAACCGATCTCAATTAGCACCAAGGGCGGTTACCGGTATTTCTACATAAACGGGAATTACACAAACAACGTCTGTTCCCCGAGCGGTTCGAAAATAAACCCGTCGGTCGATCCTCGCGGCAGAAAAGCCGGGAACCTGCAGGATTCCATCGACGATAACTGGAGGGATGGTGGGGGTAAGGTCTCCGGTCGCTCGGCTATGATTAATACCTCGCAATAAGAAGAGCGATCGTGCCCGCTACGCGACGTCGCGCCTGTGCCCGATCCCGGGCGCGTTTTCCCCCTGGAATATATCGGTTCGCAGGAGCAGAACGTGTCCGCGCCGAGACGTCGAGTTTCTGCATACCGCGGCGACGTGTAACCGGGACCGACGGCAGCGTGGCGTGGCTCCGCTCGGCTCGACTCGGCTTGACTTGGCCTGCCGTGCCGTGCCATGCCGTGGCGTGGCGTGGCGTGGCGTTCTCTAGAACGAGAAAAGAAAAAGACCCCTTGTCGGATCTTGTAAACTTCCCTGGTTCGTTCGGATCGGGCTTTCCTGAAATACTCCTCGTCATTTTTGCTGAACGCTTTCGCGTATCCTGCGTAGCGTCGCGGAAAATCGGCTACCTTCCTCTGTTTCTCACTTTTTAGCAATCAGGATAAAGTTAGCTGATTTCTACTATTCCGTGCTTCCTAGATACTCGATAGATAGCGTGACTCGATTCGGGAGGATTGTAAATGGTGCATCGACCACGAGGTATCTTGTGATGTAGCTTGCTTGCTGTACTGATTATGTACAGTAGACGCTCGATTAGTCGAACCTTCGATGCTAGAATTCGTTATTATTATTTTTTTTAAATTGGAATTATTATTATTTTTTTAATTGGAATTATTATTATTTTATTATTATTTTTTGAATCGGGTAATATGTGTCGACTTGGGAGGATCGCATTGATAGATGGAGATTGTAAATTGGAATTCAATTTTAACTTGTTGACGTTCTAGTTCGTTTCAGTGTAGTTTGAGTCACTTGTATTGAAAATTCGGCTGTTAAATGAAACACCGTGGCTATATTTTTCCATATAATTATGACTATCTGTATAAAATTCAATTAAAATTCGTAATTTATTTTAAATTCGTGGCTATATTTTTCCATATAATTATGACTATCTGTATAAAATTCAATTAAAATTCGTAATTCAGATCGCCATTTAATTATATTACGATGTAATTCGTAATTTAATAGCAGTGCAATTACAAAATACTATGTAATTCAGTAGCATTAACTACGAATTACGATGCAATTTAATAGCTAATAAGAGGTTGAAGAAAACCATATGCAGGTTTCGAACAGACGGATATTATTATTGTGTTTTCTGTGTAAAATTACTCTCACGAGTAACAAAATACAAATTAAATTAATATTTCATTTACAAATCATAATTGAATCTTTTATTTAAATAATTGTAAAAAATCTATCTCACCTATTGGAAGTTCTGCGCTGTAATTTGAAGAACTGTATTTCAATTACATTGTATTTCGAAGATTTGGGATTACGCAATTCAATTAGAATGTAATTAAATTACGTTATTGAATCACGATGCAATCCAATTAGCACAACTCTGATACAAAGTAACATTTCCTTAACACTCAACGAACATGTTGTCTTTCTGAGCCCGTGTTAGGCAGTCAGAATGAAAAATCATCAATTTACATGACTACTTTGTTAACCCTTTTCGCTCGAAGCTATTTTAACTCCAGAACCAAGATATTTCTTTCGACGTACAATTTTACACGATTTATTTCATGTTAAGCACGTGGCATTGAATTTATTAGTTTATAGAGCATTTGTATTTTTAACGGTGATTTAAATATAACAGTATTTAGTAGCATAAACATTCTTTTGAAACATGATGTATTTCCAATGGCGCTGCACAGTCGCCACTCGAGTGCAAAGGGTTAAGTGTTAAGGATACAAAGTAGCGATATAGAAGATAATTTTTCTATATCTATCGGACAAATCCAACAACTTGCAAGCGGAGGAGCAATGATGAATTTGATGATGAATTTGACATTCGTGATTAATTCTCGTAAAACGAATGCACTGTGCGAAGCAGCGTGGCGTCGAATAGAGACAGAGAGAGAAAGAGAGAGAGAGAGAGAGAGAGAGAGAGACGGAAAGAAGAGCGGCGAAGAGAAGAGAGGACGATGGTGTGGGCCGTCCCTCGGACGAAAGAAAGCCGAGGCAAGGCTGACCGGCAGTCCTAGGAGCTGGTACACGAAGCTGTTACGCACTGTACGTATACGCCGCTGGCCCCGGTTGGCAATGTGAGCGCGCCGGTTGGCTATCTAGAATCTAGATGATGGCAGTGAGCTTGACCGAGTGGCGCTTCGCGAGGCCGGCCGACGCCCTTCCTCCTGCTTGCTTGCTTGCTTTTTGCGCAACCTACACTTAGAATCTCCTCTCCTCCTCTCCACCTTTCTATCTGCCACCATATCTCTCTCTCTCTCTCTCTCTCTCTCTCTCTCTCTTTCTCCCTCTATCTTTCTCTTCGACGCTCTCCGTTTCTCTCGCTCGGTGGAGAGCCGGTGCAACCGGCCAGTCGCCGCGTCCCGCTTCCTTTCCCTCCGAACAACGTTCATCGCATCCACACCTGAGAGTACCATTATATTTGCCTGCGTAGCCGGGGCACCGGCCGGCCGCCCGTAATCTCGCCGCGGTATTAGTTTTCATATTGGTTCGTACTTACAATATTAACGTAATATCGCGCGGCGCTGGTCTCTCCATCGCGAGACCGAGCCTCCTCACCTAGCCGCTTTCCATATTACTGTTTTATTAACGGTGAACCCCGGGATATTAGATCGCGAGAGGTTTAACCGTGAACTGACCCTCCTGTTCGCGATTAATCGTCGACGACTGTTGCTTCGATTGCTCGCCGATGTCTCATTCACTGATAATTCCATACAAATCGGCCCGGTCGAGATGTCTTCCGTCGCGGGGACACAGGAAACGGGAGAAAATTCTACGTCGCTACCTACGGTAGCGTGTTACCAAAGGAATTTCGGGGTTGTTGGGATTTAAAGGGTTCGGCTCGAGATAGAGGTTATAGGGACCGATCTCTGAAAAATTTTAACCCCTCTTTGGGTCGAAAATCACGCGTGCATCTCTGACGGTAGTAGAACCTTAAAGAAAATTGTACACTCCTGCAAACAAGGATGCAATTTTCTGGATTAATTTTATTGTTTCATTTATATATAATATATTTATATAATATATAATAAATACACACACACACACACACACACACACACACACACACACACACACACACACACACACACACACAGAAATACTCATTTTCTTGACTGCTCGAGAAATGTCGGATGAAATGCAATTTAAAAGCAAAAATCAAATCGTAGAATGTATTTGTATACTTGAATCTAAATAATATTTATTTTTAATGAAGCAGCAAATCTTATAATTTAATTTAACTGTCTGATTTTTTATAAAATATCAGATAAATATAACTTATAAGTTACATCCATTTTTCAAAAATGGTGCAACATCCTTATTATCTTCTCAGTTTTAAGAAAGTAAACAAATTTTTATATGTAATTCGAATGGTATCACGTCGTTAGTATCCCACAGAGGTTGCTTGTCGTTTTAACGTCATTTTTCTTCGGGTCATCGTATGAAACGTATCTTGGCAATGAATAAATCTGATATCGGAGGACTGGATAATCGTATATGGAACAAAATCCAATAACATAACGAATCAAGAAAACCGCGTCTGTGTTCCAATAATCATTTTTCCCAAAATCAGTAAATCGTCAGTGACTCGAGGGTGAAACCGACGAGTGAACTTGCATTCGACAAGTGAAATGGTCCAATTTTGCAAACATCAGGACGTTTCTCGTCAAACCACCTCGCGATAAGAAGAAAGAAGAAAAAATGGATCCTGTTAACGGGCACATTGCAGCCAGCGAAAAAATCGGAGATATCTGCTACCAATTTCTCTATCCATCCGACACCTCTCCTAGCATTCTGCAAACTCGAGAAACGCATAAAGACGAAAGTATTTTCAATAAGCCCACGCCGGCCGTCTAATCGGGAGCCAGGCGATGGAAAAATTCCTCTGGCCGCAATAACATATAAATCGCCGGTGCGAATAAGACGATCGCGAGCAAAAACCCGGGTGCATTATCAATTAAAGCGAGGCTGGGTACCGTAACGAGTCCAGGTTTTATCAATCAGCGCTCCAGTTACCGGTATCATCGAACCACCGCGCCGCGCAGAGTCGCGCGGCGCTGAGCAACTCATTCAGCGCGCGGCCTTAGATTTTTCGCGCGCTCGCCGCTGCTGAAAAGTCCTCGACTTTCTACCGCGGCAGTCTTTTTCGTAGAACCGGTCGCCGGTTCGAAGTGTCGAGGAAATGAAAGAACACACAGAGAGGCGATATCCCCGACGGTGATTCTCGCTATCAGATCGAGCTGTGCAGAGCGGGGCAGAGCGGAGCAACGCGGCGCAGAGCGGAGCAGAGACGGAGCAGCGCGGAGCAGAGCCGAGCGAGAGCTGCTCTAACCAGTAGCCGAAGCATTAACCTCGATCGCTGAAATCGCGCCAAAAATTCGCTCGCCGCAGGTGTTCCAGCTGGATACGCTCGGCGAGAGGAGGAGCCCGCGCTTGTTCCCCGGGTGAAGAACCCGACGGACACCAGCGTCTCCTCGTCCTGCAGAGTCGTGCGGACCGCATCGCCGAGGGCGATACTCGCCGAGCCACACGGAAGCGGACCGCTAAAGGCCCGCTCCACGGCCCGAGAGCCTGGCCCGAGCAGCCCGCGAGCAGCCGGGTTCTAGGATACGACTCTCGGTATTCAGATTTTCTCGGTTGCATCGCCGCAACGGCGAAACGGCCGTCTTCTATTTCTTCCTGCTGCCACGCCGCGCCGAGCAACATTCGTTTCACTCGCCTGGCCACCGGATTTCAACGAGGACACCGCCTAGCTGATCTTACGCTCGCTTGCCTGCCTCCTTGACCACTTCATTGATCCTTCAGGGCTCCTCCGACTAACCCGCACTTACCTACGCTGTCTCAGAAGCGTTTATTTCGGATAGGAACACGGTGGAGCCGTTTTTTCACCAATTAACCATCGATTTAAAAAATATTGAAGTTACTGTAATTAAACCGCGAATCTTTATGCAATTTTCTGTTTTCACAGTTCAGTTTTTAAACTGTAAATTAAGGGAAATTTCCTTTCCTTTATTAGAAAATTCATCGCAGCGGAGGTTGATAAAAAATGCCATTAGTTTTTGATAATATAACCGCTAGGATTGTGGAGGCGATTATAATTATCTATCTTTGTATTTCGCAAATTTAATCATGGCATAAATGCATAAATATCCGTGGTCTAGTAGTTATACCGCATAAGTTAGTTGAAGATATATTCCTTATTTTAATGATTATAATCAATTGAAACTAACATAATTATATTCTCAAATTCTTCTAATGACCTTAAAATTTTATACTCGACCTATGCCATAAATGCATAAAATCCGCAGTCTAATAATGAGTAACAAGTTTCATTTAACGCGTTTAACATAGTGATAAGTTGGTGAAACAGCGAAGATGTTGCAGTCTACAGAGTGTAGAGGGCGAATATTTGCGCCTTTCGTACATATTGGTCTCTCGTAGTCAAAAGGTTAACTAATTAAGTAGCTGTGTCTGTTCACGAGACCTGGCGTTGACGAACGTTTCGTTCGCAAAGCTATGGTTCTACTATATTATCTAATAAATTGGATCTTGTGTAGTTCGAAAACAATCGAAATCTTTCGGTTCGACGAAAAGTTCGATACTATAAAAAACGTTATTTAGCATGGATGCGCTCACCCGGGAAAGTTTGCTGACCCAGTGCAGCGAAATCCGGCGATTTTCGTGCAGCAAGATCGTCGATCCGTCACGCAGGGCAGCGGCAGAGCAGCGGCACACGTGTATCGGCTCCACGGTGAAAATAGTGCAATAAGCGCGTAGTTATGCAGCGGGTACGGCGGCGTGCGGTTTCCTCTCCGCCGCTGGCAGCGGCGTCGCTGCCACCATCGCTGCTACCCTTCTTTCCATCCACCCTACTCTCTCTCGATCCGAATTTTTCCTCGTTCCTCCGAACCGGTGTCGGTCGTTCTGCCACCCCTTTTGCCCTCAGCCACCCTCGGATAGCGAGAACGAGAGAGAAACTGGGATCAAGAGAGGGAAAATGAGAGAAAATCAGAGAGAAAGAGAGAAAGAGAGAAAGAAAGAGAGAGAGAGAGAGAGAGAGTGAGAGAGAGAGAGGAGAACGCGTATACCCGGTCCGGGTATATGTACACGGCTACGGACGTTTAAACGGGGATAGCTACTAATTACAACGGTTACACCGGCAGTTGGCGAAGACAAAAAAAAAGAAACCGGGAGAAGGAAAATAGAGAAAGAGGGATCGGCGATCCCGTGGTCCGCGCGCGCCGCGAGAAGCGAAGAGAAAAGGGGGACACGTGGAAAGGGAGCAGGAAAAATTCCGGAGAATGGGCGGGTACGACACGACCGAGTAATCAGTCGGTGGATTATAGCGCGGTCTCTGTGTGGAAGGACGATCGAGCCGGTGTGCGTGTGCGCGCGCGTGTGTGTAACCACTCGTGCGTGTTTATTCCTCTTCTCCCCCCACCCTCGATCCTACTACCGTATCCTTTCCTATCTTCTACTTCTTCTGCCTCTTTACCTCAGCTTCTTCTTCGTTTTTACCGGTCTTCTTGCTCGTTTTGCTTCTCGGTGCTCGTCTCGCTGTCCCGACTCTCCTCTCCCCTCTCTCTCTTCCTCTCGCTCTCTTTCTCTCTTTCTCTCGTACTCTCTTATTCCTCTACGCCGGTTCTGTCTCCTCGAACTGCTTTTTGCTCGTCAACGGCCGGGGACAGATCGGTTTCTTGCGGTGCGCCTCGGCCGATCGCGTGCGTAAGTATCGGCCTGCGCCCCGATGGTTAATGAACTTAACGTAATTCCGGCCTCGTATTTCACGCCCGGGTCGACGACGGGTGTCCTTGGCTCGCCTTCCTGCGAATCCCACCGCCCCGTACCCCGGTGATTAATGGATGAATTTTGGACGCGGCGACACCGTTTCACCATCGATCTTTCGATCTTTCTCTACCGATCTTTTCCACCGATTTCTCGCGATTTCTAGGAATGGAACTTGCATTTCGAAGACCTCTTGACGCTTTTATTATCGAAAGGTCGCGGTGATGGACTGCTCAAGTTGACACGGAGTCTCGTTTCTACTGGTGGGTTTCGGGAAACAAAGATTACCTTCTGTCCTAATGGATGTTGTAACTGCGATATCGAATTTTTTCTTTGATTTTGTACCCTTTAAATGCGTCATTCTCGTTTGTGCCTCTTTTTATTATCCTTGTATAAACTTTGGGTTATTCTTATTATTATGTTTATAATCTCTTCAATAGTATTGGGTTACTTGCTTGCTTAGTACAAATTGTAATGTTTCATTCAGTTTAGGTAACGTCCTCAATTCTGCAATGTAGCTTCGTATTGTCGATAAAACACATTAAGTCATAAGTGATTGTTATTTATGCAATTAGTTTATCTATTTATTGGATTTTGTTCGTTGAAACATATCCTGAGTTCATTTGATACTCTTCGATCGGTATGACACACATCGATTCCCGATATGTTTTTTTTAATACGCGAACATGATACAAAATAGATGAAACCAAAGAGTATCAGAAATAGTCGAAAAACTAATAAAACAAATGCTGGAATTTGTCCAAGAAGTAGTTATAACACGCGGCGGATATGGTAACAAAAAGAAGATTCAATCTCCTTCTATAAAATTCACGTTATTCTTATTACAACGTGAAATATATATATGTACTTGTTACAGTTTAATATAATTAGCTTCGAAATAAATTTAAAAAATTATAACATTTTCTTGTCGAGTTTTTATTTTCATCGACTTTTCTTTAAGTGCTCTATTACTTTTGGTGGGACGTATACACCCCCGTCCATAAGTCACCAGGCATTCACCAGCATTACAACACAGCTGTAGTTGTATAAATTAATTTTATTGCTGAATTTTATTATTACTACATATACATATATATTATGTAGAATTATTAGTCTGTAAAATTATTATTACAGTAAAATCTGGCCTCTTCAATCTTTTAATCTAAATACAATCGGAAAACAATGGAACGAATTTGGCAGAGGAGTTATACAGAACATCCCATAATTATTTTAAGTCCGAGAAATTAAGGATTCCCAAGGTCATTTGAATTAACTTTTTTGTTAACGAAAATGCAATCGGCGGCTTTGTTTACGAGTTATTAACAAAA
>CM052168.1:5457715-5490842 GCA_028455555.1 Augochlorella aurata | reverse complement strand
TTAACGAAAATGCAATCGGCGGCTTTGTTTACGAGTTATTAACAAAATCGCGGCCCTTTCACTACCAAATAATTCCGTCTGGAAAATGTTTTCTGTTGCTTTTCTAGTTTCAAATTCAAATGCCAATTTTCACCAGGACACCCTGTATACACGTTCCAGAGAAAAGTGAATGGTCGAAACACAAAACCGTGAAGACGGACCAGGGAACGAAGACGAAGCAATCGCTCAGAGATCGGAAACTCGCGGCAGACCCGACCGGCGAAAAATCCCAGAAAATCTATCCATCAGGTTTCTAAAGACCGTAAGAAAACTCAGTTTCTCGGCGCAGCTGTCTAAACTGGCAAAAGAACCACGCCGAAGGAGCGGCACTTTCACGGCCCCGTAACGATACCCATCATACGCTCGCCGATAATTTGTAAGCGTACTCGGTCCGCGAGCAAACTTACAAATCACCCGCGATGAACGCGAGCCGTCGCTTCTTATCGCGGCCATCGGCTAGAGCTCCGCCGGCTCTAGCCGGAGCCGTTCGGGGTTCCCGGGGAAAAGACGCAAAGAAACCCGAGACATCGGCCGGAGTCATTACGCGCCGGGGCAAGAAGGGAACCGCGAGAGTCTCGCGATTAGCAATCCGATCGCAGCCGCGCCGCTCGCAAGAAATCTACCGAGAGGAGCGGGTGACGATTTAGGGGTGGAGTGCCACCCAAGAAGCACCTTCCAATCTCCGTACGATCGCTTTAAAATAGCTTTATAACTTGTTTACACTATTTTCAATAATTGTTGCGTGAAACACTCTACAAGTGCTCGAATTTTAGCGATTTGTTCGATGGTACAGTGGCCAAGATAATTATAGGTCATCTCATTTTTGTGATATAATAGTTCATCTTATGTAATATTTCTGCTCTTCGTTATTAGTAGCGTGATTCGTTAATATGCTTTCAGTGAAGCATCTAATTGTTTCAATAATATCATTTTTATTAATATGGTTATTATATCGGTATTAGAAAAATTTAAAGAAAGCAGCTTAGAAAAAACCAGCTGTTTTAACTCAATAAGCCATTTATCCTGATTTTTAACGAGTGTTGTAAATGACTCATGAATGTAGTTGCAGCGCAAAAGACGCTGCAAATTTTACACTGAATCGATTTCTTTGTAAATCCTCGTGACCTTTTTGCAAATTAAATTCATCCTTTGGGAATGAAATTCAGATTTTCCAAATTAAATTCTTTCTTTTGCAAATTGACTTGTTTGTAATGAAATTCAAATGAAGCCTAAAAATTCAATGATAAGTACATAATTATATATATAAATAAATAATGATATATATAAATATATAAATTCGTATTAGATCTAAAAATTTAATATATAACCCTGACATAGAATACTTTAACCCCTAACTGGTAGACTGGTCTATGCAAAAATGACTGATATACTGGGGTCATGAAGCAGCCACTGTAAACAGATTAAATCAGACATTGTAGCGAAGTAACCGTTGTATTATCCGAATGTCGATCTGCTTAGGATAATCGAGGCTCTACTGTATTGATTCGGTGATAAGGAGATGCCGATGGTCGCAGGAGAGAGTGTTCTATCTTGAACCATCACCTAGATTGGACCACCCTGTATTTTGAAAAAGAAAAATACTTGCAGTACTATCGACGGGATTAATCGATTGAGACTAATGCTTTTGAAAGAAAGATACCTATAACGTCATTAGTATATCGTGGACTTTTATGCAAAATAGAAACTTTAAATAAAACAGGAAGGCAAATAAAAATGTGTTTCTTCATTTAGTAGATCCAAATTGTTGAGAATAATGTAGCAACGTTCTTAAATTATTTTTATGTCTTCTGTGTTCTGTATTTCGCGTTTGCATTTTAATAATAAATGCGTAACATTCGCAGTCTAGTAATTAGTACATCGCGGATTTTTAATGGAAAATAAAAATTGTCTGAATCAAATGCAAGATATAGAAACTACGTAACGTTTATTTCCTGTTTCAATCATTTTAATTCGTTAGCAATAATATAGCAGTTTTTTCAAATTTTTGGAACGTTGTTACAATTTTGCGTTACTTCTATTAATTTTAGTTCTAAATACAAAAGATGTACAGTCTAAGACTCGCACCAATTCACCGTAATTTATATATTAATTACAATTGTCATATAGTTTTTAATATTTTTGGTATACTGAAAGATCCAGGGTCCATATGCATGCAAATAAATTTGCATAAACAATGTCCAAGTTACGAGATGGTCGAAACTGGGCAACTTGCAGACGATACCTGACACGAAATCGAAAGATGAGCGAAATGAATTTGTCCATAGAATGAAATTGGAAAGCACGGAAGATCGACAGCCGGGGGTAGTCAGGGGTAGAAGGCAAAATGCGACCCGCGATACAGGAAGAAAAGCAGAAACGGGAGTAGGAGTCGGATCCCGGGATGGTGGGATGAAAAGGAGAAGAGCCGAGGAAGGAGCTAAACGTTCATCCTGTCAAAGGATCAACAGGCGTCGCCGCGGACGTATCTTCGATTCGGAAAATGCTGAGAGAAAGGAGACTGGCAAGAGTGGCCGGGGTGTTCGTTGGAGAGGGTGGCAGAGGAGAGGGAGAAGAGGAACTCTGACGCACGGGTTCGACACGGGATGCCGATTCGGTTTTTTCCCGGTGGAGAGCGTCTCGCCGCTTTTTCTTGTTTCCCGGCTTTTTAACGATCGCCGTTCTCCACGTCCTAACGGAATATTCCCCGTCCGGGGACAGTTTAATTATGCGAGCTTCTTGGAATGGCGGACGTCGCCGTCGGCCGGCTCGTTTCCGCCGTGATGGATCCGTCGATCGACGGACCGGCCGATTGATGAGTCATTCTGCTCGCACAAGTGGTCCTGCGAATATTTATCGATTTGTTATCGTTATCGCGATTCGAGTCTCCTTACGGACACTATTTTCTGATTGTTCTATTGGTACTTGCAATGGTTAAAAAAATTAGGGGTTGCGAATCCTAACCCCTGTCCGTCCCTCATTTGTCCTTTGATATCAAATTGTGACAGTGGTAAAAAGTGGGTAAGATAAAATAATTAGTTTTGTACAGTCTTCTTGAACACTATTTCCGTTGATATTTTTTACTTTATTTACCTAATCTGCTGATTCGCTAATTTTCTGTCAGTGTTAATATGATATGGTTTTGTTCTGTATTGTAAAAATGAGTGTTTACCCGTACATATTTATATAAATAAATAGAATTAAATTAAATTAAATTAAATTAATTTAAATTAAATTGTACATTTTAGCGAACTAATTTTGTGATGACTATAGCGAAAGTCGCGAAGTGATTACATAGAAAATATAGAACATAGAAAATAATTATTAAAAGATGTCTTTTAATCTCTTTAATAAAAATAATGTTAAATAGGAATCATTGAAAAGCGTCTTTCAACACTTTCGATAGAAAGAGTGCTAAGAATGAAAACCTAAGAAAAGGTGAGACGTGTTTTAATGTTGATTATTCACGTTGCTCCGAACTAATAAAACGATCTGGTATAGAACAGATGATTTCTTCAGTGTCTGTAAGAACGGTGGAGAAAAACAGAGGAACGTAAAAATGAGGAACTGATAGGTGTTAATCGACTGTACTTAAACGTATAATTTAGAAAGTGTACAATACACAGCCTACACGAGAAAGTGCATTATATACAATGCAAAGTATATTGTATAGAATACAAAGTTTAAAGTCTCAATGTTTCTGCAATATATTCGTCTATATACCTCGACCACTTAATCCATTTTCTCCTGATCCATTCATTTAAAGAAAACATTACATAATCTTGTTTAAAAAAGCATCGCAAAGTGTGTACACACAGCCAAGAAAGATTTTCCCTTCGTCCACAAGACGCGTTCCAAGTTTCGGCCACCTTCTCATCCCCTAGTTTGCTATCTCCCTGATTCATTGTCTTGCACAATCCACCAGCAGAAATCAATTATGCAATGCCGTGTACACAGTTGCAGTAGCAGAGACATTACAATCGTGTCGTCGCCAGCTGATTTCCACCGAGATGGACCCGTCGATCGCCGAGCCATCGGATAGGTGAGTTACCGCGGCCGCATAAGTCACCATTTCTCGGATTATTTATCGTTTACCGGGAATTCGCGGTACTGGAAGCAGGACACGGGTCGGCTCGTGTCCTTGTCGGACCCGTGCGGGTTAGTCGGGACAGAATAGACGCATAGGTGCGCGGGAAAGCTCGCGTACGGCTCGAGATGCCTCGCCTGTCCAGGGTATTGGGTGTGGAAGTGATTCATTGAGGACTGGCGTGCATGAGCCGCGTATTATCTAGATAATGATGAGTTACGCTGCTCGAAATCTTCGCGTAGGTCAGGCCTCGCCGGATAACGGCTTACTCTCGCGAGTCAAGCCAAGCCGAGCCGAGCAGAGCCGAGTCGAGCAGCGCCGAGAGCCGGCCAAGAGCACCATCGCATCGCATCGCATCGGCGCCCGATCGCAGAAGTTCATTAAACTCGGTAGGCGTGTCGGGCTCGAAAGGCTACGGTTAAGTATGACAATGCGCTAGATTCAAGAGCCAGGTGTAATCGATCCCTGGATCTGCGATCCACGGTCCTCTTGGATCGCGACGAATATCTGAAATCCTCCGGGAAACGGGAACCCTTGCTTCCGATCGCCCTTTTTCACGGTGGCTCGCTGCGAATGACGACGAGTAATGTTCGTGACACTAATCATCGACTAATTTCTGAAATTTATCTTTACCGTGATGCATTCGAACAAACTAACACTAGCACTACGATCTTTTACTTTCTAACTTTATTGATTAAATTATTTTGTTTTTGTGTGTGCACGGAAAAGTTTTTCTCGTGTCCGTTATTTTGGTGCGATTATTTAAAATATTACGTAGTGGTTTGATGATGGTGCGTAAATGAAGTACACTCCGGTGTAATATTAGTCCTAATACTGCTGTTACCGGATCCCTTTGACTCAGAGGATTTAAATCCTTCACCTAATTAATCAGGTTTTGGCAAAAATGTGTTTCTAAACGTTACTGAATAAAGCTCGGAATTGTTATAAACGCCGTCAATAGTGTGGTTATAAAAATGGTGGTTATAAAAATAACACTGATATATATTGTGTAAACAGATATATATTGTTGTTAACAGAATGAATCTCGCTTGCTGACCGTATATCTTGAAGTCTCGCTTAAAATTGTAAGGGTGATTTTGATGGTGGTGATAGCAAATAAGTTGCGTGAAAAAAATATTTTATTATAGAAGGATTTTTAATATAGAAGGATCAGTTTATTATTAATGTCGATCACTGGAACATAAAATTCAACGTTTTCTAGAAACCATTGTTTAAATTGCTTTCACAGATTTCGAGTTTCTAGGATCGGAGAAAACGTTAGTCAAATCTCCTCTTGAAGAATGATTCCAGGCTTGTACATCAGACTGCGGATTTTTATGCAAATTGATAATAAGTATAATAAATAATAATAATAAATTAATTAATCTTTCTTTTGAATAATTTTAACAAGTCAACAATGATGCAACAGTGTTCTTAAACATTTCCAGTGTCTTCGCAACATTTTATTTCGCCTACTCACTTTTGTTAGAAATGCATAAAGTCCGCAGTCTATTGATCACCATAGAATTCCAGTTTTATGAATTAGAGCGAACACGATGGCTCGCAGACCATTGTCTCTAATTGCGTGCGGAGAATTAGAAGAATGTCTTTCTTAAGAATGTTTCTGATCTGACACAAATACTCTTCAGAAATTGATCTACACTAGACATTATTTACATAGTTCAACATTATTTACATAGATTCAGTCACGCTAGACTACACCATTCCTAGATTCTACAAATATTTGCATAGTGTACGGTTAATTCTACCGACTTAAGGTACGGTTGATCGGGGTCTTGTTGATTTATAATCATTTCGTTCAAATAACAATAAACCATAAATATTTAACCAATAGATAATAACGTCTTTCGATACTTGGCATGCATTGCAATTACCACAATCAACAGTTCATTCACATTCAACTATATTCTTCTTTTGTCATTTCAAGTTATAATACATTCTCTTTAAACGTTCTTTCAAACGACACTCATCAATTAACATTTATACCAAGTTCTCAATTGCTACTCCCCAATATTTAAGAAAACAATCTTACACATATTACAATAGTACTCTCCAATATATGAACCGTTTATCTTGAAAGCGACCTAAGTCCATTTCTCAATTTTTTTTGTTAACTGCTAGTATTATATAATTGCTATTATTTTAATATAAATTGCAAATTTAAGTCTCTTAGATACACTTAAGCAGTGTAATACATTGGTATCATATACGTACATTTTTTATCTTTTTTTGAAACGCAAACCCTCAAATATCTTAATTCAATATAAATGGACATATGTATGTGGTTGATAACTTGATATAGATGTTAACTGATGAGTGTCGCGAAAAAGGACGACCAGAGAGGATATAGTGTAAAGTAACTTTTTTTCGTTATTCACAAGTTGCATAACGCGAGCGAACAACACTTGGCTTGCTACAGGTCGCATAGCGTTGCCTCGGCGGAATCACGCCTTTTTCTAATCACAGATTGATCTACAGTCCTCGAGCTTGCCAATGTGCAGAACAGAAGAAGAGCTTCGAGTCGGAACGATACGTTGAAGAATCTTTCGACGGAACGAAACGAAACGACGGGCAAAACCGGCGATAGGGGTTCGACGTCCGCCAAAACGGCGTTCCCGGGCAAGGCTCGAAAACTGGCGTTCAAGCGACATTTCGCCGAGTGGATTAACCGCGTCGGATCCCGAGGACGGCTCAGAGGCGGCCTGTGCACGCAATTAATCCCGTCGATCGTAATTCCACCGGTGATTCCGTCCGGATCGGGCCACAGAGCCTCGGAGCCGCGGAGCCTCGGAGCCGCATTGGCGAGAGAGCGCGCGCGGATTTATTACGGCACCGGGCGCAGCCGGTTAATATCCCCGTGGCTCGATTAAAAATCATTTTTCTAAGATCGGCCGGCTGTAGTAGGCAGCATCCTAGCTACGCGGCCGGACGATGTCCAATTTACTTCGTAGCTACTTGCCGCGGTCATAATTCAAGGATAATTGCTTAATAACAGATCGGCCGACGCAAAATGTTCGCTTTTACGATCCGCGCGCTGGAACGGACGAACGGATGGAGAGTTTTCGACCGATCGTGTTTGCCCCTTTCTTTTCAGATCGGAGCCACGCGAGCCGAGAGCCTCTCCCTCTCTCTCTCTTTCTCTCGTATCGGCAATCCTGGATTCCCTTTCTGCCGTTTCGATCGCGAAATACGCGTGCACCGATGGTACGCGTATTAACCTCTTCTTCTCCCGCTACCCGCGTGCCGGAACGAGAAAAACGAACTCGAACGGGCTCGAACGAGAGAGGCGAGAAAAACGAGGAGAAAAAGTTCGAGAGACCGGAGGAGAGCAACTCTATCGCGCGGAGGGACGCCGGGAGAGAAACTTATCCCTTCTTTTCTCTCCATCTTTCTCCTTCCATCTTTCTCCCGCCGGTTTCTTTCCCTCTTTCTTACGTCGGCTGTTCTAGGCTCGGAAGAAGCCCGATCCGCGAGGCCGCTCGCGACGTTTAATAATTTCCAGCGGTATTACTCGCCGATATATAGCTGCTCGTCATCGGATAACGCTATCTCAATCCTGGGGCCTAGTCGAGCGTACGGCAGCGGCGATTCCGCCGTAAAAACGGCGACCGCGTGTGCGTGACCGCGTACACACCGTCCTCCCTACCGCCATCCTGCTGCCGATCGACGTTCCCCGGGCCCAATCGTCTTCTCATCTGTTAGCCGGGCACGTACAGGGTGTCCCCGCAGTATAATCATTCTGCAATCGTGTCTAATTCGACCGCGAAATACGCAACGCAGATTATTTCGTTCGACGAGAGTCGTTCTCGTGAATTCGCCGCATCCTTACCTAGGGCAACGCGCGAATTTCTTCAGGTTTTCTGACTCGAGGGACCTTGAGTGACCTTGAGTGACCTTGATCGAACGTGCCTGCGGCTGGCCTGCGATCTTACCTAGACAGGTGAACAGACTTGGAAGTATGTTTAACCGATTCTACTGCGACCGCTTTCGCAACGGCGTGGATTAGTATTTGTTTGTATTTAATCATTTCTCTGTTAGAACGAGACAATTTTTGTTTTTTTTTTATGTTTCTATTTCCTTTCGTTAACAGTCGGAAAGTAGGCGATCATTAGTTGGAAGGCGGTGCCGAATCACATTTGACCTGTGCTAAATTAGCGTACCTCGGACATTATGAAATAAAACGTAGAAGGTTTTCTTGTTGGAGATGACCCGACATTGCTTCTTTGTCATCATTTCCTTTCGTTACTAGATTTTGATAACAAGAGAATCAAATTTTCTCTCGAATATAAAAGAAATTAATAATTTTTACATTATTGTTTTACATTCTTGTTAATTTACATTCTTGTAACAACGCCAAGGGATTAAAGATGGTGCTCGTCATGTGAGTTCGTCAGATACAATCTCCATCTATTCTCAGTAGATCTTATTACAACTTTTTTCAGTTACACTTTCAGGGTGGTTTTTGACTTAATTCGGATTTTCATTTCACTGACACTATCGTCACCGTGGAATATTTTTGTTAAATCTTTGGTATTTATGAAGTGGAAAAATACGTACCTATATATAGACATATGTCTGTATGTGTATTAAACAATAACAATAAGTCTACGGCAGAAAGCACATATTTTAAATATATAAACATATAAATATTTTAAACACATCAATTGTTGCACTCGGCTTAGTTTCAGAATTATAACGCCCCTTAATAATGCCCTCACCCATAATACTCGTCATTCATGTTAATCTCACAATATACAAGTGTCTACGAATTACAATAGATACATTTTTGATGCCGGCTTTTGGACCTAGTCTTTAGAACTAGTCTAGTGTTTGGACCCCGTTTGATCGAATACAATTTTATATAAATCATAAGACAGCAGTATATATTTTCGATGTTATAGTACTAGGGTGTAAGATGATGATACCCTTCGAATGTCCTAAAGACATCTATTAAGGACAAGGTTCCATCCAGCCTGCGATGGTTCATTGAGAGCCAAGTAACTTTTGCTCCGAGCGTTTCTTCCTATCTCGAAGGTTGCGGGAGCTATTCAGGTAGCTTGTCTTAGGTGTCCCGGTTCGATCAGATCGTCGTCTTTCTTATAGATATCGAACAGCCTGCCGAGACGCCGGCGTCGCGACTGCACGCGACCATAAGTGTAAAAATATCGAGAACCTCCTAAGTTGCTCAGGAACGATTCAACTAAGATGTTTACCTATCTTGTCAGAATAGTATCTTACACACATTGTCTATACTTTCTAGAATGTCTGATCTTTCTGATTTACAAATTTTGTTCGAATAATTCTGTTGATAATAAAATTGGTGTTTTCGAACTGAGAAGTTACCGAACTCCGCAGAAAATTGTGAATGTTAAGAGTAAAAGATATACTGACTCTTTGAACTGGAATGACGACTATGAGATGCCACTAGAAATGATCACCATAATTCGGAATAATGTTTCCATTACTGAATTGATTCGTATTTAATAAAAACGTTGTAAATTCCAATGCGGAATGAATAAATATACTGAGACTGCCACACTTATTTTATAATTAATAGTATGATTCACATCTAATCCGTAAAGAAATCGATAAAGTTCATTAATAGTATAATATTATATTCGCTGTGCAAATTATTGTATTTTATTTAAATTTAATTCATCGTATTCGATTTCCTTTCCTTACGTTTTCTTGTTGTATTTCATCTATTCGATTCTATTGTATGCTATGTACAAGAAGATGGACTACTTGCAATCCGTAAGGAAATCAAGAAAATTCTAATAATTCTGATAAACCGAAAACAGCGTAGCAATATTATTAAATTCTTTGTATGCCTTCACAACTTTATATTTCAGGTGCACATTTTTGTCACAAATGTATAAAATTTGTAGTAGTAAATGGAGCTGCTATAATAGCACATAGAAAAGAAGGTTATACTTTGTGGAATATTGCAAGCAAATTGAAGATATCATATAAGAGAGTACGTCCAATAACATCCCGACTTCCATAAAACTTGTAGCAAATCCAAACTTTTGGTCGATAGTGTATGCAATACTAACCAAGCCAACCAATTTCAGTTTCAAGAAAAATGAAAATATTCAAATTGTGTCGGGAATTTTCGTGTTCTCGAATGAAAAAAAGGGTCCAAGTGAAAAGGAAGCCGGAAATAAAAGAGTATCACACATTAACCTTTGCACTGCTGCAGACGTATATTTACGATACGTTAATTGATAGTATTTATAAGAAAATTTAATTTTCTATGTTCTTCGTATAATTTATAATATAAATAGTATACTATAAGTACAAGTAATATAATCTGAATGATTATCATATATAAGGCCAGAGAAATAACACAACGAATAGACATTTCTCCTACTATACCGTCTCATTTTAGTCTGAGAGGGTTAAAGAAATCCCGTGGCTCGAATGATCCGTAAACAGGGCATATCATGCACCGTTCCGTCGCTCTAATTTCTCCCCGGAGCACACCCTGTATGCAGAAGAGCGTCCGTGTACCGACGATCGCATCACGAACGCATATACATGCATCAGGATGACCGATCGTCGGCTTCTTCGTTCTTTTCCTGCGCTCTCTTAACCGGCTTACCACCCTGCCCGCAACCGACACACCCGGCAAGTAGCCTGAACCCATTACTACGAGTATATACAGAAACATAGCGAAACAGAGACAGAAGCTCGGACGGAGATAGGGATAAAGAGAGAAAGAGAGGGAGAAAGAGAGAGAGAGAGAGAAAGCTCTAGGCCGGGTCCACACGCATCGAGCGTGGATGATCGAATACTCGTGGATCCGTGTAACGTTCAGGGACGAGAGAGGAGCGTGTCGAGCAGAGAACGAGAGAGAGAGAAACTTAGGAGGGAGGGGGGGAGAGGGCGAGAGGGGGGGGGGGGAGGGAGGGAGTGAGAGAGAGATACCGGGGCTAGGTTGCGCGGATGCAAGTGAGTTTGACGCGTGCACGGGTTGCATCGTCGACAACGACGCTGGCCGAGAGTTCGTCGAACTGGAATAGAATTCCATTCGGACTGGTTCTAGGGGGTTGGATTCTGACGCGCTGCCGCTTAAAATAAGACCGGCCGAATTTAGAGTCGCGACGATTGCCGTAGGTTCAGATTCGCCGATTTTTCTCCGCGCCGGATGTGTCCTCCTCCTCCTCCTCCGGCTCTTCGTCTTCCTTTCTCCTTTCCATCTTTCTCCTCTTCGTCTTTCTCCTGCTCGCCTGTCTCTTGGACCGATAGCCATCGATATTCGACGAAGTAGTCGCGGTCGTTACCGATCAGCCGTGTCCGCGGAGAAGTCGATCACGCTGCACCGGACGCGTCCAGATCTTCAGGCCGGCGCGGAGGATAAGCTTGACGCGGACCAGTCCTCCGATGCAGATGACGAGCTCGCTAGATGCGGATAGATCGGAATGTAGATCCAGGAGATCTCAACGCTCCGCCTTTCTCCGGGAGCTAGCGACCGGCAGACTGCTCTCCTCGCGAGCCCGAACTGTTTATTATTTATGAGCTCCGCTATACGCGCTTGTCTATACTCTCTCGATCCTCCTGCGATCCGATCATCAATCTGAATCATTCGCCGAATTAGCTGTACCGCTCCGATGCCTCATCTGCTCTGCTCGGTGTTTGCGAAGCAATTATAACCAATCGCTCGTTTGTTTAGATTCCAAATCAATCGATCGGCGGAATCAATGAATTCTCGTGACGTTCTTAGAGGCGCAATGATGTTAGAAATTTCATTTTCGGTTCGTTTCTGTGTTGCGATTAAACTGAAGCTTTATATTGCGCATCTGTAATACATTTCTAACAATAACGAGTAGTATAATTTTAAATTCTTTGTGTAAATTATTGTATTTTATTGGAGTTTAGTTTATTGCATTTTATCCTATTTTATTTTCCTGTTTTATTTTGTCTCTTTTATTTTTTATTTTGCCTCTTTTATTTTATTTTACTTTATGACATGCTATGTATAAGGAGGTGGTCTACTTGTAATCCATAAGAAAATCAATAATGTTCATTACAACAGAAATGAGTACCTGAAATATAAGCATATAAAGACTTTTAAGGAATCTAAGAATACTCTCACATTATTTTTAGTGTATCGACATTATTAAATGGACGAATACATTTTTGTTTAACTTCTGTTTACTACAGTTAACACTGAAATATTTTAATCTGCATAAAAATTTACAGCTTAGTTATAACAATGCACAGGCGAAGGGCAAACCTTTAAACGCATTGCATGCTATCGAAGTTGTTAACAGAAGCACGTAGATCCACGGTAACTATAACTGATGAGTAGTCCGAGGATGTTATGCATATATGAGAAAATTGAGTTCGTGTTACCTGAGCTAGTAGAAAAACTGAAGTAATTCAAGACTACCAACGTAAAATTTCCAACCAGTAAGAATTGTTGAAGGAAAAAAGGTATTCTTAAATGAGTCCTGTTTTTTGCAATAAAAGCAGAAATTTTTTCTTTTGTCCGCGAAGTTTATGCATTTACGAGAAAATTGTGTAGTAATTATCTGTTCTGGTAGAAAAATGAGAATTTAAGATCGTCAACCTAACATTTCCAACCAGCGAAAATTGTTAAAGGAAGAAAGAGATTTCTAAATACATTTCTGCAATAAATGGAGAAAATTTGTACTTTGAATAAAAATTTGCAGTCTATCGATTAATAGTCCGTGAGTTTTATGCATCCGTACTAAAACCGAGCCATAAGCGAAACATTAAAATTACGAAAAGAAATAACAGATGAATATTCGCACACAATTTTTGTTCTGCACAAAAATTCGCAATCAAGCGATGACCTTTGTTAAGAAAAATTGTCCAGATTTTCCTCACTGAAACAGATACAGTTGACCCATCGTTTCCACCGAGCCTCGAACAATAACAGAACTCTTCCACAAGAATGCAGATTAAATTCCAAGACAATCGTTTCAGTAGATTCTTCCGATTCGCGTTAATTGATCGAGATCAGTTATCCCAAGAAGAATGAAGTTCGTGGTCCAGTTATCGAGCTACTTAGCGCGCACACGGTATGATCTCTGCCACGAGATTAGAGAGACTCTATTAGAGACATTTCAGCGAGATGCATCAAAAAGAGATGGTGATTTTTCGGCAAAAGGAGAAGGATTTTCGTGTTAATCGGTGGCGCGGTCCATTAGGCGTCTCGGAGCGTAACAACGCGGGAGCAGCGAATCTATTTCGAAGCAACGCCGGTGTCCGGAACCGTGTAGCAACTCCGAGAGCCGGTTGCTACCGAGAGGAGGCCTCTAGAATCTCCGAGGTGTCTCTAGAATCGTTTCCTCGGCCTAGGACCCGCGTGTTTTCCCGAGTCCGCGCGGAAATTCGACGACAGAGGTTCGTAATGAGTCGGCGGCCGCGCCGGTGTCGTTAGTCGAGATCCCGACGATTACGAGGCGGCGCGGCACTCCCCGACCCTTCTCCTCGTCTAGAACCACGGTTCTACCGTCGCACCACCCCGCGTCTAGAACCACGAAGAGGGACGCACTCCTTCGTGGTTCGTGGGCCTCTCGCTGCCTCGTAGATGACGGATGGGGACAGTTGTTGCATCGCAGTCGCTGCCAAGAATATCTCTCCGCCACCCTGCTCCCTCCACCTTTATCTCTCGAAACGTCACTCTCCGCTCTTCTCTCCGTCGCTCCTCTCTTCTCTTCTCTCCGCTCCTTCTCCCCTCTCAACCCTACGAGCTCCGAGACTTTTCGTATCGTCGCGCGTCGTTCCCGTCCCCGAAGCTGCTTTGACCAGGCTTGTCCCGAGTCTCTCGATAATTATACCGCCTGTACTCGCGGTTCCCGGTAACTCCGACAAGTGTTAACGATTTTGAATACATTCATTGCACGGCCTAGCCTCGCGGCTGCCCTAATGAATCGCGGTAGCCATTCGATTTGCTCCGCTCGTTCATGTTTTATCCGCATGATCTCGTCTCCTCGAAAACGGTTAGGAGAGTCCGGCTTTGTTTCGCGTTTCCCTTTGACCAATTAAGAGCAGCCTATCAGGGTTCGAGTGTTCGAAAAGAAATCACTTGGAGCGACTCTGTAGCGAAGATGTCGAGATTATTCTTCCCGGTGAGGAATTTATCGAGACATCTTCAGCTGCGTTAGAGGTATTTGAATGCTGCACAAAGTGTGAGTGTTCAATTAGATTGTTCCCTTCGTCCGAGACGTTGATAATTGCTGGGAAAAAGATCGTGACCTTGTAAACGTTTTCATTGCTGTCGTACAGTATACGTTTAATGCAGTGTGAACGAATGTACAGTGAGGAGCAAAAAGGACTATACGCCTTTTAAAACGGTATAACTTTTTTTAAATTGGTCTAAATGAGTTGACTATTTTCGTAAATGTTAGAGGAACTGGTTCACTGTACAATGACTAAAATATCTTTTTCCTAATTCTGCTATTATTTGGAGTAAGAAAGATGTAAGGAAACCCTCGTTTTTTCACTTTTTTATCTGATCCTATAGTGAAAATTTAAAAAATGCATTTGATATTTCTTGATAATTTATATATATGTTGAAAATTTCATCGAAGTCGGTTGTGAAACATAAAAATTTCCTGTTTCTGGTCCAAATTCGTGAAATATTGCGATTTTCGCGATTTCAATGATTACAATAAAATTTTCAGCATTCGTATAAGTTACTGAAAAATATAGGCTCGGATAAAAAGTTAAAAAAGAGAGTTTTTTACATTCTTTTTTAAATTCAGTACATCTGGATTCACAAAAAGTGCTAATCTAGCATAAAAGAGGTAATAAATGAACAGCTATGATACTGGATAATTTGCATAGCTTATCTTATAATAATCGGTATAAGAAAAACTATCTTGCATCAATTACGAGGCTTCCACCGATAAAATTTCAATAAATATGAAAATACGCATGTTTCACTGTATTTCATAAATACGTACGTCCAATAAATACATTGAAATCAGCAGTTTAGCAACTATTAATGTGTCTGATTATTGAAGACACATACAAGGAGCCTGCGCCACACATCAGCGACCAGCAAAACCCATCAAACTCGCAAATGCATATAAAACGTTCACCGTAAACATTTACATCGAACAATTGCACCATATAATTTCCTTCCTCGCAGGGAGATTATGACCCAAGGCGGTGCTTTTTCAAGTGGGATCACAAAATAAGGAGTTAAAAGTCACCATGAAAGAGAGAGAGGGAGGAGAAAGAGTGAAAGATAGATAGAGAGAGAGAGAGAGAGAGACAGAGAGAGAGAGAGAGAGAGAGAGGACACGCATCCAGCGATTCTTTCTTATCCGAACGTTGAAGCTGATCTCTTTAGTCCGAATCTGCCAGTCGGAGTAAACGCGCGAGTAACCACCGGGTATTGTCGGAAATGAACGGCAAGCGTTCATTACTCGGAAGCAACGCGATCATTTAAAGTAGCTATACCACCTGAGAGCCGAAGGAATGACGGGCACGCGTTCGGACGAGCTTTTTCTTGGTCAGGGTAGACGGAGTACGGCCATGAATTCCCGGACGCCCATTCAGACTCAGGTCCGCGCATATTATAACGGTGGCTTTGTGCACACAGAGAGAAAGAGAGAGAGAGAGAGAGAGAGAGGGAGGCAGGGAGAGAGAGAGAGAGGGAGGGAGGGAGAGAGAGAGAGGGAGAGTTGGCAGCTACAACGCAAATTGTCGGCCGCGTGCAACTATCGTGAATTCAGTGGTTCAGGCGGCCGAGTAAACTGTTATAACTTGGGGGCTTTCCGGTGGTGGCCAGGTAATTGATGCTGCCGCCTCGTTGCCGCAGACGATCCAAGACAAATCCTGGATCGGTGGATCGCGCGGCCCGCGAACGCGTCTACACTACCGCGAGAGCTTGCGTCTCGAATATTAATGAGCTTTCGTATCGGCACCGGCCGATCCGATACTGCTCGAGAAGCAATTTGCCTGCGCCTGCCAGCTCCTTTCGCGTTTCCTTCTTTACAGCTATGCCTCTTCGCCTATCGTCTCTCATCCTCCGATCATTATCTGGCCATCTTCTGCGACTTCCGACCTCGTTTATCGCTGCCAACTACCTCGCTCTCCTTCCACGTGTGTATGTACTTAAACATTTTGATTGACCGCAGCCACGAGTTCTTTCAATAGAGATTCTATCGAGAAGCAATTAGTAGACAACGAGTCTTTATGCAAAATAAAAATTATCTTCGACAATCGCAACGGAAAGAAGTCGGATAGAAATTTCTTTTGTTATATTGTTACAAAACATTTGTATTGTTATAAAGATGTATACTGTTATAATACAATGTGACTAATGTACATTGTTTTATAACAATTCCAAGACTGGATTTATATAAATTTTATGTGATTTATATTATAATATATACTTGTATAATAAAGTGCCCTAAAAATTTCTTCTAGAAATATTACCATATGAGGAACTGTAAAAGAAAAATCGGAAATCAGTAATTTAGACCGTATTGTTTTCAATTTCAATTATCCATTTCTGTCATAAATGCATAAAATCCACAGTCCAGTAATTAGGAGAATGGTTGGAAACTCAACAGTTGTTGATAACTGCTCTGTCGATTGCATATATTTGAACGAGTTGATTGGACAGAGTCGAGTGATTAATTATAGACAAGTTGTTGAAATTATTGGATACGTTGCTGGAGAATCTCGGCTATCTGAACTAACTGTCAGCTACGTCTGTAGATTGAATCTTTAACGCCAGGTTTGCGAAATGCGTCGTTTTGACACGTTCCAAACTCTATAATTAATGATTATTTAAATGACGAATATACATTTATGGTGAATTTATTCAGCCCCGTCCCGTGGACATATATTGTATTAAAATCGTTGCCGATCCGGTTAAACATATATACACCTATAATATAACATATATACACATATAAACACCTACTGTTAGTTAGTGATCCGTAAACCTAGTGTTAATGATCTATAAAATCGTGTTGTATATCAGTTGTTTTAGATTGAACTGTCTATATGTGAGAATTGTGTTTGATCAACAGACAGTTTGGATCATCGAAGATCTGCTGCGACTGATCCGTAGACGCGCAATCGCAGCAAACGCCAGTGCGATAAATAAAAGAAATTGTTTGCAACATTGGAACACTTCAGCGTTTTATCTGTCGCCCAAATAACGGTTCCTCTTTATCGGTTAGCACGAAGGTCCTTTTATCTCTCGATCTCCACCGAACAGCATTTTAGCAGACGCGTGTGTGCGTTTCAAGCGAAAATAATGGCGCGATGATTTCGCACAAGATCGACAAGACGGCGGGGCCCCGTTACCGTCTTCGAGGCGCAGTTTTTTTCAGAGATACTAGCCAGCCACTTGCGCTTAGCAGAGCAGAAATGTATGTTCAGTTATCACTATGATTTATCGCCTTCGGATTTTTTCGCTAACGAGCGTCAGCCACGTAATTAACTTTGTAGAGCGGGAATACCGGCGCACGAAACTATTGGCAGCAGCAGGCAGCTCTCTCTCTCACACGCTCTCTTTCTTTCTCTAGTGTACCTCCTCCCCCTCTTCTTCATCATCGTATGCCTGCTGCTCGACCGAGGTCTCCTTTTCGTTCGCCTAAGTTGCCACCGAAACCGTATCGCGTTTATGCGACGCGTCGAAAATCCCTCGAAAATTCGCACCCGCGAAATTAACGCGCGTCGGCTTACTCGCGAAAAGCTTCGAGCTCGCTGTTCGTCGGATGCTCTCGTCGGCAAGCCGTCGATGACTCCATTTTGCCGGCGATGATCGTCGGACACCGAGCGGCTCGTAAATCGCTTCAGGTGATTTTACAGGTGTCGGAAATCTGTACTCGTCGAAGTCATATGCGAGAGAGTCGACATCCCGTCGCCACGGCAGGATAATTAGGGTATCGTATTTCGACTGCGAGCGGCAGCACGTACTTTTACGAAGTGTTAATGCTTGTAAGAAGTTTTTTCTGCGGGACGCTCCGCGATCGAGCCGATAACCGGCGTGCTAGAAATGTTATTACCGGCCTGCGGATGCGGCCGCAAGCTTATGCTAGATACTAATTTATGGATTGCTACGTTAGAACGTTTCCTGCACCAGCTGCTTTGTTGCGCTTTTTAATTTGGTGTCTGTTCTTTAATTATTTCTTCCCAAGGTAAGACCGGGGTGTTCCCCTTCTTCTTTGTTTTTACTTCGTTCCCAGTTCTACATTGTGGACTCGTATCTCCCAACTTTCAGACGATCGTCAATGAGAATTTCAAACTCGCATCGTTGCTTTCCAATTAAAAAGATTAACGAGTGCACTGTGCAGTTGTGAACCAAATGCTAGACGAAGTTTTTCTAATTGTGTCTAACAGTAAAATTTGTCACTTTTTCTCATTACTTTTTGACAGAATTTCATCCAATTGTTTTTTATGAATATACCTACTTGTTTCAGTCTCGTGTTTTCACTTGTTACAATGTTCTCATTTATTCTGATATATTCAGATTAAATTTGTGAAAAAATAAATTAATGTTTGAAACACTTTACCGAAATATGAAACTGTTTCCGAAGAAACATGGCCGCGGTTGGGTCAAAAAATGTATATAGTAAATTATGAATGCGTTGAGAAAGACCTAGAGAGCGCAGCAGCGTTGAATAGCGAACAAAGTTGTAAAGAAACCAGTGAACATTTGGAATAATATTGAAAAAGGGGAACTGCGTAAATTGGCTAGAATTTTTTGATAAAAATGGAACCTCAATTGGATCCAAAAATATGTCTATATATGTCTCTTTCAATAATAATAATTGTAATAAGTCGTAATTTTGTAATTATTACACCAACATTCTCGGTTCCGTTTATTTTTGTCACCGTTTCCGGTTCTACGCAGCCACCTTTAATAGTAATAATAATAATAATAATAATAATAATAATAATAATAACTTTATTTACCGACGTGTTGAACCCTTTTTTACAGTGAGACAAAGTAACAATAATGTAGCAGTCGCGCAAGAACGGGCAATGTATGAAAACTTAAAACGAAAACAAAAAAACTTAAGTAAAAGAGAAAGAGGAAGAGAAATAATATATGTGAAATAAAATTTGCTTATGTGGAAGCGGAAATGGAGACAAACAGTTAATAGCATTTACGACAATAAGCTTGAAGGAAGAGTAATAGTCACAAAATAAATAAATAAATAAATTTTTTCCTCCAAATGCATAAAATCTGTACTCATAAGCAACGAGCATTTGGCGAGGACAATCGTCATCAAGGTACGAAAGAGTTTCCAGCATGATTTCGGAAAATGGTGTGGAAGTAAAGCGAGGCGTTCCTCGGATGCCCAATACAGCTGGAGATTTATCGTAGCGGGCGTGCCCCGTTCCGCAGGATCTTCGGTTCCCTTTGGGGTTCTTCGGGGCGGGATGATGGCGAGATTGAGCGAAGGAAGGCCTGTTTCGAAAAGGCTGTCACTCAGTTTACGCGATCCGAAGCTGGTAAACCGGTTCGCGGAGGGACTCGCGGCGGCGCTCGGAGGTTTGGTTCCCTCGCGGAGATCGAACTCGCGCGCACCAACATCAGCAACACCAGCAGCAGCGGCAGCAGCGGCACCACCACCACCGACGGCAGCAGCACCAACGGCAGCAGCATCTCTCCAGCGTAACGGAAGCCGCAATAGCCGCACGGATTCTTGTTTTCGCGTTGCTTCTCCATTTTTTCTCTGTCCATCCCTCTCTTTGCCGAGCGCAGCCCCCTCCTGCCCCCGCTTCGGCATCCCGTGGCCCCTTCAACCCGCGAGAGCGCGCTCACTGGCCCGGTTCTCTCCCGGTTCTCTCCCAGTTCCCCGACCCTCTTTCTCTCTCCCTCTCCCTCTCCTCCTCCTCTCTCTCTCTCCTCTCTCTCTCCCGTCTCCCTCTTTCCCGGTCGTCTCTATCTCTATCGCTTTCGTTTCCTCTCTTTTTCCTCTTTTTATTATTATTTTTCCTCGTGTTGCTTCTCTTTGCGCGCAAGCTCGTGCATATACGCATCGGCGGGCGTAGCTCTGCTTCTGGTGGTGCTGGCTGCTGCCTACTGCTCCCTGCCTGCTGCCTCTACCGCTGCCTCTGCCTCTACCTCTGCCTCTGCTGCTGCTGCTGCCCGCTCCCTGATAAAATCCCACAAAAATCGAGAAGCCGTTAGCTCTCCGGCTAGCTATGGTAACCGAGAGGTGGAACCGGTGCTCAATATAGATTCTGGGAGCAGCCTTTACACGGAGTGCACTCGACGGCTCGCTCGTTGTTAATGCTAAATGAATTTTAATCTTCGATTTTTTTCGGACGCCCGACCGCCCGCGGGACCGCCCCCTCTGTCTCTCTCTCTCTCGCTCTTCCTCTCTCTCACGCTCTCTCTTTCTTTCTTTCTTTCTCTCTCTCTCTCTCTCTCTCTTTCCCTATCTCTCTCTAGCCGACTATCTCGACTTCGCCCTTCCCGCGACACCCTACTCCGCAGCGATGCGCCACCGTAATTAAAATATTGACTGATCCCGGACTCGTCAAACTCACCGCGGACCTGTCATTTTTTTACGCCCTTTTTAAAGTCAGCTTCGCTCTCCTTCCTTGGCCTTCTTTAGTCTTTCTTCGTTTTTTTTTCAGTTTTCCCTGGTCTTCATCAGCCTTTCTTGGTCTTCTGCGTTCCTTAGTATTTTTCAGCCATTCTTGGACGTCTTCTTCTCCACTCTTGTACAGCCTTCTTTCTTGGCCATACTTGAGCCTTTCTTCTAGATCTTCTTCAGACTTTGCCCTTGTTTTCCTCACCATTCTTTCTTGCTGGTCAACAGTCTCCTTTCTTGGACTCTTTCAGCCATCTTTCTTCGTTGATGTCAAGGTTATGTCTATTTTTGTCTTCGTGATTGTCACATTCACCCTCCGTTTTTTATCTCTTTCGTCGTCTTCTTCGCCCTTCTTTCATCACTTCCCTATACCTACATACGTTCTTCTTGGCCATGTTCATCGTCTCGGCTGCTTCGTTCGCTCCCCCAGTATTTTAGGAGAAAATTAATACTTGTTTTATCGACAGTATGCTGAGAGAAAGTTCATACACGACGAGCTCCTTCCAAGAGCTCCAAAACAACCGTATCAGTGGATTGGATTCCAGTTTCGATGACATTCGGAAAACGAATAACTCGATCTCTACCCACATTGCTCGATTTTCAACAGGATCGTCGATAATGAAATCCGTTCGAATAGAAACCGTGAAACCTGTCGCTGGACCAGACACAGATCTGGCGTAGATCTCGAAGCGTGGGCGGATACATTTAGGCTAACCGAACCGAGTGACAAATCAGGCGAGCACGTGTGATTAATTCCGGATCGGCGGGGTGCTCCAAAGATATCGCGGCGGTGGGTAGGGTTCCAGGCTCGGTGAAATTGGGAAAATGAACGGCGGCGTTACGGGTCGTTCCGGGCGTGATCTAGGCACCGCGGATCTATTTTCTGCTGGGTCCGGTTCGACGGACTGGCGTCGAGAGAGCAGTTTCCGGCGAGCGCGGGCTAACCCTGTCCGCCGATCGCGATTAGAAAGTCGGCTCGCGTTATCGCCGCCCCGAAACATCCTGTCCCAGGTAATTGCTGGAACTCGATTTAATTGGGAAAGAGATCGGAGCGGCTGCCGCGCATGCTCGGCGATCTAAATGATCCTGCCGGCTCTTATCCTGGGATAGGACGTCGTCGATCGTCGATCGGTCGACCGACCGAGGCGAGGATCGAGGATGTTTTTTGAGGACGGTATGCCGGGTTTTTCTGTTCGATCGTTGCGGAGTAAATCATCGGAGAGCCGGATCGACGCGCAGGTCGTGATCGGATCGCCGTGATTAGCGATAACGAGCGATCTACGCGCGCGGATCGATCGCGCCCGCTTCGTGTCAATCGGCGCGGCGCATTGTGCGGCGTTCATATGAGCACCCGGGACAAAAATCATAATAATTTTCATATTTTTCGATCAAAATTCTTTAATAATTTGTCAAAGAAAACACAAAGATGCATCGATTTGCATACGAGAATTATACGATATTACAACAAAATATCTTGTTTATTTTCTATCGAATAATTAAATTTTATGTTTTTATAAGTGAATGTCGGTCTACCAACCTGTTGACCGGCTATGGCTACATATTTTGTTAAATTATTCCGTATTAAAATTAACTATACGACGAATATGTTGGAATAACAATCCCGGGATATTTTGAGCCGTTTTTTAAAAACCTTATCTAAAGTGTACGAAAATAAATCGAACTTAAGTATTCCATTTCGTGTTAATTATTATATTGCAGATAAACATTACAACATTTCTACAGATTAATTACCATCATATAATCTCTGGTCCACATTTTCTATAAAGATTACACCGTAAAGTGGTCTTCTGTTTATACGGCAATGTACCAAGCTGCGTTATAAACAACGTGCTATTTGATCCTCCTAATATTCGCTCGGCGAATTCATTTGAAATGAACCTCCTGCCGAATTTGTTGAGCATTCTGTTGCTAAACTAGACATTTTAACATATCATACACATAGTTTTGAATAGATACGAAGCAGTGACATTTTTTAATAGACGCCCATTGACGGCCACTGTGCGGCGTAGCGAGTTTAGCGGCGCAGCAGCGGTGCGAGGATCGAGAAGGGAAACGGGATTTATCGGCGGAGAGATCGATTATCCTGCACGGAATCGGCCGGGGTATACTTATCGATATAATTTCGTGGGGAAAACTTCAATTTCGTGCGATTAGAGCGGACTGCGCGCCGCGTCGTGTCGCGACGGGACAGGACGCGTGTAGTTTCTCTTTCGAACAGGAACAAAGAGAGCCTAACGAGAGATCCAGATTATTAATACGACGAACCTCTCGATCGTTGCGTGCTACGTGCACGCGATCGGTTCGACGAATGTATATCATCGTTCGGAACGGTAACAGTAAATAAAATGAGACAGGCCGCGGCCAATCAAACGCGCGCCGCAAATTATAAATTCAATTTAACAAAAGAACTATCGAACCAGTCGAAATGATTGGTTTCTGGTTTTTGCTTTTATCTGTGACACCGTGAAAATATTTTTACTAGAAATTTTTCTACAAATTTCTTTATTCAAACATACATTATAATCAAAATCGTAGGTAAATAATCATATATATAATCACTATTTGATATATGATAAATAATCATATATCAAATAATAATAAATTAAATAGGGTTAAATCTAACCAATCTTGTCATTGTTATGAAACAATATACACTAACCAAGTTTAGGGCTCGGTAATGCTAGTTGTAATCGATGCTTATGATACTGTTTGGACGGTTATTCTCTTCAAAACGTCTTTACTTTATTGCATAATGTAACTGTATAAAATTAATTTTGTAATTAACACAATTAATCCGCCCGTCCTTTAGACACCGCAATCTCCTAAGGGAGGACACCCTCCGTATCCATTACGGTCGTCGCTATTGTCTTAACAGAACTGAACTACTATATACGATATATTCTTTAATCTAAACGATATCTCATCCGTTTAATCAATAAATAAATAATAAAGAACAATAAATTAAAGAAAAGTTGAAAAACCCATTTTTACCTCATTTAACGCTAAACTTGCCATGGTTGAAATGACCGATCTCTTATTTTAAAATCTTACAAACTTGGAGCATGCATGGATAAATTATATTATTGAAGCAAATTTTCTAAGGAAAAACTTTGCAAAACTGAAACAAGTTCGATCTTTTCACTTTTGTGAGACAATGAGCACGAATTATTCTATCTCAGTTCGGTGTATTTAACATAAATTAAGATCTTTAATTCAAAAAGATGTTTTCCGAGAAAAACCGAAGCTATGTCTTTCAAGAAAATATAAAAACAACGATTTTCCAAAGGTTCACACTAGAAAACTCCGTGAAAGGACCTCCAAAGGAACGAAACGAGTCCAAAAGATCCTGAGAAGTTATCAAAGGCGTCTCGAGAGTTCGAAAACACCTTGAACACTCCTCAAGGGCTAGCGAAGTGTTGAAATACCTCGAGGACACCACAAACACCGATTTCGCGAAGCGTCCCATAGGCGGAGCAGTTGCTATCCAGTTTCTGCAAGTCCGGATCCCCAAACAAATCAGTCTCCCCGCGAAACGCAGCGCGCCTCCTCGATCCCCGAGGCACTTCGAAAAACGTGAAAGTGCAAATACGCTGCAGTTACTGTCTAACCGGCGTATCGCCGCGAGTCGGAGTCCGCGGAGGGGCAGGCGCGGCGCGGCGCTGTGACGATCGGCACGATAATCACAATAATGATAATAATAATAGGAGATTTGTAATTGCCGAAGTTGCGCAAGTTTCCGCGAACCGTTGAGACTGCCGTGGGGGAAGTCCGCGGCGCGGAACGCACCGGTCGCGGGCCGATCATTAGAGGAAATGTCGGGTAATCAAGAGTACCGGCGCGGCGGAGTATCTCCGGGTATCGGCGCCTCGGTTTTCGCGCGGAATAATAATCGGCGGCCGGCCGGCCGGCGGCGTCGACAGCGTGTAAGTCACGCAGTCCACGACACGCACCGAAACCGAAGAGGGAGAGAGAAAGAGAGCTTTCTACGTAATTACCGGTATCGATTTCGGGCGCATTACCGCGGCGGGCTGCGGCGGGTTGCGGCGGGCTGCGGCGGGCCGCGCGAGGCAAGAGCGCATAAACGCGGTTACGCTTCTCTTCCTCTCCTCCCACGTCTCCCGTCTCGATTTTTTCCTCGCTGGCCCGGAGCACTGCGGCCAAGCTGCGCCACTCGCCGCCCCCGAAAATTGGAGCAACAACGCGCGCGCCAGCCCCGCGCGCTTCAAGACACCCTAACTCCGCCGTTCTAACTCCCTTCTTCTACGGCCGAGCCAAATCTCGCGGCGGACCCGTTAACGCCGCCGACCACGGTGTCGTAAATCAACGCCGGATCCGTCCCGCGACCCTGCCAAATTCCGCGACCGTGTACCACCGCGAACGACGCTCGCCATTTTTTGGAACGTAAACAATGTGGAACGCAGTTGCGACCCTGCCTTCCATCCCCGAATCTTTCTCAACCTCCCTCCCCCCCTCTCTATCTCTCTCTCTTTCTTTAACTGTTTGACTGCGGCTCGTTTATTGAAACGTCGATTGTTCGAATCCTCCTTCACCAAGAGAAAGCAATTTTTTTGGGTCTCGATCTTTGGATTAACCGAATTTATCGACATCTGATGTACATTTGGCACGGAGAATGTATTTATTACAGACGATGTGGTAATCGTTGTTTCGATGGTTCGGTTTTATTAGGTCGGACAAGATTCAAGGTCCTGTGCGTCCTTCGACCGGAAGTTAAGGAAACTGGATCGAGGAAAGCTGGCACAATGAGGCAGATCGGTCGGCGAGATAATACACTGGGCCAACAATTTGAAGGATCGCTTTCTATACGAGTTCGTCGATAGGGTAGAACTCGATTTATATGAACCCGACGGGGGACAATAAATTCGTATAGCCAGGTAGGTTCTTGTAATAGGAGTTCGCTTATTATTAAACTGCGAAATATATGCATTTACGACTAAAATGGTAAGCGAAGTATGAACCTGTGAAGATATTAAAAGAATTTAAGAATGTTGCTACATTATTTTCAACGTTTTGGAACTATTAAAAGATGAAACAAATTTTGACAGGAATTTTTCTGGAGGGCATCCATTTTTCGTTAACGAGTTATTAACGAAAAACTGTGACCAATGAGAAGCGTGCTGGGCTGGCGCGAGGCGGCAAATCACCCCAGGAACCCCTCATTTTATGATTGCGAGTGACTTTTGGGACACCCTGCATAATCGGAGCAATAGATCCACAGTACATTTATTACCCCATTGCTTGTAACTTTTCTTTCGAATAACCGGCGTTCTCGTTCAGAAGAACAGATTTAATCAAACACTTAATTCAGTTCTCTGATTATGACAATAGGTGTTCGCATAACTCAAGTAATGCTGGACAGTAGTTCAGATAATAGAAGTTCGGTAGAAATTCACTATATCGAGTATTGCCAAATATTTCATTCCAATAAATGGAGTTCAGATGAGTGGAATTCAATAGTCTACCTCGGCTTAGTTTGCAAGGTGAATCCCCAGCATTTATACTTTTCAATTTAATTTCGTTGAGGATCGTTTTTCGTGCGATCTACTGCTAACAAAAGTGAAAGATATTCATCGTTTGATAACGTGTTAATTGTCGGAAGAAAATTCGGACTTGTTCCTAAGATATATAACGATAAATGGGGAACATATTCGAACGTACAAGCTCGAACAATGCAAACGGAAGTTGCGCGGCTGAGATTTAATCTGATACTTCAAAAGGCGCCGAAGAAAGCAAGACTTCTCTTTAGAATGTTCTGTATTCCGCAACAGTATGAAGAACCTGTGCAACAACGTGTACAACAGAATGGACTAGAATCATAGTGACGTAAGTGACATTTCCGGGAATGTTGATTTATGTCGTACAATGTAATCTACACATGCGAAAAAGTTAAAAAGACAAATGACATATATTACAAAGTTAATATAAATTAACTAATTTTACTATTAATTTTAAACTATTAATTTTAACGATTTTGGTCAGTAAACGATGCGCCACTATGATTCTAACCTACTGAATTGTTTTAGCCCTCCTCCACTTTTTTCCTAAGCCTTTTTTTATTTTATTAGTACATATATTGCTTTTTTTAGCGATCTCCTACTGTGCTAGCCTCTTTTATTTCTTCAGTTTTCCCATTATTTAACCTTTTGCACTCGTTGGCTCCGGAGCGGAGCCATTTCAAACATATCTTCAAACTCGACGATTCCATTACCTTTAAATGGCTCCGCTTAGGAGCCTTCGAGTAAAAAAGGGTAAGTATCCTGACCTCTTACCTTATCATCTGTTATACCTTTTCTTTTATTGTGTCACCTTTGTTCTTTTCTTTTTACTTCTCTTTGATATGCTACCTGTGGGACATATTGTCACGGTATTGTAACACAGGAACTGTCTCCCATCGATTAAATAAATATTATTCGGCAATATTATTTCTTGTACGGACATCGAACAAGTTGCCGTGTAGCTAAAATGGACAACGAAAAAGGTGGATAAATTGCGAGCAACAGGAAAAACCAATCCGACGATAAGTCCAAAGGAAGTAAAAACAAAAAAGTGATGAACTAGCTTCCCGATAGTACCTGGATCAGCCGACTAATCTCCTAATAGAAAAAGCAGTCCAAAACGAAGCAAACAACGCTGTCAAAAGTAGACTAAAACGCGAATAAACCGGTAGTAACGGGGCCGGGAAATCCGGCGGGAAATTCGAACGGCGCGAGAGATTAGCGGCGTCGTTGCTCGGTGTCTGCAAGAAATTCGAAAGCGTAATTAAATCGCATCGTGGTAAACGATCAACATTCGTCCGAGTTAGGCAACGAAGAAGGCAAAGACGAGAAATCGGCGACGAGAGGTAAAGAGAGAAAGAAAGAGAGAAGAAAGCCAGAACACACACACGCGCATAGAGAAGAGAGAGAGAGAGAGAGAGAGAGAGAGAGAGAGAGAGAGAGAGAGAGTGAGAGAGAGGGAGAGAGGCAAAGAGTTAAGGACGTCCGAGGCGGAGCGAGAAGGAGAAGAAGTGGCTGTCGTGGCTTCGCGTGCATAATTGCCGTGATTATGGGTGTGTCAGTTCGGCCCGTCTAGGCGCATACACGCATTCGGCTTCTAGATGCAGCTGATCCGGGTGCGTGTAACGGCGCTGTGCGAAGCTGCAACGACGCGGTGCAACGTGCAACGTGCAACGTGCAACGTGTGACGCGATGCGATGCGTCGCAGCGGATGCAACGCTGGCAACCGCGCGACGGCGCAAGACCGATGCGCAGCATCATTATCTGGAGCGCTGCTTAGCGAGCAGCGTCATCCATGTTGCTCGTTAACTCGCGTGCATCTCGTATGAATAAAACTCTTCTTTAATTATCGCGTGACGGGGAGGTGGCTGGATAAGAGAAGGGGATGGGCAGCTGGCTGAACCTGAAGAAGAACAAGAAGAAGAAATCCCGCGACGACGACGACGTAGACGACGACGAAGACGACGGCGACCACGTTCCAACCGAGAATCCTTCGTCGCGACCGACAAGGCGACTCCATTGGCACACTTCGAAGAGATCCATTCGACCACGATTGTGTCCCGACCACCCTTTTTTTCACCTGGTTCTCCGGTTGCGTCGGTTACCAGGCGGTGCACACCTCGCCTGCGCAGATGCTAATACGCCAGCGCATTCCCGCCCCGGGACCTTGCGTTTGAATCCCTCCACTTCATCCATTTCATGCACCTTGCCATTTACCGAGCTGCTCCACTTTTATAAGCTTTTTCACCTGGGGCATGAACCTAGGGTCAGTTGGCGATTTAGGGAATGGGGAACCAGCACCGAGGCCTACAGGTTTCTGTTCTAGGGACAAAAGTTTCCAGTTGAGTGAGATGTTAGAAGATAGAGACTTTGCATCGGGATTTTACGTCATTTTTGTAAAATTCTTTTCTAATGCACTTTAGGTCCACTTTAGAGGCTTTTTTTAGATGATTAAGGGTATAAGGATCTTCCAGCAACAGAACTTCGTCTTTAAATCATCGTTTGGTCTTCTGTTCCACTATTGCAGATTTTTATTCTAGGATCGGAGGCTTCCTTAGAATTAATAAGTTAACAGATAGAAGTCTTGCAGCAAGACTTCATGCTGTCTTCGAGCAATACAGTAATTTCTCTCTCATTGGCCCTAAGCTTGGAAACAAAAATTAACAACTTGAGCAGAGGAGCTACGATTATTTGAATTTCGCGGCTCGTTTTTATAATTGTTAATAATCAAGCACTATAAAAACGAGTCGCAAGGTTCGAATAATCGTGTGTCCTCTTTCCAAGTTGTTCATTTTTGCTCCCAAGCTGGGGAACTAGGATTGTTAGCTAGGTTTGATAGCTAGGTTTGGTTCGAAACTTGATTCCTCAAGTTTAGAAAGTTCTTTCTCCAATCGTTGATTTGGTTCTAACAAGACCATAAGAATATTGGCACTATCTTCGACGAGGGTCCTGTAAAGGGAACTTTTAACAGTTTTATTCGCGGATCCCTCTACACGCGTGTTATCGCTGGGAAAATAATTATTTCTATCATCGAGTTCCCCGCGAATCGGCTCCACAGGGGTGTAAATACTTTCTCCCTCTCTCTCTGCAGTTTAATTTAACATGCTTCGGGTCTGGCAACAAGCCTGCGACTGATCCTCGCACTCTGCGCTGCGCTCTTCGTTCTTTTTCACTTCCGCGCGACTTCTGTTCCTCACTTGTTGCAGCAACGTTAATAATAATAATAATAATAACAATAAATCCGGGGAATGCGGTGCAAGAGAAAGCGGAAATCGATGATCGCCGTCCGTTTTTCCCGTCCCCCGACACTCGGTTAGGCGGTCAGATTCTCGTCCGAAAGGAACGCGCGAGCGCGGTCAGGAATGGGACGGTCGAGCGGCTATCGGAGCGATTTTCTATTCCAGATGCTCGGACGATAATTACCGGTGATTAAGGTATCGCGGACGGATCGGGAACGGGGTAGCACAATGGGAGAAGTCGGGCGATTCGCGAGGCCATCATCATAATCGCAATCGCGCGAGCCGCGAGAGCGCTCCCGATCGCACGCGTTCGCGAGAAAAATAGATACAATGTTGGAGCACGTGAACGCGGCCGGCCACGGCCGCTGGCCAACACGGTTCAATCTGATTGCGAAGTTAATGAGCGGTATTATGCAACCAGCAGTGGAACGGAGCAAAAACTGAAAAACCAGGGAACGAAAACTCGGGAGCACGAGAGGAAGAGAGAACGGGAGGAGAACCGCGAACGGTGGAGAGGAAGACAGAGAGCCCATGAATATTCGAGGATGCAATTGTAGAAGAATATTAACGGTATATTATTACGTGTTAATTATCAGAACACGTCAATCGTCTGGCCCGCCATAATTTACACTTCGGCAACCCGTCCCTAATGAACGCGGCCCGCGCGGGGGTGGAGCCGCGAGGAGGAAGCGCGCGTTTCGCAGCCGCGGTCCTCGTTCGTTCGTTCGTTCGTTTGCTCGCGGAGTCGGACCGGCCGGGATATTAATTGCCTTTGTTAAACATATTAACGGCCATTAATTACGAGCACAATTCTTCGGGTGTGTCAACGATGGGGCACCGGCTGAAAACAGAAAAGAAGCGGCGGAAAAACAAAGGAGACAGCGAGACGGGGCGGCGGAGAGTGAGAAATAGAATAGCAAGGGAATCGGGAGAGCCGGACCGAGTCGCGGCCAGAATTTTCTGCCGCATTAAATATTACTTCGCGTTAGCGCGCGCTCATAATTTTCCTTCGTTTCGTCGTAGGGCGTATCTTTCATCCGGCGCAACGCATAACGAATCTCCTATGCCGGGGCTCGGCCGCGATTTCGCTCTCTCACTCCCGTCTCTGTTTCTCTCTCTCTCTCTCTCTCTCTCTCTCTCTCTTGCCCCCCTTCTCCCTCTGTTTCTCTCCGTCTCTCCGTACTTCTTCACCCAGAGCCGTTCCGTCTCTTTTCGAACCGGGCCACCGCCTCTTTTCACTACCACACGCTCTAAATTCGGTTCGAAGCGGCCAGGCAAAACAGCTTCTTCTCTCCCCGACGCGAGCGAGCTAGCAGGGCCAAAAAACTCGCGAAAGAACCGAGAGAGCCGGCTAAGATACACGTGGCCAGACGAGACGCAGACACGCGAGAACACGAGCACGCTATCGTAACCCGTGGTTAGGCTCGTCGTTCGACGGCCACTTTCAATTTTAGGCGGCCCGCAGCCGAGTGACCCAAAGACTACGAGCCGATCTTGCTCGTGAAAGTGCCGATAGGCCGCTGCTTCTTCGTCACTTTCTTCGGCCTTTCGAATAGTTCCACCGCGGATTTTTGCGTTCGCTACCCTCTTCTGTTTCTTGCAGCGATTCAATGGATTCTGATTTTTGAGAAGTCGACTTGTGCGTCGATCGATCGAGTAGAAAAAGCAGAAAGAAAATTAATTGAGAAGATTAACTGAGCTCGAAAATCTTGACTGGTGTCTTGAAATGTGATCTCTACATGCCGTTATGTTAAAAAGACTATTAACCCCTTGCACTATAATAGCGAGTCAGACTCGTGACGAACATTTCGTACGTAATTTAATAAATACGGCTGTCAATAATTTCCATTAAATCGAAAGAAAATTTGAATCTTCTGTTATCAAAATTCGGGAACGGAAGAGTCAATCGGGAAACAAAAGTCCTCTCGTTTCGTCGAGAAAATTATTAAGAACGAAGTGCTAATCAACGTAGTTCTGAAAAAAATCATAGTGCAAGGGGATGAAAGAAATTGTAAAGACACTGTAAATTAATTTAACTATCTTAACAATTTTGGTCAGTAAACGATGTATGTGTCAGTAAACAATACACATGTTAGCAAAAAATAACACTCCCTGCACAATCGGGAAAATGTGACTTATGCCACTACGATTCTAATTCGCTTAATCAGTTCACCGATGAACGGACAACAATGTAAAAATTGTTGTATCCTTTGACGTCTATCATGCTTTCTTTTATTCGATTCCTTTCTGGGACATTCCGTAATTCAATCGTATTACCGTATGGGACTTGGCAATTAATTTAGAATGGTTAAGAAATACTGCAATTGTTCTCGCATACTATTGTAATATTACCTACAATTGTTGCATTATTCTTGAATACAAATCGACAAAATAAATTAATAGAAAGTTAATATCGAATCTGACCGGACATAGGGCTGCAGAGGGTTGAAAACGCTTTTGAAAAGCAACATTGCATCAGGTAATAGGTTTTAATACATGAAGACATAATGACTGCTCCATCGGTCTTGAAAAATATGTATCGTACCCGTAAAAAGATTCAAGAAATTTATTCCAGTCTTAAAAAAGGTTATTGCGTTTTAAAAGGCGTTCGAATGCTTTTCGCTGGGGGTTGTAGATAGGCTCCTAAATTCTGAGAAACGCTGACTCGTATTGTTTTGCTCAAGAATTATTCTCTTCTGCCCGTCCATCAGAGATTTGTAAACGATAAATGTGAAGCGAGCAAAGAAGGAATTTAGAAATTGGATCCTTTGTCTCTCCGTCGTATTGATTGTTCACTGTGTCAACTTGACAGCAGCAAGGGAAGACGAATTAAGCTGGGAAGACGAAGGACGAATAGGGATTGAGATGTCAAGGTTATGGGTGTTGAGAATTTATTAATGGAGAGAGAGTGAGAGAGAGAGGGGGGGGGGAGGGAGAGAGAGAGCTACCAATTTAGTTTTTCCAGTTTTCCATCGAATTTGTAAAATCCTTGTTAAATTTGTTAGGATTCCAGTTGGACTGATTTGTAACTATATTTCGAATAATCGAAACTAGATCGGATCTTGACGGATGTACTTTTATCTGATTCCGAACTAGCTGGAGAACTTCGAAACTATTGAGAAAATAGTTGGGAATCCGTCCAATAGAATGCAAGTTATTGGAGAACGAGAAGAAAATTCCAATTGTTCGAAGTTTTACAAAAATGGTATTCTCGTGAGTTTATCAAATGATGCTAATAATCACAGAACCTTCTCACGTACAAGTAACAGTCCTAACGCAGGAGTTAGCCAATATTCAAATTGTTTCCATGTAAATGTTGATCTGAAGTAATTATTCAAGCGAAGATGTCCTTTTAATCGGATATTTTATTCGAATAACAATAACTCATTATTCCGAACAAATTATTCCATCTATTTATCTGAATAATTCTTTATTTTTCTCTCGAATAAACTATCTAAATAGAGATTGCAAAGTTATTCGAATAATAATGCGAATTATTGCTGACTGTTGTTATTTTTACATAATTTTGAAAGAATATTTTTATACGAATTCGTTACTTTGTGTACGTACATTTAAAATTGGCCCAATTTTCATTACTCTGCCGCTTATATTGTATGAATATGTACTTATTGTTATTTTTACAATACTTTCCAATGC
>CM052168.1:5445729-5457615 GCA_028455555.1 Augochlorella aurata | reverse complement strand
TTTTCAAATGACAGTAGATTAATATAAATAAAGCATAGCAGATCATACGGATAAAGTATAGCGCATCTTACGGTTAAAGCAGAGCGGATCGCGTGTCCGGTGATCAAGGATGCTCTTAATCGTCGCGCGAGTTTCCTCGGGGCCCGTTTTGGCCCGAGCTAAACCGTCCCTGCTCCTCGGCGCCTTAAAACGAAATAATTGTACCGCGTGGGCGAATGATTTAATTAGTTTGATTCATCGTCGCGGGCGCGTTACCGCTCGCGAAAAACATTCCCGGCGAGAGAGGCGCGGATTTAATTTAGTGGCCGTGTTACGGGCGCGATCATTTCCGCGATAATATCTGCGGAACATTGTTGCGCACGCTAATCTTCGTTAATTAATGCCCGGGGAATTTGCCGGCGACGTCTCGGATATTACGACGACACACTGTTGCGTACGACTTCGTGATTGCTCGAGCTCGGGAAATTGTTTCGCGAATCGTTTCTACGATAGATTACCGAAAAATCGTGCTAATTTTCCTCGGCCATTCTTCGTTCATTTTCGCGTCTTTGATTTCACTGATTCGTTTATCTAACGTTCAGCAAACGATAAATTGATTTCGTATTCTTTCACGCGGCGTTTCCCTACCTGGGGAATTCGTGACAGTAGCTCGTAAAAATGTAAAGCTGCATCAACCCAACAATCTATTCCAAAAGCACTATAATTAAAAGATGCTATACGACTCCGAAAACATTATTAAAGCAAATCGTTTGCTATGCATACGATAGAAGTTACCGCACGCCCCGATGCCTTCGTACATGTGGAACACGTGCAATTACAAATGTACATAAAATTCAGCGACGATCGAAACACGGATTTTCGGGAATTTCAAGCGGAGATTCTGCTACGGGACGAAATATCAAACTCGAAACTAGCGTATGACCGACGCAATTCCCCTTATCGAGCTTGAACATTTATTTTTACTATTATCTGTTAAATTATTTGTTCGCGCCAATCTTTCTTGCGATCTACGAAATGTAAGAGACTTGCAAAAGCAATTTTCTGTGATAGATCTCGTCTTTTCTACTTCGATGTCATTAAACAAGGTGTCGTTTCTTAACTGGAGGAATAATTTTGACAAAAATGAGTTGAATACAGAGTTTATGACAGACTAAAAATGAAAAGTGCAAAGAAATGTGTTAATTTCATTGAAGAGAAATATTTCACTGATACTTTATTTTGAATTTCGAAACATCGAACATTGAAATTTTATTACAAAACGAAATGGAAATACAATGTTCAGGTCATAACTCATTTTTGTTAAAATGAAATTTTTTTAGTTATAGAAACAACGCTATATTTAGAATTACTATAATTAAAAGAATATATGTAAGAAGTCGATCACACTATCGTTTCTCTGTAATTTAGTTTTATGAATACAATAGATTATTCATTTGTTTTTGAAAGCATCGTTTTTCATCCTTATTTACAACGCGACTTGACAAAATCGAGGCAAAAACACACCAAACCTTATATCAAAAATTGAAAAAATTAGCTTCCGCATTTCATAGGTCTCAAGAAGTTAAAATTTTGATTCGGCTATAGAAATTGCAGATAAAATTTTATTGAAGAAATCAATATCTTAAATTTAATAGTGTTGTTTTTAAATATAAGTAAAATTATTGTCAGAGAACAGTAACCAGGGTGTAGTACGATGATTGACACACTTAGCTTGTGTATCTTGTAATGCCAAAGAACACGTATGGAAAGCGACGGTAGGTTTTATCAAGAAATGATCGGAAGTCGTCTTTATTTTCACGGTTGACACGAATCTGATCCCTTAAGGGCGAATCATCGTCGCGTGGGAGGCGCAAGGTCGCCGGCGCGCGAAATTTTGAATACATCCAACAGAATCGAGCGGAACGTCTTTATTCGACAGTGCTAACATTTCCTTTGTAACGCCCGGTCGAGTTAGCCGACGGGCACGAGGACGCTTTAAGGAGCTGCCAGGAAAACAGAAATCGCGGCTCTCCTTCCTCTCTTATCTCTTCCGTCGCTCTTTCTCTCCCGTTTCGTTCGCGATGGAACGGAATCGTGAAGAGTTCCAGAAGTGGCAGCCGAGTGCGACTGCGTGTCGCTTGTTTGGCTATTAGCGAAGCTCCGCGACTGTTTACCGTGTTTCTTCGTTTGAATTAAAGGAGAGGAGCTCCCCGGCGGCCGAAAGACACTGCGTGCCAGCTGTAAATGAAGGTGTCTAACGCACCGCGATTATCGAGGGACCTTTCGAGACCCCGACAATCTTCGGAGACAATTACTGATCGAGCCGAAACCGTCCCGGCCTCCAATTACGAGTCCTTAGACGCCTATCGCATTTTTAAAGTCTGCCACTTTGTACCGAAAAAGGGTTCCGATCATCGTTTTCAGATTCTTCGGAATGAGGTACAGTTCGCGGGAACAATAGTTTCTTTCGATTATACATTGATGGGACGAAGATACAATTTACGATTTTTCGGAAACATTTTAGCAGAGTCGAGCTAGAGATTTCGAAAAAGAAGAACGAATCTCTTCCACCAGGAAACGAAATATTATTCTTAAAACTCTTAACCGTCAGTTGTTGCTTCAGTAAATACTGCATATTTCCGAAGTAACAATTGCGAATAAATTTACGTTGAAACATTGTAAACTCGAAGAGTTAATAGAGGATTATCATGTAACGTAATGCAATGTTACGTCATTTTTAAACGATCACATTCGTGTATATTACTAATGACTTGTTAAGAGTTAATCTCTCAGGGGTGACTTTGGGATGTCGTACTGAGAATAATGAATGTTTCAAAACTGATTTATATATGATACACTTTTAGGCATTATTATTGACGACCTCGAAAAATAACAAATTTCATGAAATTGAAAACTATAACTCGGTAGAACTAATATTGACAAATTAAGACATGACTGATTGCTTCTTCAATCTTCTCATATTCTGTAAATCTCAAATTTGCAATATAATTAATTTCTGACAGACTTATTAGCCTTTCCTATGAATTTTGCCGAAAATTCAGTAATTAATTGATCGATTTCTGTACTCCAGGTCAAAGTCTCAGGGGTTAAGTCTCAGTGTTAACCCTTTGCACTATTCAGCTCCAAAATGAATGCATTTGGTATGATTGTTTTTATTTGATACATATGAAATTGAACGCGTAGATTTCTATTATTCGACAATTTATCGAACACAGACAAATTCAATAATGTGAAAATTCTTTTGAAAATAGTATAGCAATGTGTAGCGTCGCCTTAGATTTGCCACTCGCTACAAAGGGTTAATACTGGAACTACTGAACCAGTTTCATTTACAGTTCCTGATATTCTAAAACTACACTTCTTTATTAAGTACATATTATAATACAAATCATACGCAACTTAAATAAATCCAGTCTTGGCATTGTAAGAAACATTGAAGACAGCTGCAAAAGATGTCGAAAAGCAAAAATGGTAAACAGATTACGCTAAGGAAAACGATCGGGTAGAAGGAAATCGAGAAAGGAGCATCAAACGGTTAATGGGACGTGTTTGTGTCATAGACCATCCTAGAACACGTTCACGTAGTCAGCTCAACGACAAAGGGGGAGGGGGTCGCGTGGCGCTCGCATCCGAAGAATATCAGCAGGGGAGTGGGGGTCGCGGGGTCGTCGGGGAAGGAGAGAATCACGGGGCCGAATTCGGCCAATGCAGATTTCGCGCGAAATAACTTGCTCGCCGTCCGATTCGTCCCACTCGAAAGCAGCCGAGCAACCCTCACCGCCGCTGGCACACACAACCCTGACGTCTCTCCTGCCCCGCTGGTCTCCCAACTCATCCTCTCTCGCCCCCTCGTTCCCTCGCTCCTTACCGACGGGTAGCAAAAGCTTCGCCAGCACCCTCCACCGCCGCCGCCGCCACCACCATCGTCTACTCTACCCCACTTTCGTGCCTCCTCCAATGTATTCCTGGCGTTTCGCACTGCAAGGTCAACAAACTTCTCCCCGATAAAAAATAAATGAAACGCAGGACTGTTTGAAATTGTAACAGTGGCAACCGGGGGAGATTGCTCCCGATACTTTAAAGAGGCACGACTCCCTTCCGTCGTCTTTTCCTACGACAGCTTGTCATTTTCTTCTTCCTCACTTTCATCTTTTTCCTCTCTCTCTCTCTCTCTCTCTCTCTCTCTCTCTCGCCTTCATCTTCTTCTTTTTCTTTCTATCTCTCTATCCTTCTCGTACTATCACTTTCTCTCTCTCTCTCTCTCTCTCTCTCTCTCTCTCTCTCTCTCTCTCTCTGTCTCTATCTATCTAGTCAGTTTTCTCTCTGCGTTCTCTGTTCCCCGAGTTCCCGCGCTTCTTTCTCCGTTGGCTCGCAGAGACGGTTCAAGACTTGTCTCTGTTTCCTCGTCATCGGTTAAGGCGATTGTCCCGAGTCACGACTTATCGGCGCGGCTAGCTGCCGCGGACGATATTACTCTTTCCGCGGTGAGTTTCTCCGAGAACGGCGCGAGATACTAATAAACGGGCCGGATTGAGACAGCGAAGAGGTGCGATGGAGAGGAGAGAATCGGAGGAGAGAATGAGCCGATGACTAATGCTCGCCGGAATCGGGATGACTGATTCAGGCAGCAACGAGGCCCTTCTGCAGTCTTATATTCGCCGCGTTACGCTGAGCTGTCCAAGAAGATGAGTCTTTGTTCATTAACGAGTCTAGCTTGGTTACTGTGTCGAAGGTGACACAGGCTCGAAACAATGTAAGATATTTAGTATTTAACCATCGGTTAGCGGGCCATTCTGACCCAGTGTATTTAAATCATCACCTAATTAGTCAAATTTCGGCGATTCAATTAAATAAATGGCTGTTATGTTAGCGACAACAGAGACTGAACAAAATAAGAACAATAGAAAGTCTACATGAAGTACCTTCAAAAATACGTTTAAAAAAATTAATGGATAGAGTCCATCATCCGAGGGCTAATGCTCGTTGATTGGTAACATCTATCAGATTATTGTACGTCGACTTACCATTTTCAGAAGAACAGTATTTTATTTATTAATACTTAAACGTTGGATTTCCTTGACAAAACTATAACTGACGAATACTTCTGATCATTATCTTCAATACATTTGTTAACAGTAGGTTTACGGAGCCCGTGAAAATGACAGATCATACTTTTGCAACTTTTCATAACTTTTGTTATTTAGATTGTAAAATTTTATAAGTTAATTATGATTTATTTACGAGTTATTTATTCAATATACGTGTTACACTCGTTGAAGTAATTTACCATCATAAATTATAAACTCATTATGAACTATTATAAAACAGCTGATTTTAGTGCTTCGTACATCTAGTGTTAATATACGCCTTCCGGATATGTCAGTTCTTCTACGGATTGAAACATTTGAAAATTGAAATTAATCGACGGAGATTAGATAGTCCAATAACAACATTTAAACTCAGCGTCCAAATAGACCCGGGTCCCGCCATCCCTATATTAACAACAGTCTATTGCGACTATCGTGTCAAAGCCAACATGGCCACAGGTCAATGAGAGCCATTTAAAATTGGGTCCTCGTCGATTCGATACGTTTGTCAAAAGTACCGCACATCGATTTGTGAACAATGCGAATAATTTCGTTTAGAATCAGCTTCGACCGATGTCGGATTTCATGTTCCACAATTCCTGAAATAGGGGAAACGCTCTCATAGAGAACGAGTGGATCGGTTCGACGGTTTGGTAGGCTTACCGGTTTCCAATGTCACGATCCATTGTCCAGCTGTGTCGTCTACATCCCCCCGCCACGGGTCGCCTCTCATTTATCGAACGAAACTGTGGCACGCTCGCTCTCTGTTCGATAAAAGTACTATAAAAATGAAGATTGTACTCCACAGAACGGGCTCAGTAGGTTCCAAGCAATAACAAAGTTGACTGAGACGGTCTATGTACACGTATAACAGGAACCTGATCAACTGGATCGCGATTATCCGTAATCTGAATTGCCTGTCGTCTTTGTACGTGAGACAGACTCTTTCTATTGGAAGGAAGGTAGGGCTGGTATTTCGCTCTTGAAAGAAAAACGGGATATATTGTCATCAAGTATTCTCTGCACTTTTTAAGTAAATACGGACCTTAGGACCGAATCTGATTCAATTCAGTTTTTAAAAAAATGGCCTTCTTTTTATTTTACTATAATCTCTTTCTTAATATTTCTTGTATAATGAAGGGTTTTTTACCCGTATCTATAAATAAATGAATTATTATTATTACTGTTACCGTTGTTATTAAAATAGGAAAGATGAACTAACGCTTCTTCGTTGCCATATATTTCTGTTTGCCGCAGGGATTAGAGGATCCTGGAAAATCCTGATCGACGGAAGCCTCGGTTTTCCATTCGAGATTCGCGAGGAGGTCTTGAGCACAGTTAAAGAACCGTCGTTGCATAAATTAACGATAAATCGGCGGCGACGCGTTGCGCCGGCCCTCCGGTAGTCATCGTCGCGCTCTGTCATTGTACCCTTGTGTTCGCCGGCGTTTCTGGTGCTTCTTGGAAGCACAGTATATTCCCCATTAATGAGCTGGCGGACTTTTACCTTCTCGCGACGCTATTTACGAGCGAAACCTCCGTTTCCGTTGACTCGGTTCACTCGGCGGTTTCCTAGCGCCGCGACCACCGATTTCTTCCCCGTTTTTCTTTCGATCGACGCGCTCCTCCGGGGTTCAGATTAGCCGGTAATTAAGCAGTCGCAGCTACCAGCAGATAAAACCGAGGGGCAATGGCTCGCTCGTAAACATCCGATTCGCCGACGTGAAAAATGCCCGTGCTGTCTGTCGGCACTTTTCTCGCACATGTCGCTTTTCTAATTCAATATTGAAACATTTAAAGAAAACAAAAACGTGACTTCGAAATATTCTATTTCTATCAAATCGTATTTAAGATGGTTGTAGCAAATTGTTTGTCAACCCCTTTTTTCCGGAATTATCAAGGTTTTTATAAGTAAATCCACTATTTTTTTTTTGGATTCGGAAAAACTATGTTATGATGCTCGCAGATTTCCTCCCAGCATCCTCTAAAAGATAAGTACAAAAAATTGCAGGTCAACCAACAAAAAACTGAAGGTGATCTTGATAATTCTGGGAAAAAAAGGGTTGATCAAAAATTCAGCACAAATTTCCTATCAAACCACAGAATAAATTAGGCTGACCACACAAAATTAAAAAGAATTTACTCTTTGGGGTCGTATGTCTACTCTCAACCACCAAAGCTATTTGTTTATTTAAAAATTTGTTTTTATTTTTACATAAAATTAAAACATATTATTGTGTTACATATATCTAGACTTAAAAAAATAATTAATAAATTTTGTTTTTCCTTTTTAATCTTGCATATTACTGTTCGTTCAATGAAAATTAATTCCGACCAGCACGACACCTATGTATAAACTGAATACATCCACAAAGGGTTAAATTTTATAAACGATAAAACAAACCCCTTCTAAATTCTATCTCCTGAGACAGATTGCTTTGTCATTATGCGATTTACCTGACCGAAACAGTTCTCCTGCGCAGAACTAATTGCGCGAGGATATCGCAAGTTGATTCTTCATCCACCCACGCGTCAGAACGCAAGAAGCGAAGTTTTGGTACCGCGCAAGGCACCTTTGAAAAAAAACAAAACCGACGAATCAACCGTTAAGGATCGAAACGGCTCGGTTTCCGCTGGCTCGCTATCAGTCTCGTTATCGCGAGCGTAATTCCCGCGGAACGGAATTTCTAATAAAGCGAAAACGCTGCGCGTTAGGGCGCGATTCAGCGCGCCCCGGCACGATTCGGAGCGGACTCCGCTCTATAGGAGTGCGCGCAGCTGCGTCCGCAGGAAAAGCGTTATTAATCGGTACGGCGGAAAAAGCGCGCGCGGTTTCCGCGATCGTTCTCGGCCAGGGGGAAAGAGAGTTCGGGGAGAAAGAGTATATCGCTCGTAAACGCGCAATCACGCGATTACACGTTATTTTAATCGACGCGTGGCCTGGCCCCGACGATGCTCGACGAGCCGACGGTGGACGACGGTGCAGGAACGCTCGAACGACGGAGCGGGCTCGATCGCGAGCCGCGCACGCCGGATGTCGTAAAATTACGGCGGCCGGTGGCGTTAAAATCGAGAGATTCCGAACTCCGCCGGCTACACTGTTGGAAATTAGAACTCGTCACGCGAACCGCTAGCCGCGAGCTCGCCAGAAACCGTCGGCCACCGAGAGACTCCGACGGAAACCGAATCGAATCGACGGAAATCCCGAGAAAGACACCGGGGGAAACAACCCTCGTTACGTTACCGATTTTTATTATTGTTGTTGTCGTTCCTTACGATTTTCCTGGAACTCGTCTAGTCGTGTCGATTTCCTTCGCTTTGCAACTTATGCATTGATCTTATCAGAAACTCTTCGTTGATCCTGCTATGGTATACTGAGGTCTCTTACGGTTTTAGAAAAATTCCAGCGATTTTTGTTATTGCATCTCAAAACAACCCCCTCTTTTACTACTGTTTTTGACAGAGTTCATATGGTGTCTCTTGGTACTTGTAGATTTGACATTATATGTGATTTTACAACGTCACAATAAACTGTCTTACGTTTGTAGAAAAGTTCCAGTGATTTTTGCTACTGTATCCCAAAACTACCCTTTCCTTTACTACCGATTTTGAAAGAGTTCACATTGCGTCCCTTAATTCTTGTAGATTTGACTTATTAGTCTGACAACACATTGAGGTAACTTACGCTTCTGGGAAGATTTGATTGATTCTCGCTACGCTATAGCAAAACAACCCCTGCTTTCAATTACAAATTTTTGCAGGTTTTCCTATCGCCTTGTTAACCTACTTACTGTCAATCGAAAAAGTTCTTAAGATGAAAATACCGAGCCAAGTTGATATATACAGTGTACAGAGGAAATTCTTTATAAAAAACAACTCCTTCCTTTTTTGCAAATATTCAGTGTCTAAATTTATTTCGTTTCTGATGTTCTTTATGTTTTTTACATCTCTTGGTACGGTACATGTCATGCGCGTTTCTGTTTTCTTCCAGCTTAAAAATGAAAAACGATGAAGCGCGGATTACAAGTATTGTATTACACAAGGGAAGAATGAAGAACGCCGACATTGTTATGACTGACAGACACGAGGAAAAGAAGGTAGAGAGGGCGGTAAACGAAGAAGAATTAAAATTATTCTAATTGAAGGTAGAAGATCTTCCATTGAATCGTTCAAGTCGATGAATGAGTTGAAATTAACTTTACGAAATGCGTTAGCTTTTCGAAGTGTGCAACGATCATGAATAATTTTCGGCAAAGGCTTTGAAAATGCATTCAAGCAGAAGGAGCAAATTTAGAACACGAAAAGCAAACTTGTTTGTTCAGTTTTGTGATTAATAAGTTTGTTAAACTGATAAAATACATGGATTATGAAAGTGGAGTGTCCTTGTTTCCAAAGCGGTAATTTGGCGTGGTTCGAGGTAAAACTTATTTTGCAGAGCCATGCCGACAACGATATATCACTGTTCCATAAGGATTACCCCACGCACTGCGGTTTCCGGGTCATTTTGACCCACAGTATTTAACACTATACCTATCGAGCAATAAAAGTAATCAACGCGTATTTCTTTAAAAAGGAAAGAACAAAGAAAGAACGGTATTTATTTAGACCGTTCACTATTTTTATTGAAATGTGCACGTCGATCATAAATTTCTTGAACGATTATCTATGAGAGAGTGATTTAAAACAAAATATACGAAACTGCTCATTTTGACCAATTCGGTAGGTTTAGTGTTAAATCGCTCACTTGATTACTCAATTTTCAGCAATTAGCCCTTTGCAGTGGGAGCCATTTTAATTTGAAATGCAAAACAGCTTTTCTGACCTACAGTATATTCATTTTACAGAATCCAGTGCATTCTATACACACGAAATTCCATTTTGTGACTCATGCGACAGTTACAATTTAACAGTTTCTTGAATATAAACAAATGTGATAATATCAAAATTATTTTGAAACGTGATATGACAATTGTTAATGTTGCCTTAGAATCAGCACTCGACAGTAAAGCGCTAAATAAAATAAAATGCTGTTGCATCGGAAACAACGGAATGGCTAAAGAGCCTGCAAAAAATATCTTCAAAAATACATTTGGAAAAATTGCTGAATAAAGCTCGGAATTGTTAAAAGCACCGTTGATGATACAATTGTAAAAATTTTCCACAGCCCAAGGCTTAATACGCACATCCCTAAAATTTTGTTCCGCCGCAAGGGTTGAAACATCCAGCATCTCTGAACTCGCGGAGAAACTGGAAGAAAGTATCTCCGTTTCAGTACACTCTCCTGTCCGTCCATGGCCCGCCCATTCCACTAGCAATCGCTCGAAGATCGCAGCAGCGTCCCAGAACTTGTGTTGTCCTCGCGAAGGTGTCCTTTACAAAGGTGCGCGATGAACGGTATTTTCTGAACCCGGAGATATCTAAGCAGATCTAGCCTGCGTGCTTCCTCCGTTTCACAGGGGTTGCAAGATCTCACGTGCAAGAGAGAAGGATGTTCGACTCGGCAGGAGCTAGTCTCGGTCCGAAAATCGCGCGAGCGAGTCGGGGCCCGATGAAAAATCGGTGGATCCCGGTGATTAGCCGGCGCTAGGCGTTAACGCTGCTCGGAGCAGGTTTGGCGGGGCCGATCTCGGAGCGAGCGAGCGGATCGGCCGTCGGAGCGATAGGGAGAGCGATCTCGAGGGAGCTGGAGCGAGCGTGTAGCCGCGAACGGGCGAACGGGCGATCGGCCGAGCGGGTGAACGAGCGAGCGAGCAGGCGAACCGCGCGCGGGACGAAGAGAGCGAAGCGGGTCCCGACAAACAAGAAGCGAGCCGCAATGCATTCGCTCTACTCGCTAGATATAAATACGCGACAGAGGGCAAGGAACCAACCACGCCTGCACCGACAGCTACTGCCTAACGACACGGACACGCACACGCGGTCGCTCATTGTGATAAAGCAGAAGAAGGAGAGGGACCGCGGCAGAGAAAGCGAGAGAGACCGGCCGAAAGAGGGAGAGCGGGCGGAGGAGGGAAGAGGAGAGAGAGCGAGAAAGCTGGAAAGAAGAACGAAGAGGAGGGAACTGCGGGGAGAAAGAGCGAAGAAGAGGGCCGAGAGAAAGAGGGGAAAAAACCGGGGGACAGAATGAGAAACATGGAAAGCGAGAGACCGAGAGACGGTGAGAGAAGGAGAGCTAGAGAGACAGAAAGGGAGAAAGAAGGAGAAAGACGGAGAGACAGAGATAGAGAGAGAAAGGTGTAGGCTGCTCGGAGGCAGTTCGTTCGTTCATGCGCCCGTCCGCGCTGCAACTTGGGACGAATGTGGCCGGTCGAGTCTCTAGAAGACGCAGCCAAATATTGCATCCTCGGATAAATATAGGCAGCCCACGGCTGCACAAGCCGCTTCGCTCCGCTCCGCGCCGCGCCGTGCCGCGCACTTTTCTCCGTTCTGCGAGTCGTCTTTGGGACGCGGCGCACAGCCATCTAGCCACCGACGGCATTCCTCCTGCGGGCTCTCCCTCTCTCCCTCTCTCTCTCTCTCTCTCTCTCTCTCTCTCTCGGTCTCTCAATCCATCTCTCTCCCTCTGGCCGGTACACCTCCCTCCTGACTCCGTCTCGCTCGCTCCTTCTCTCTCCATGTGCGAGAGCGATCGTTAAATTCGTTTCGTGGCCGAGAACTTCGGGCCGGCACGTTGCCCCGGTGCTTTCCATTCTTCATCCTCGTCTTTTTTCGGCCTGCTCTAGCTCCGAGCGAGCTCGGGACCGAGCCCGCGATCTTTCCTTCTTTCGCACCGAAATATCTGCTCGCAATGGGAGAATCG
>CM052168.1:5349934-5445629 GCA_028455555.1 Augochlorella aurata | reverse complement strand
TAGCAAGCTATTATTGTATTATTAGATCACTCTTTGACCAATTACTTTTTGCCCAATTATTATAAATTAGTCATAATCGCTAGGGAATCGTAATCATTAATCTTTAATCAAATTATTCTTTGCCACTCTGGATTCCTGTCTGGGTCTCGGTTGACCCAGAATAACGCCTTCCATAGATTATCACAACAGTCTTCTCGTGTCTCAGTTATATCACTTCTACTAGGTCCTGCAAAGAGATCAGCCTTGACTTCGAAGAAGTTTTTCATTTTTATTTATATATTTGGTGTTTTTGACAGGATAGCCAAAACTGAAGGCAAGTAAGTTAAGGTAGGTTTTGAACAACAACGACAGTAGAACTTCTAAATAGGACGAAATAGCTATTAAGGCAGTTTAATCTGTCACAAAAAAAAACAGTTACTATTAAAATTTATAATCAAGTGATATAAACAACGTAGAGACTACGATGAGGTTCATAAAACGATAAGCAGGCGTTTAAAAGCGTGGAAAAGGTTAAAGAATGCTTGAAAAGATATACGAACAACGGATCAATAACGATCTTAACGGATCTAGCAAACGGCTGACGCGAAATCGTCAAAAGTAGGATTACTTACGTTTGTGTCAAATCGATTTTCTGCCGGTCTGATTCGCTGTCAAGGTCCTACGCCTTGGCTTCCAGGTCAGACATGTAAAATAACTCCATCCTGCACAGATAGATGTCGTGATTAAATTCTAGATTTAAGATGCTCCGCTCAATTAGCTTATCTCTGTACGAAAACCTATAGAAAAGAGATACAAAAATCACGTAAACCCGATCTAGGATCGCCAGGATCCGATCTAGATACGGTAAGACCGGATCTAGCGTCATTGGAGCCCGATTTAAAAGTGCTAGGGCTTCATCTGGGATCGTTGGAGTCTAATCTAAAATCAGCTGATCTAGAAACACCGGTAGGACCGGATCTGGGGCCACTACTGTCCAATTTAGGAGCTTCATATAGGACTCCATAGAAGATGACTAGGACTTAATCCACACGGTCCTTCGTTGGATCGAGGTCTCGATCCTCCGCGCGTTATCGGGCCGCCCGTGGCCGCAGGCGATAACTCGCACAACGGTGCATTGTCAAGCGCCGGGGAACGTTACGGATATAATCGTTCTCCTCGATACGCGGACGCGTGTAAACAGGAAAACGTTCGATCGAGACGAGCCAACTATGAGACGGGAAATATTTTTTACGAAGCGATACTGCTCGGTGCTGCCGTGCTGCGGCGCGACGTATGTAAAGACAGTTTTGCTTTTAAACGCGAGAGTCTGTCGCGTTTTTATAGCTGGATGTCACCGCTTTTGATCCGTGGAACTGATCAAATGTTAGGTGATGAAGGCACGGGAAAAACACTTCGTTACGACTTTATGGTTGGTGACTGATATAGGGTGGATAGATGTTGCGATCGTCGCGGACTAGTTCTAGGTAGATTCTCCTAGATTCGCCTAGATTCTATTACGTTGTTGCAGAAGTAATGACGGTTTTTCTGTAAGCTATTAATCTGGGAAACCGAAATTACAGCAACCAAATAGAAAGTAGAACGACTTGTAACCACAACGTCTACGTTCTTTAGAATACCTAAAATATCGTCCGCGGACGGTTCCAACCCCAGCGACAGATAGAAGACCCTATCAGCTGTTTCGAGGCGCGAGAACCCCGAGAGAGCAGAATCAGTCGATTAGAAACCTGATAGTCTAGATATGCGAATTTTCGCATACTCTCGGCGATCGGTACAGCCTCGAACTCAATCTACCTGGCACTAATAGAACAATTTCAACCCCCAGCAATCAAGAGCCTCTCCATACGAATCGCCGATAAATCATCCGCTTCGACTCATTCCTCGAAACAACAGCTAAACACTAGTCATTAAGCGGGAGCTCCATCGCTCACAGCAAACAGGGAGCTAATCACCGGTCGGTGATGACCAGCAGCAGCCTACCGTTCGGCAAACCGTACCAAACACCCAGCCGAAGGACAATCCTCTAAACAGTCCGAGTGTCGACTCGAGGAACGCTCGCGGTCTGTTTTGTGGGCGAACCGTGCACCGAACTCGTAACCTTCGGTCGGGCAAGGTGCGAGCAGCAGCCAGGAGCACGTGGCCAGGAGGCATAGTCAGTGAAAATCATCGTGCGCGGACATTGGGTGGCGGGAAACGTGCGTGACACTGGTCTGCCGTGTAGAGACGGGCGGAGGCGGCCGGGTATCGGGGGGAGGCCCTAATCAACCTAGGCGCGTGAACCCAACCTAACGCAACGTCGAGGTAGCGCAGCGTGGCGTGGCGTGGCGTGGCAAGGGGGTGGCGTGTCGTCGTTGACGTCGTCCCACGTTGTGGTGGTGGCGGCGGCGGCAACGGCGGCAACGGCGACGTCGGCGTCGGAGGCAGCGGCGGAGGCGGCGGAGGCGCGGGGACAGGACCCGGCGAGAGAGAAGAGACGGTTATCGCGGAAGTTCGGCAATTATAGGTGCCGAGTCGCTTTTTTTTTCGACGACTGATATTGATTTGGGAGAGGCAGTTCGTATTCGTGGCACGAGCATACCTTGTGACTCGCAGAGGCGGCCGGCAGCGCGATGCATCACGGCGCAGCGCGCATCGAGGGGTACATCAGCCGCCGGGGAAGCAGGAGAGAGAAGAAGCGACGGCGAAGAGGGAATTCAGGGACGGAGGGTGGGGGCAGGGGGGCTGGACGGAACCAGGTAGGAGGGCGAGGGGCAGGAAAAGCGACTGGAGGAACCCCCACCGTTCCAGCGCCTCTCCGCCGAAAGTTCTCCCACCGGACCGCTCTGTCCCCTCTCGACACGGTATCAAATCCCTACCACGGCCGTCCTACGGACACAACATCCTCGCTCCGACTCCTCTCGGGCCGACTGCTCGTCTCTCTCTCGCTCGCGAGACCGAGACCTTTCCTCTCGTACCCTCCCACGAGCCGCTGCACGCGGTGCGCGTCCTCTCCTACCGTGTCTCGACGCCTCGGCTCTCCCTCCGGCGGGAGGCGCGCGGCGCGGTCACCGCCGCTGCCAATGCCACCACCACCTAGCCCAGTCACCACCACCCTCCATGCTGTCCGCCAGGGGCGGAAGTTTCGCCGCCCCTGGACCCGCTCGCCGATTTCTCGGCCGATCTTCCGCAACCCCCCTTCGACGTGCGAGACTACCCGCCGGGGGTCTCGCGTCATGAAATGACGCGGCGTCGCGTCGAATCATGAACGTCAGCTCTAACCACGAGGCCTCTCTTCTAGCTTCCCTGGAGAACCAACCCTCGCGCGCACCAGGCCGGCAATTTTCGAAAATTATCCCGGTTCCCGGTACCCGAGCCCCGAGAGGGGCCCGGTTGATCGACGATTGGCTCGCGAACAAAGTATAAATCCAATGGCGCCCAATTAACGACAAAATCAAGAGTCGACCGGCAATCGTCTGCATGCGAGCCACTCGAAATTTTTGCCCGTCACGCTACCCCAATTTACCTGGTACCCCGGTGGTAGCGGGACTGGGGGGACCAAGAGGGGGCCAGCGGACGATGGGGATCTACTGACGCTTCTCCCTTTCGATGATGCTCCGAAGGCAGAGACGGAGAGAGTAAGAGAAAGCGAGCGAGAGAGGACGAGTGGGTAGAGGGTTTAGAGGGTTCGCTTTCGCGACAGAGGAGCCCTCGACTCGCGTGAATCCGCCCCTGCCGCCATCACCACTCGGCCGTCGCCGCGCCGGCACCTTCTCCGCTCGTCCTCTCCCGACGACGGTGTCTACCATCCCAAACCCGAGCCGAACGAACGAACGAACGAGCGAGCGAACGAACGAACGAACGAACGAACGAGCGAACGAACGAACGAACGAACGGACGGACGAACGAACGAACGAACGAACGAACCAGTCCAGAAAATCCCCACTCCGCGGGCGCGCACCGCGGCGACGGAAGTGTGGCAACGCTGCAGCTCGCCAGTGTCTCGGTCTTGGCGAAGTTACTCGGGGGGGCTCAGGCCGAGTCTACCGAGTTTGTGTCTACCGGCGCGGGTAACCCGAAAGCGAGTGTGCCGAGGATTAAAGTCGCGGGCCTCTTGCCGGCACGCGAGACCGTCTCGCTGCGAGAAGGCCGTAACACGGGAACAGAGAGCACGTACACCGACCGGGAAAAAACCGTTTTTTCTCGCGAGCCGAGAGTTTTTCTTGTTTCGCCGCGAAGACAACCGGGAAGAAAAGACAAAACGACACGGACACCCCCATACAACACACGTACACACGCGACCGGCACCGGGCACACACGGACACGGGCTGTACACGCGGACACACGGGGAGAGGACCACCGACGACAGCACGAGAACAGGATTCGTTTCGCCGAAAGTTCGTCGCGGTTTGCCGATCTATCGAGAACTCGGGAGGAACGGGAGAGGGTTGCAACAACGAGGCAGAAACAAAGAATCGTCGAGAGGATACCGGCGCAGACACCGAGAGGAAACGGAGGAAACAGTGGAGAGGAAAGACTGTGGAAGAGAAACAGAGAAAGAGGGAGAGGAGGGGAAAGAGAACGCAGCAGCCGTGGACCGGGAACACGTTTCGCGCGTTCGTCGCTGGTCGCCGCGTCCGCTCGTGATCGTCGCGCGAGCGAGAACGCGCCGCGCGTCCGATCTACGCGTACGCTCCCGATACGAGACACCTAGCCGCGGTGCGTGTGTACCGCGCCGCGCGTGTACGCGTGCACACGTATGCCGGCGTTTTGATCTTCGAAACACCGGGGAGAAAGAAGAGGAAGAGGAAGAGGAGCCGGAGGAAGAGGAAGAAACACGCGAGGAGCAGTCGTTGGCGGAGGAGGAAGAAGAGGAAGGAGGAGTAATAATATACACGGTGATACACGCGCGACCAAAAATCAGTGTAAATGGCGCTCTCCGCACAGAACCAGTCGACGTCGTACGTGAACTTGTATTACTCGATCGTCCAGCGTGCGGCGACACGCTACTTTAAGGAATATTACAACTCCGGTGAGTACTCTCCGACGTCAATAACAAAAACGTTACAAAGCATCGCTACAGGCTATAGTATCGCTGAGGCACGTTAGACGCGTCAGGGTTAGAAGATTCCGGTGGACCCCCGATTAGCGAGACGAGCGCGCGAAAAACACGATCCGCAACTTACCCGCCAAACCGGGCACGCCTGTCTCTCTCCCACCCCCGTCCGTCATCAACCCGAAATCACGCACGCAGCCACCTGTGCGTCGTCCACGTTTTGCCAAAACGCCGACGTCATCGAGCACGCGCTCCGTACGCGCGCTTTCAAATTTTCCCGCCCTCCCTCCTCTCTCTCACTTACTCTCTCTATCTCTCTCTCTCTCTGTCTGCTTCTCTCTCTCTCTCTCTCTTTCTCTCTGTCTCTCTTGCTTCCACACTCGCTCGCCGTCTACGTTTGTCTATCCAAGCCGCCCTCCGCCCACACAGAATGTATACACACGCGTGAACACACACCGGCTCCACCGAGCTGCCAGACAGACAGCCGAGCCGGCATCTACTAGCAGAAGTGCTCTTCCGACACCGATTAAAACACGCCGCTAGCTAGACACGTGCCCGCTCGCTTCTAAACTCGTGTGCGCGCACCACGCACGCTGCTGCACGCCGTCCTGGAAACCTTGCGGACACTGAGTCTGATCACTGGTCGGTTAGATCTACTTGAAAAGATCACCGATGTCTCCGTCACGTTCTTTTAGACCCGATAAGTCTCTCAGAGTGATAACGCGTATGCCGAAACGTAACCAATGGACAGGTAGGAATAGTGAAGCGAGGATAGAAGAGTTGTGGAAGGTATAGATTCGGCTTTGACTGATAGACGATGTATGTTGCATGTTGGTTGGTGAGTAGTTAGAATCGGTAAATACGGAATAGAAGAGTTACAGGGTCTAGAATCACCTCGGATTGTAGAGTGGTAGCGAAAGAAATTTAGTGAATAGGTAGAAAGCGATTGATAGGATGAGGGAAGACTGGTAGACAGATCGAAACAGTGAATAGACGTGGAAGCGTTAGAGGATCTAGAATGACCTCTCGAGTAATTAGCAGAATACGCGAAAGAGGAAAAGTCTGGTTGAGATTGAGTCAGTTTTTCTTGGAGGATGCTAATGCGAACTTGATTGGTCATTGAAGAAGACTGTGTTGAGACAGCTGGTTATTTGAACAGGGGATGGAAGTGTTAGGAGGTCAAGAATCGTGTTAGGTGATTTACACAATGCCTTAGGAAAGAAAAGTTTGTTTGGAAACATTATTGTCTTAAACACTGTCTATCCCTAATCAAAAATCAACTAACTAATTTTCTAACTAACTAATTAACTAACCAATCAACTAATTTTCTAACTAACTAAATAACTAATTAACTAACTAACTAACTAACTAACTAATTAACTAACTAACTAACAAACTGACTAACTAACTAACTATTTAACTAACTAACTAACTAATTAAGTAACTAACTAACTGACTAACTAACTAACTAACTAACTGACTAACTAAGTAACTAACTTATTAAGTAACTAACTATCTAATTAGCTAATTGGAACACTGTTTCATTTGAATGAATTGCTCATAGTATACTTGATGTGTCAAAGGACGACACCATCGGTTCGATAAAGTTATCACAAACAAGGGCTAGAACTAGTTATCTAATAACCCAAGAATCTCGGTATTCATTGCCCGTCGCGAACACCTGATCCAGCGATTTACCAGACACGTGGACGAAGAAAAGAAATGGACAAAGAGGTGGCCTCTCCTGCGGCCTTGACTCGATTCGATTTAAATCTCGCTTCCCGAGATAACCCATTACAATAAAAATCAACGATCAGCATAAACAGAAAATAAAGAACACGGAACAAACAATGTTTACAACTGAAATTCCAATGTACCGGATGGGTCCTGCGTCCTCGACATCGTACAATCTAATCCTGTCTCCGAGGGGGACACGGTAGGCGAAAAGCCGGCGCACGAAAGTAGGCGAAACTACCAAAAAAATAACGAAACTCGTCGTGCAAAATTCCGTCGAAAATACTGAACTAGTTTGGTCGGTGATTCTCCGGAGCGTCCTTGGCATGGCATAATTCGAGTGAAGAAAGTCCATCGAAAGCCCACGGATAGAGCGGTCCAGAGAAGGTACGAGAAGGACAAGAGGGTCCAGGAATGCCTAGGGTCCGCGAAACTCGCAGGAAAAATCAGCTCTCGTAGGAAGAAAGAGAGGATTAGCGGTTTGCTCGAATCCCTCCGGTGTCCTTGACGCAGTTTAATCCGACGCCGGCCGGTCGTAGGATAGCGCGGTGCATGAAAAAAACCGGTGGTAGCGCTTGTGGAGGATGAAAGAGACTGGCGGGGTCCAGAGATCTTGGTACCCGTTGTCCGTGGCGATCGTCCGCACCGGCGATTTGCAAAACGCGCGAGAGAGGAAAAAGTCGGGCCACGACGCGGCGAAACGGAGAGAGAGAGAGAGAGAAAGAGAAAGAAACAGCGAGAGAAAGACATAGAAACAGAGAGAGAAAGAGAAAGAAACGGAGAGAAAGAGAAAGAAACGGAGAGAAAGAGACGGGACTAGGTAGAAGGGGACGAGAGAAAAGGAAGCAGAGAGAAAAAGAGAGGAAGAGAGAGAGAAAAGGTGGGAGGAGGTTGATAGAGACGGAAAGAAAGAGACGTGGTAAAGAAGGAGCAAGACAGAACCGAAGAGAGAGAGAAAGAGAGAGAGCCATGCTGATCCGCAAAATACGGTCTCGTTAGCTATCGTCGGCGTTGGGTCATCTAATCGCCTCTGAAATTATCGTCTCGGCAGTGCAGAGTGACGAAACACGCCGCTCTGCTCTCCCGGGAGCAAGTAGGTTTTCGATGGTGGCGAGAGTCGGTGTGAGCCGGCCGAGAGAAGAGACTCTTTTCTCGCGGTCGCGTTGCTGTGTGTCGTTTGCCGGGTGTCGTCGCGCGCGCGGCAGGCCATCGCATCGCGACAGAGTCCTTCGGATGCTGATCGTTCTGATCGTGTTAACGCTCGCCTGCTCGCCCGTCCGTCCGTGCTCGCCGATCCGCCCAACCGGCTGCTGCAGGCTTGCGTGTAAATCGCCGATCGAGCCTGGTCAAGGTGAACGTTTTCGCTGACGGAGAATACTACTCGCGGCGTGCGGACGATCGTGCCGCTCCTGACCGAGAGAGAACGGCCCAAAGCGGGATCGTGAGCCGCCGCCGACGCCGCCGCGATCGTAGATCCTCGATCCTACCGACCGTGTCTCGCCACTGAACCGCCGAGAGATCCCTCGATCCGTCTTCCGAGATCGAAACCGCCGCGCCGCGACGTCGTAGTGATCCTTTTTGCTACCGGCGAACTGAACTCCCGTGCTACCATTCACAACCGCTACAGTGGTCCTCGGGATTACAGCTGCGAGGACTCTGGGGACTATCGTGTCTTGTCCAGTGATTCGAACTTGGCGGAAAAGAGAGATCCCTGTGAGACGCGACATCGAACGCTCTCGGATGCGAGGGATATTTTTTAATCGATGCATCGGCCAAATAATTACTGCAACAATTCTGCCGTAGAGAAGTTTCAGCTTAGACGCGCTGTCAATCGTTCGCAGTTTTATCGTTGACTGAATTAAAAGTGCAACTCGAGTGGGTTTCGATTTTGAGAAGCCTGTAAGTGTACGTTCATCAACAACTCCCAAAGATTTGTGTTCCAAAATGCATGAGTTACAGTATCAGCCCTGCACTGAGTAATTACTTCAATTATTCTCGAGTGGCATTAATATTCGAAAGATAGAAGGTCCTAGGAGTCTCCAAGTGCTAAACCGTCTATGGAGTATGCTATCGGAGACAGGAGAGCACTAAGAGCATCTTTGATCCGGCAACCTAGTTCAAAACGCAAAACAATTGCAATCGCAAACTGTGCTTCAACCATTCCGACTTCATAAGTTTCCCAAGTGGTAAACGATCGATGAAAGATAGCCATCTGTGAGAATCGCTGTCCAGTTGCATGGATGTCCGCATGTGACAGCAGCCGGAGCATAATCGAATGTGAAGGATCGTAGCGTAGGTTCAAGGTCTTTGAGACCTCGCAACAGCAATTACGTTCGCCTGTCGCATACTCCCGAGGCTGTTCCTCCTGTGTTTTAGAAATACCGCGTCGGTCGAACGCGCGTCGACAGTCATTCGGCCGTCGTAATGACGGAACGTCGACGTATCGTCCGACGAGGAGATCGCCGGGAACGGGACGAAGAGAGAAGACGAATCGTCGCGGAAACGGGATAAAACGCGGCGGACCGGGGCCCAGTGATTCACTTGTTTCCGTTCTATGAAGCGTCGAATTGTAATCTAGTTTCAAACGAACGAGAAGAGAGAAAAAATAGCGAGAAGAACAAGGTAGGACAAAAAAAGCAGCTAGAAGAGAAGGACAGAAAGGACTATCGAGCAGCAACAGCAGCAGCAGCCAAGAGCGAACGTTATCTCTGGCAAGCGAGGGCTCTGCAGGGGTTTTATCGCGATATTCCTCTTCGACGTCGTCATCGAAACAGGATCATTTTCGCCGGTTGACATGACGAGGATGATATCGGCGCCGGCTGGTGATCCCGGATCGTTATCGGACAGCGCGGAGTCAATCGGGACCAGCGAAACGATTGGTTTTCGTTTAGCCACGGCGGACTACTGCCGGCTGCACCGAGAGTAACAACGGAACCACGGATGATCGGTCTGTGGAACTTTGCTTATTCCCGAGGTACTTTCGTCTATTCAGAACCCTATTACTTCAGCTGTCTGCGTTTTTACGAAACACCACGCGTTTCGACGCTTCGCGTGCTTTCACGACTGCTTCACCGATTTTTCGATATTTCAGATTCGGCTTAGAATCATAGCGGCGTATAAGTTAGATTATCGAAAATTTCCCAATTATCGACACATTAACGCTAGAATTAGCAACTGTTCTTATCAATTACCGATTATTTTCTTTTACAATCCCCGATACAGTAACGATGTTTTTGTCAGATACGAATTTATCCGTTCAAGCTTGTATTATAATACAAATCGTAGGAAGTTTAAATAAAACTAATGTTAATAATGTTCCGTTCGTCTATATATTAGGTTGTTGCAAAAATAATTTTGGCTGTTTTGTAAGTCATCTATTTGGAAAAGCGAAATTACTTTTGCAACAACTCTATATTTTCAGCTGGAATTTACATAAAAGTGAACTGATTCTTGCATTTTGCATTGCTTAGTTCTCTTGTTATACAACGAAATGTTTTCAAAAAGTCGAACGCTTGAATTTGATATGAAATTAATGTAAAATAAAAATAACGTAAGTGTCCCAATTACCGATGCTTTGAAAAGATACTTGTATCAGTTATCGTCACCGAAATACCGATAAGTCCTAAATATTTTTAATTTGTTTTTCACTCATTTTTAAATATATTTATACTAAATTAACTTTCTGATAACCTATCCAACTAAAATGGGTCTATCAAAGAATACAAATTTTATTAAACATAGCGTATGGACAGTATTTCTACAAATTCCGGTACAACGGTAATGCGACAAGAGTTCCGAAACGTGTACCAATAATATACTGCTCTATTTATTCGATAACTGTTCGCAGTTTCATTATAAAATCGAATGGTTTTTGTAGTACCAAGAAACTGTTCTAGTCGTCCGAAAGCTGACTGTTTAAAATTATCACCATTTACATAGATTCGATATCGGCGAACGTAAATTACCAGCAAACACGCAACTAGTATCTGTTAATAATTGGTTTAGAACTTGCAGTAAACAAGTAGATTGCTTGAATGATTCTGTTCTATTAATATAACATCAAATGTTAATAATAATACGACAAAGAATTATTAGGGACAACATTTTAATATAACATTTGATGTTATATTAAAATGTTGTCCCTAATAATTCTTTGTCGTATTATTGCGATTATCGTTAAAAGAAATGGAAATGTTATTCTGAACAATCTTCGTAATTGGGACTGCCAAAATGTTCAAAAGACGAGTGAAATAAACGATAAAATTACCACAAATGAAATTAATTGTGAAATATCTTAACAATAAATTTGGTCAGCAAACAACGCGCATGTTAGTAAACAATAACACTCCTCGCTTCTCCCAATGAGGAAAATGTGACTTACGCCGCCTATGATTCTAACCCGCTTATTTATAAATTACACTATAAAAGCAACTTCGTTCAGGATAGGTCAAGACTAGAAGTCATCCTGTGCAATAAATACTCGGTTTAGCTAGTTTTTCGATACTCATTTAGCAGAATTGTACCCGAAGAACAACTGACTTGACGATAAAAGAAAGCTAGGAGTCTTCGCTGGAACCATAATTTTGATCTCTTTGCCTTCATTCTTCGCGAAAGAACGCGCTCGTGGCTATTTTTAGTGTCCTGTTCAACCTAACATCCGTTTAACTAATATTTCGGCACTTGTTCAACAGAATCGTATTCAAAGAAGAGCTGCTTTTATAATAGACGAAGGTGAGGTGTTCGTTATTTTTTTACAATTACGATTTTCATCTTGGTGTCTTCGACTTTCGCGATTTCATACGGTCGGTATGAAATCTAACCGCTCCTCGGGCAGAACTTAGCTAATTATAATAATTATAAATAAAGAACTTCTCCATGTTCGTCTAATAAAACTGCATAGCAGAAACAATTTCATTGAGGATAAAACAGTCGGATCATCTTCAATCTCTTTGAAAATTGATTCTAAGACAGTTCTCTTGCTTGACGATTTTTATCGAAGCGATGTGTAGGTGTGCTCGACTTCTGGAGATTATTATAGACGCTGATCTAGGTGCTCTAATAAGCACCTGCACTATGCATGGGCGCCAAGTGCTTGTCACAGGCATCGCATACTCGTCAAAGACATTAACCTTCTGCATTACAGCTTCGGAAACTGAAAATTGCTTCGTGTTAGCGCCTCGTTGTACAATACGCGTTATTGTCTTCTCGATTATTTGACTCCGTGATTGCCCCCAAGGTGCAATTATTCTTCTAAATCCAACAAATTGAAGCTCGACATATACGCATAAATAACCGCCGTCTATTTATAAATGATCGTAAATAATCAAGGCTCACACCGGGATTCAAAAATACACTGCCTAATCTGTATCTACCGTATAACCAGGTGTCTTGTGACTTATGGTTGCCGGTGTATCCCTCGGCTTATCAGCGACGCCTATCACGAAAGACATCTCTTCGATTTGCATGTGAAACTATTAGCGTTATGGTCGCCGCCGTTGCAAATGCATCGAATTTAAAAATGTCAATCTTGTATAGCTTTTTGCAACTTTATCAATGCATTTCAATGTTAACTCTTCTTTTGTTTCTGTTCTGTTGTTTCTCTTTTATCACCAAGAAGAAGGCTGAGAATTTCTTATAAAATTGTTCGAAAACCACAATAATCGCACATTTGTAATAAATCAAATTGTTTAGATTAATAAAATCTAACAAGATCTTCAGAAATTATTATTTCAACAAAATTATTATACTCATCGATGCGGTACAGTCATTGAAAGACTTCTAATAAATAGTGTTAATTTTCAGATCTTACTCCACACATCAGAGTCCGTTCTTTTCGTTAGAAAATATAAATACACTGATTTATATCTAGGGATTGATATTAGGTAGTTTAAAATTACATAAATTACCTTCAACGTTATATTCTTGACAATTTTTACAGAAAATCTCGACTAAATGAAATACAATTCCAGAAGTAGAAAATTGAGGACACATATGAAACGACAGAAAGATTGAAAGAACTCGAGAACTTACTAAAATCGTTAAAAAGAGAAGCGTATATTCGTTGATACAAGAAATTTTTAATATTTCTTTCACTCTGAAGATCCCTCTGAAAAAATTCTGAAAATTCCTCCGCGAAAATATCCCGCATAAATCGGCAATCTATCAAAAGTGGAATTCGTCAGGCACCATTCTTACACATTTTCGGCGATCGACGTGCAGATTTCTCGATCGATTCTGGTTTCCTCGGCGTGTGGCCCGTCAGATTAGCTCTGCCTATTGAATAATCATCGTTGCGAAGACTCGCGATTATTTGGGGAATAAACGTCGACGGGTTTATCGTGTGACTTCTGGCTGATAAGAAAACGCGCGCGAGCGCGTCGCTCCATATCAGCGGCCGCTTGCGCGCGTAAAATCTGAAAACCTGCGAGCTGCAGATCCGCGGCGATCCACGGGCCGCGATGGATCGTCGATTTATCAACGACCGCGACGCCGCCAAGATCGCCGGCCACGGTATCGACTCCGCGATCTCGTTTAACCTCGCCGGATTGAAAGTTAGATTCCCCTGGCCGACGCTCTTGTATGTTCGTTTCGCGTAACGATTTTGATAAGCCGCTTCTGCTCGGATACAAGGACGATCTTCACGAGGAGATGAGGGAGGGGGGATCAAATTGGAGATCGACGCGCACCGACTCGGGTGTATCGCGAGATAAAAGAACGCCGGCTACCGGCGAAGCGGGACCGACGACGTGCTCGAGTTTAGATTTCGGCGGTCGATCGGCTATAGTAAGTCCGCTCACTCTCGCAAATGAATGATTATGAAAGTGATTTTTGCAGTAATTCTAATAATTATACCTGCGGATTTTATGCGATCGTAATAAAGATAGGTTGATCGTAGCAGCAGAAAGATTAAAAGGACTTAAGATTATCTATACAGGGTGTTCCCGCGTTAAATCACCATACTTTAGGTATAAATTAGGAACTTCGAACAAACAGATTTTTCGTTTGGAAGTATACTCGTAAATGCTTCCCTCAAGAGATATATGTTTCTAAAGTTATCGAGAGTTGGAAACGGATACTTGAAATATCCATGCTTCCAACGTGAACGGTTACTACTGTGTTGCTGTTTGCAGTTCGAACAAAGCATCTATCATTCGTTCTGAGTAACTATTGACAAACACTAAAATTGAGAATAGTGCAAGCGTGTAACGAAGTATTGGTAGGTGTACAGTATCAGTCAGCCTCTTCATCTGTTCTTCATCGGTTTTATCGTTTATCCGTGACATGTGAAATAATTGGAATTATTTTCATAATTATTTTTATAATAAATGCAACAATTTTCTTCTGGCACTTACGTGATAAGTGTGAATTATTTCGGTGCCGTACATTGTTAAGTCTTACAACTATAGTAGTAATATCTCTTGAAGAAAGCACTTGCGAGTATACTTTCGGAGGAAAATAATGTTGAAAATAATTTTGTTTTAGAGTCCTAAATCTATACCTAAAGTTTGACGATTTGACCCGGGGACACCCTGTGTATTATTAATAACTCGTGAAAACTATAATATTAACACTAGAACTACCAAGCCCTATGCTTGAATAATGTATATTGTTTTATAATAATATCAAGACTGGTTATGTTTAAACTTCCTGCGATTTTTATTACAATATGTGCTTCAGCGAAGAAGTTTATATAAATATTTCTAAGAAAAACGTTCTCGTGTCAGGTATCGTAAAAGGAGAAATCAGAAACCACTCGTAATGATTTGGTAGCTCTCGTGTTAACAAAGAACGAAATTTCTATCTTGTTCCTGTTTCTTGCAATTTATAAAGAAAATTTTTATTTTGCATAAAGATTCGCAGTCTGGTAATAATAAATATAATAATAATAATAAATTCGTTCGTCCTTGTGTAACTGACATATTATTATTACTATCTTTCACTGTAACAAAGGGTTTATCCCTTCGATAAATAAAATTATTATTATACAGTTGTCGAGTACAAACACACCTGTGAATAACATAATAATTACTGCACACTACTGTATGCTGGTTGTATTTGACGCTTATAAAAAAAGTACGTAGCACTGTGCTGTGAGCATAGATTGTATTTGCATGAGTGCAAAAGAATTTTCTGTAATTACCGTAATCTCTCTGATGTTTGTTTAAATGTATTTGGATAATTTATACAAACACACTCGTATGATTTATATACACAGTCTACGGACATTTTTATAGAGAATAGACGTACTTCTACATAAGGATTTAGTCTTTGATGTTTCCTTGCCAACATTGAATAATATGAATAACATTTCTTTTTTAATTGAAAATTCTTACTACGTTCCAAATAACGTCCAGGAAGAGCATAAAATAAAATACAAAAATATATATTGCATTACTCAACGACGTGAATCCGTTTTAAATGAGATTTAAAATTAGATAGAACTGCAAACTGTCTTTCAAATTACGGTTAAAGCCCAACAACAATTAACGAACTCTCATTACAAAAATGTAATCCGTGCAATATGCAATAAAATGATTTTATTTCGATAAGAGCCATTTGCTTTGAGCGAGATTCTTTCCTCAAAAAGTTCATTCTTCAGAGATTTTTGTATCCGTCTAATAGTATCACAAAAAAAATGATTGTTTCATTCATCCAAAAGATGCAAGAAGAGTATTATTCTTCGAAAAATATTTCTTATGTCCTGCAGGAATATCAACGATAATGTCAGTATAAACAAGATTCAGGATCGACAATTATTTGCCCGTATCATTTTCAACAAGAATTCCACAAGTATTTGAAATAATTATTTCAAGTAATTACGAAACAAAATATCATGCCATTTGAAATAATATTTCAAATAATGTTACCTCAAAAGTGATCACAGGCATGGAAATAATTACAAAATAAAATAACGCGTTATATGAAATAATATTTCAAATGTCTGCTTTTATAAAGCACGCTTTTAAACATTTTTAACGTCTACTATTGAATCTAGTAAGGTTGATTCGAGTATTTGACGCCGGATATGTTTTCTTCCGCTGAGCCTGTGATTTCGAATTGTTTATTTTAGCAACGTACATGGTAGAGCGATTGTTCTAGTTCGAAGCAGTACTGTATGCTTAGGATTTGATAAGAGTTTGCAGGTCTGATGGACAGATCGTCGAAAACTGCGAGCTTCTAGGAATCTTAGAACCGTGCATGGAATTGTAGCACGGAATGAAAACGTGGAAGGATGACTAAGAATGAGAAAGACGAGGAAGAGTAGACTGGAGAACGTGTAACAGTACGCAACAGTGCATTAAATAATGGTCGGAACAAGCAGACAGGAGAAAAATGAATAGCGCGAAGAAGATCAAAGCGAGGGAAAGGATAAAATGAATGGGACGAGTGAATGGGTCGAGTTGGTGGTGTAAGAAACAGGCGAAAAAAAGATCGATACAATGTGAAACAGAGAGTGGGGGATTGCACCCATGAATCTACCTGGAAAATGGGCCGTCACCCAAGTAATAATACGATCTGAGGACAGTTTAGTTGTTCTGCGAACGTTCACCAGTACGTGTGGGATCTTGTTGCGTCGCGATCGCGCGGTTGAAATGCTGCCGGGATTCTGCTACCTTTTCTTCAGCTGCGACGTCCTGCGCCAATGCGTAGGTGTTGCAAACAATTGTTTCAAACAACCACTTGTGTCGATAGCATTTGACTAATTTTTCAAATTTTTTTTTTCATACTCAAAGTGGTCAATTTTGGCGAAATTCTAAGAGACGCAGAGGGAGATGAAACAGTATACCATTTCAATTACTGTTATATTATTAATAGCATACTGGTTTTATATTTCTTTGACTCGAGTCTTGAGAAATAGTACACTATTGTTGGTTTAGGGTCGACGGTGGTAGGCCGTCGCATTGTCTCCGATATTTTTCTGTATCCTGTTCGGAGAAGCCTTACTTCAGTTCTTTCACTGCAACTTTGCTCGGCTCTGGTCCGCGATATTGTAACTCGTTTCTCTTTTTATTTCCGCCGCTACTTCTCTTTACAATGAGCATCACTTTTCCGCTGAGCGTTTGCTCGTCAACACCTGTAATTCGTCAACACTGCCTTATTCTCACGATATTCGAGCACCGTCATTTTTAAATTCCGAGTGTTAATCTCATTCCTCACGCTATCGTCGCTTTCCTTTTACCGTTGCACACCTGTTTTCCACATTCGTTTGTCACTCGAATTGCCGCAATTTCGTGCGAATTATCTGGGCGTTCACGCGAGAATCAATTCGCTAATTAGTGGACTCTGGTTTATCATTCTGGAGTAGAGTCTTCAGCATTAATTTTCTTCGTATTGTTTTCCTATTATTTGATAAATTCGCGTTTACCCATGTCTGTTTATTTCCATTGAATTCGAACGAAAGGTCTGTCATAAGTTCTTAAATTTAAACACAAATTTCCATTCATTATTATTAGGTCATGAAGTGTGAAATGCATAGATTTTATGGTAAACCTATGCATTTTCTAATAATTGTGACACAAGAATATTATCGACGCATTGATTGCTGATAGAAATAATTGAATAAAATAAATTGAAATCCAAACGTCACAACTTAATATACGAGGATCAATTTGTTAATTATTGGTGTCTTGTTTATCATTCTGAAATGGATTCTTCAGTGTTAATTTTCTTAATATAATAATTTTTTAAATCCAAGAAAATCATTAAATATTTTCGAACCGAATAAGATTTTTATAACATACAACAAAGATTCTTAGGATTACAAAGGAGAATTCTTTCAAATATATAACGAACATTTTACAATTAAATTTTTTAAAAGGTACTATTACCTCCCCCACACAAAATGTTTTAATTCTCGACTGACGGCCGGACGGCGAGGTCCCGCGAAATTACGCACACGATTTCGCGACGGTTCCGTCGCGGCCGCAGCAGCACAATGTAGTAGACGCCACGACAATGATAATACCGCGGAGGATCGAAGGATCTTCGCGTCGATCCATCGGCCGGCGTTCGTCCGTGAAACAACAGCGCTGGCGTCGCGCGCGAGAAGTGTTGAAAAACAACAAAGTGTCTACAGACCGGGATAATAAAGGACGGGACAAAGCCCGAGGAGTAAAACAAAAGCGAAGCAAAAAAAAAGTCGCTGGAAAAGGAAAAAAATACAACGGGGCGACGTTTCGGCTTCGTGAATGCGTGTTACAGGCGAATAGCGTGTTCGTAACGGAGCGGAGCGTCGGCGGTGGCCGCGCACTCTCCGCGTCTCGTTTCTGTCTATTTTTCTGAAAACAAACATTCGATCTGACGAGCTATATAACACCGATGGAATACTAGAGAAGGACCCACTCGTTCCTCGAGCACCCTTCGCGCCGCCATCGCGGAAAAGTTATGTTTTTGTTGCGCCCGATTCGTGTTTTTTCGTCTCTTTCGGTTCCGCGCCGCGCTCGATCCCGCTCCGCGTCGCCGGTCCCTTCGGCGCTCGATACGAAAATGGGCCGCAGGTATTCCCTCTGACACTCGATAAATAGCGACGAATGTTTGCTCTTGCAAATGAATGTTTCCCGCGAGCGCCACGAGTGATTTTAACTCCTGAGTACTGCCGGCGCGCGGCCCTCCCCACGCGACTTCACCCCCACGACGTGCTTCTCATCCCCCACCCTCGACCCTCGGTACCCTCGACCACCGGTACCCCCGACTTCCAAGGATCCTTTCGCGACAAGAAGAGAACTTACACGGGAGATGGTGCGAATGGCTGAATTATTAGGTAGAGAAAAGGGTTGTTGCTGCTTCCTTTTTTTATTCGAAGCATTCAAATCTCTCAGGAATTCATTTGCGTTTCCATATACTATAGATCTAATACTATACTATATAGATCTAATTCAATACTGAGATATGTCTAAATAATGAAGTTTAAAGAGAAAGAAATTTAATCCTTTACTCTCGGACTGGCACTTCGACTCACCACTTAAAATTATAATATAACGTTTCAGAATAATTTTAACATCGTCGGATTTGTTTATATTTTGGAAGCTGTTAAAAGTGTAATTGTTGCACGAGTCGCAATATTCAATTTCATATGTGTTTATAAAATGCGCTTGAGTCATACATAATAGAAATACTGCAAGTCAGGAAAACTATTTTGAGTTAAAATGGCTTCGAGTGTAAAGGGTTAAAGTTTTATTTTCCCAATAATAATTTGGTTTTCAGAGATAATGAAATATTAATTTCACTAAATTTTGTGCTAAATATGTATCGAAGAAAATAAAATAAATATAAATATAAACATAAAGAAATATATTAAAAAGAAAATCTATATAAATATAGATATTTGAATATCTCAATATTTCTCCAGATACAAAGAAATGGGATCTGTTGATTAATGATTTTCCCTTACACGTTTAAAGATATGTCAGTGCCGCATTATCCAGATAATACTATTTTCCATGATTTGCCGTGTTTCTAAAATGTCTCAGTATTAAATTATAACAACGATATGTTTACATATTATATTGTTACAACTTGTCCAAATCGAGTCGCTGTAATTTAAAACTGACCTGTGCTGGACAAACCCCAAGGAAATAATGGAAGATAGGGGTTGCCACGTAACTGTTATACGGCGAACGGTCGTCAGGCGAAATCGGATCGTCGAGCGATCTGCTATTGATTTCAAACATCTGTTATATAAGTACGATTGTTTATAATTGGGTATTACAAGATTGTAAACAAAATGTCACGACGCGTGACACGTAGCGTAAGTGAAATTCGCAAAGATGTATAATTTGATAAGTACTAAACATCAAAATTGCATTTTTTAAAAAAAGACCACATGCATAAAGTAAAAAATACATAAAACTAATAAAGTTTGAATAATTACTGAAAAAATTTTTGGAATAAGAAAATATATTTTCAACATTTTTCAATCGGATATCATCGACACGGCAATACTAAACTATTTTTTTCACTCTGTAAGATAATCATATAAACTACATAAAGAAAAAAACAAAATCTTTTATTTATTAAATCTTATAAAATTTTACAGCCTTGTAATGATTTTAACTTCAATTCAACTTTAGGTATATATATGGTTATTATGTTGATAAGTATATAAAAAAATCTTCCGAGTGCAAAGAATTAATATTTCGTAATCAGTCGCCTCGAATAATAATTCTTTCGTGTTATAATTCTAATAATTGCAGCGATTCCGAAAAGTCATGGTTCACACACGCGATTATTGTGCGTAAAGTAGAATGAGCGAGCAATGCACAGACTCAATACCGACTCAATTGCCCGTGCATTCAGCGAAACCAGCAGGAGACCATTTATCCGAGCCTGTCGATACACACCTGTTTGTCCAAAGCGGCGATTAAAACTCAAACAAAATTGAAATATTGCCGGCAAATAATTACCGCTCGAAAACTTCAAACTTCCGTAAATGAGAATTTGTAACTCTCTTCAATGTCCACGTGGAACATATTGCAGTCTAACTCGATGTTCACTTCTACGACTCTTCATATCGCTAATTAGAGGTGAGTGCGTTGAAAACATTTTAATGTAGAGTGAAATTATAATCTATAAAGGATTATTTGTAAAGAATTGAAAGTCAGTTGAGACGTTTACTCAGAGATCTCAATGAAATGATAAATAAATCTCGACGTCAAGGAAATAATAAATAAATTTCAATATCAATTAGATAAGAAATAAATCTCAATTAGATAATAAATAAATCTCAATTAAATAATAAATAAATTTCAATTAACACGTTGAGTGCCACGCGGAATGTCAGAAGCCACGGTTAGCCGTCAGGCGGGCCTTGCCGGGCGGCTCAAAGTATATACTTTCTGTATATACTTTTATAGTCCCTACTCCTTGGTAAAAGATAACAAAACGAAAAGCTAGGCCTAATGACGCCCGAACGCGCAACAAATCCTCAGTTGCATACATATCATAGTCCAGTTTGGTTCAGTCTCCAAGTTTTCTCGTACTTCTTCTTGCCAAAAATTCAAAATTTTGTTGGCCTAAAAATCACCTTTGCTTGCCGTGTTTTAATAAATTACATTAATGTTTTTAAGTATTATATTCTTTCCCTTGAATCATTTACCAAACAAAAACCGATATCGCATAATTTAAATGTTCAGTCTCACAAGTACGCAAGGACCAGCACGCGCGCTGCGATAGCAGAACGAAAAGTCGAGCGCCGGTCCCTAGGGACCGGCGTGACACTCAACGTGTTAAATAATAAATAAATGTCAATTAAATAATAAATAAATCTCAATTAAATAATTACTAAATCTCAATTAAATAATTACTAAATCTTACGGCGATATAAACACGGAATAGTCGCTAATCAGCTGTAAACTTGATGCGATTTTGAACACACAAGAAAAAAGATGTTTTTAATACTTTATCTAGTGTCTGGCACTTCACAACGCCGAAAGACAAACGAATATATGCATAAATGCTACCATATCAGTTATCGTTAGATTCTCTACATTAAAAGGATTGAAAGAGGAAATACAATTTCATGGAATTTCTGTTTCCACAACTGTGCAAAAATTGTGATTTCGCTGTACAAAGTCGAATGAGATCAAAATCATTACACTGCTGTGAAATTTTATAACAATTAATGAATGAAAAATTTGTGCCTTTGTATATTTTACAGGATTATTTTATAGTATAAAAAGAAGTTTAGAAAGAAAAATCTTAGAAACTTAGATATGAATATATAGTGTCAAGTGTTAAATATATAATAAATATATACATATATATTAAGTATAATAATATTAAATACTAAATATAATAAATATATATTTACATTATATATTAAATATATAGTGCAAAGAGTTAAAATTGCATTTTTCCGAGCCCGAAGACCCTGCAAAGCTTCATAAGCGCACAAAAAATCATTCAGTGAGCTTGAACTGCCAGTCATGTTTCCCAAAGGAAAAAATATGATACTTTCGCACGCCTCCTTCTTTTGTTGTTCCAGCACCGATAATTTTCGGATTCGCTGTACGGCGATCTATCTGTTGCTCGAAGTACGCGCCGCTAATGTCACGCGGTCTTCAGCCGAGCTTTCACGAAAGCCCCGAACAATGGACGCATTCTGGCGCCGCTTTATCGCTAAACTTAGCCCCGGCGCGCGATCGCCCCGACATTAAAAGGGACTTATGAATGATTCCTTGTAAATAATCGGCTCATCCCGCTCGTGCCGTTGCATTGCTGTCCCGCGCCGCGAACGTGTGTTTCTTGGCTCGGATCGAAGTTTCTCGCATAACTCCGATAAATCAGCGTTCGTGTTGTTCTCTCTCTCTCTCTCTCTCTCTCTCTCTCTCTCTCTCTTCCTCTCTCCAATCGAGTCATCGCCGTCTAGACTCTCAGAACATCGCGAAAACCACAAAAAACATGCTCGACGAAAACAACAAAAAAACATGAATTCAACGTTCAATCATACGTTACACCGATTTGTGCATTGAAGTAGCTTTGAACGGAATAAAATTGCATACACTGAAGAACCGAGGTATTGGAACATCTATCATAATCTACTAAATATACACTTACCGACAAAAGTTAAGAAACATTACACAGATACATACTCTTCAGTCTAGTAAATATTTATGTTTATGGTTAGCATACAAATTTATATTGTGTCAAAGAAAATATTTATTTTCATCTTTTTATAATATTTTAATTTTATTCCAATTTTGTATTTTTCTATTTATTTGTATTTTATTTTATTTTTGTGTTTTATACTTTTGTCTTCATTGTTAATTTAATTTTATTCTTTTATTTTGTATTCTGATCTTCATTGTTTACTTCAATTATTTGTTTTATTCGTCGTATGCACTAAATAAAACAATATTGTAATATAAATAATGCGTTATATGCTTATTTATTAAAATATCAAGTTTTACTCAAATGTTAACGATACCTCGAATTTCTTAACTTTTGTCGGTAAGTGTAAATCTTGTGCACTTTCTCTAAGTCGAAATAAAATTCTGCTCTTCTATCAATATCTAAACGTTAAAATAAAAATTTCGTGCTAGGAATTGCTTAACGACGAGACAGTGCTAATCAACGAAGCTGTGAAAGAAGTCGTAGTGCTCGCAGCTAATACGTACCCATAGTGTAACCGAATTAATTAAACATTTTCTGCGATAATTCTTCGGTAGATGTTTGCGCAGAATGTGTCCGCATTGATTACAAGAAATAGATGAGCCGAATCGAAATTTCTTTCCCTCGTCGACTATCCCGAAAGTGTAATCGCTGCGATAAAAATGCAAATGACTCGCGATCCCGGTCCTCGCCTCGGGCCTCCGAAATTTTCGAACAGGTTTGTCAAGGAACGTTGATTATAAAGTGACCCGGGTACCTTTCGTGCAGCACCGCCAACGGCAGAAGGTAACGCTAGGTCAGGACCATTACTCACGACGAAGCAAAAGGAATTCTGTTCTTGAAAGTGTAAATGATTTGTGAGCCTACTCTTTCTCTTGGACCGTCGAAAATTCAGTGGAGAATTATCAAGCAGAAGTGATTATAAAGCGACCCGGCCACTCGTCGTGCTGGGCTTGCAGAAAACGTCGCGATTTTCCGCTCAAGATACAAGAAACTCTGCTGCCGACTGAGGATGTAGATCATTCGTAGGAGTAATTCGGTCTCTTGGTCCTCCAGAATTTTACGAGGGGAACTATCGAGTGGAAGTAACCGAGAAAGTGATGTTGCTGTCTAATTGTTGCGGGCGAAGGTAACCTTGTTCTATAAAATGCGAGTAATTCGCGAGAATATGCTGCACCGAATTTTTTCGAGAGAATTATTGCGTTCCGGTGACCGAGAAAGTGATATGATTTCGGTATGCACTTGTGCGAACGTAATAAACTCTGGTCTTTGGAGCGCAAATGTAATCGGTCAGTGAACAATACCGGCCCACGAGATTTTTTCTCGTCCTGTCCCCTGAATATTTTCCAAAAAGAAAAACTATGAGAATTGAGCGATTTCTGGAGACAAAGGCGATTTTGATCGCTTCGCTACTGGGAACGAAAATAAGCCTAATTGATTCCGTATCCCAAATTTTTCAAAGTTTAGTTGAGTGGATTAAAATTATAGTGGCGTGACATTTCCGAAAAAGTTATTTTATCTTAAAATGTAATCTATGCATGCCAATCTGTTAACAAAATAAGTTGTATATATTATAAAGTTACTGTTGCATTGTTGCAAATGCAATTTACTCTTGCAACGACCCAATATAGTACATGAAATGAATTCTAAACTGTCTTAACAATAAACAATAAACAATACACGTGTTAGTAAACAATGTACATGTTAACAAAAATACACCTGTCAATAAACAGTACACAAGTTACTAAACAATACATATAAAGAATACACAATACACACGTTACCCCAACAGTAACTGGCTCCACTACTCTAGATCAAGCGACAAAGGAACTAGCTTAAAAATTCGAGAAATGGAAGCTTCCTACGGGATCGGACATCGAGTAGATCCAGCCAAAAAAGTGGCAGCCGTCCGTGTAGTCGACGGAGGCAAGGCGTGTTATCGACGAGCCTTCTTTTCTATTTCTTGGAGCAACGTGGAAGTTCGATGCATACATGCATACATACAGCTGGTGCGACGACCCCAGAAAAAGCTACGAGGCTCGCATAGAATTCGGTGTCGACGTGTCAATGAGCCCGGCCCGTTGTCTTTCGTACTGCCACCCTCATTAATTAGGCCTCGCCAACACACTCGAACGTCTCGCGAGGTTTCACGGCTCCCAGAGCCTCGACAATGGATCACAAGCTCCGGAATCCCCCATTTTTCCTTTCGATAAATCGTCTGGGTCGTACGACAAAAGAGCCATAAGTCGTGCGCTTTCGCTTTCGACGTATCGGGGTTTCGAGTTTCGACCTTCTAGTCTCGGTTATCATCCTTCGACTTCTGACCAAGGCCCTCCGCGAACTTTTATAATCCGCGTGCATACTATCGACGCGGGTTCTTCGCGTCCGCGAAATCTTTCAGGAAGATTTGAACGTCTTCTTGTGAATTAGTGGCTACAATTATCAGCATCGTTATGGGTATATTTTATCGCGCTATTCTTCTAAGAATAAATTTTCTAGAAGTAGACACATTATTGTTGGTCCATCGTTAATAGATTTTTACGAGTTTACGATAGAAAGGTATAGATTAATTATAGAACAGTAAAAAGTTTTTATGAATTGAAAGATACTCCTGTGTTACTTCCAACTTATTGACATGATTACGATAGGAGATAAATTCCTACGTACATACTGTATTCTGCAATTAGTGTAGATAATTTTTATGCTTTTATGGAGTATACCAATTTTTGAACTGCACGGAAATACGCACGGAAATAAATACAAATAAAGAATTTCATTTTATCGTTGCTGTAAGAAATCTGTTAGTTAACACTAAATTTACCATCAAAATGACGGCTTTCACACGATTTATTTGTAAATTGTTGAAGTTGTAGAGGCTCTTTCGTAGGAAACGATCGAATCAGTTTTTTAAATTCGAGCATCCATTATGATAAAAATAGTGAAAAATCTAAATAAATTCATTCTTGTCGTTCTTGTAGTGCAACACACGTTAGCCGCTTTTAATGATCGGTATGTTTAGTGTTAACTGCTTTTTGTTTCCTATTCTAGTTTTATGCGCTCCGTAGACAGGGATTAAAAGAAAAATTCATTAGTTATCGAAGCTCAAATTTTTTACGAAATGCAGAGATGACTTTACGTTTCAGTCAGTTGTACTCTATGAAATTGAAAGAGCCGGGACGTAGACCAAGAATTACTTTGTCCTATACAAAAATCTTAAAAAAAAAAACATTAAATCCTAGACTCAAAACTAGTATTTATTTAAATGTACCAGACGCAATCTAAGTACATAAACAGGAACCAAATAAAACCGCAATACAAAATTCAGTGTGACGAAATGTGACGAAATCAAAAATCAGTGTGTAAAAGTACTTAACATATTTTAATAAATCTTATATTCTATAAAAAATATAATATAATAATAAGTGACTGAAAAATTCCTATCGAACTGCTTTAACAGAATGTCATATTAACATTTCTTCTCTTTAAAAATATGACAGACATGATTTGAAATTTGAGGTTATGCAGGCCTGTCTCGTGGTTAAGCAGCACAGTAACTAACGCATCCAGCGAGAAATAGATTCAGTTACAGTGCATAGTACATAAACTATCGAAATTGAAAATACAAAGAAAAATTCATATATATAGTCACTGTTTCGTTTTTCCGTAATCTTAATGCGTTTTACCAATGCAATTAACCCTTTCCACTCGACCGGTTACTCCGACTTTCCATTTAAAATCGTTATATAACATTTTCGAAATAATTTTAAGATTATCAGATTTGTTTATATTTTAAAAAACTGTTAAAACTGTAACTGTTCCGCGTATCACAATATTAAATTTCATATATTGAGTTGGCAACTAAGTAATTGCGGATTTCACTCATAGATGGCTTCAGTTGAATTTTTAGGTTTGCAGACGTTGTACAAATGTAAAACACATTTTGTTATTTGATAGTTGGCAATTCAGCTGTCAATCAGTAAAAAAAGTTTTTTGATCGGTTGCGTAGTTTTCGTTTGGCGTTCGTTGAAAAATGGAAAATCAAAAGGAACATTTTCATCATATTTTCCTGTTTTATTTCCACAAAGGGAAAACCGCATCGCAAGCTCATAAAAAGTTATGTGCTGTTTATGGTGACGAAGCCTTAAAAGAACGGCAGTGTCAAAATTGGTTTGCCTTTCGTTCGGGTGATTTTTCACTCAAAGATGAAAAACGCTTTGGTCGTCCAGTTGAAGTTGATGACGCCCTAATCAAAGCAATAATCGATTCGGATCGTCACAGTACAACACGTGAGATTGCAAAGAAGCTTCATGTATCACATACATGCATTGAAAATCACTTAAAACAACTTGGCTATTTTCAAAAACTCGATACATGGGTTCCTCACGAACTGAAATGACAATAAAAGGCCACACACATCTTTGCCCTCTCGGCAAAAATTATTGGAGCTTGGTTGGGGTGTTTTGCCACATCCACCATATAGTCCTGACCTTGCACCATCTGATTACTTTTTGTTTCGATCTTTACAAAACTCCTTGAATGGTAAAAATTTCAATAATGATGATGATGTCAAATCGTACCTGATTCAGTTTTTTGCTAATAAAAACCATAAGTTTTATGAACGTGGGATTATGATGCTGCCTGAGAGATGGCAAAAGGTCATTGATCAAAATGGGCAATACATTACAGAATTAAGTTATTTAGTTCCATGAAAAAATTGTCTTTGATTTTCTAAAAAAAATCTGCGATTACTTAGTTGCCAACCCAATACATATAAAATGCACTTGAGTCATACAAAATGGAATGTACTGTAAATCAGAAAAGCTATTTTGAATTCAGAGTTACAATTCAGAACGATTTATTTCGCTGAATATTGATCTTCGTTCATCCAGTATTTTTTAAAGCTTTATCCGAAATATAAGTTTTACAGAAAATTTCACATATTCGGTATCAAGAAATTGAAATAATATTTTTTGCTATTTTAACAACTTTCCATCTCGTGCAAGTTTAGTTTCAACAAAGAAATAATTAATTAAAAGATAAAAACACATTTGACACGTGTTACACGCTAAATAGAAAGTTAATCATTCTCGACAACGAACGAAAGACACAGCAATTGGCTACCCCGCAGTAACTGGCTCCGCTACTCTACGCGGCCAATTTGGAATCGGCTCACGGTCCCGCAGAGTTATCGAAACATTAATAAACCGTCGAGGAAAGCGAACGGCGGTCCGTTGTTCGGGTATTTCATCGGCACGCAGGTGTTATAGAACGATTAAGCGAGCGCAGCCCGGCGGATCCTGCCGCGGAAAAAAAGGACGAAGTGAGAAACGAGGAGGCGCAGTCGGAGGGCGAGAGAAGGCTGCGGTGGGAGGCGAAGGAGGGCCAGAGGGGTTGTCTCGCGAAGAGGAGGCGTTATCGGCTAAACGGCCATTTCTATTTCTTCTCACGACGCGAAAGTTCAATATGCCCAGTCGCGTGCAGCCGCGGGTATTGTTATCCGCGTACGATTAAATCAGCCGCGTTCCCGGAGAATCTTAAGCGGGGCTCGGTGAGGAGTCGCGCGCACTCGCCGTGGCCGCGACAAGGACGCGGCAAAATAACCGATCCTCCGTCGATTCGGAATGGGAATGAGTTGCAACCGCGTCCGGTATGTTAACCAGGGGAACGTCGGACAAGTGTTACAAGTCCGACTCAATGGGACACCGTGGGCACAGCACCGAGGCGACACTTTGTTCGAGTTTGTAACAGCTTATCCTTCTGCGCGATCGGCAATGAATAAAAATCGTCCGGCCGATGACACCGACGACGAAAATCCTCCGGCAGTGTTCGTTTCCAGGAAAACACTATGACGATGTTTACTAACTCTATCTGCAAGCGATCCACTTTCTTCAAATTTTTTAATTATTCTTTCGATTTACATATTCTGCACGAAATTTTCTTTCAACTTCTGTATGAGGTTCATCAAATTTGTAATAATTTTTAATGATGGACAGACGTTGTTGAATTAAATATATCCGTACAAAATCACCTTTTTTGTAACAAAGGGTTATATTATTATTATCATTCAAACTGTTCCAATTTTTCACTGGTCAATTTTATCGAGAATAATCAACTACCTCGGTTTAAGCCTTCACTTTACTCTTGCTAGTTCAAGGAGCGCAGTTTTTCATGTCCAACCTCGTTCAAAGCTTCGTTCGCTATTGAAAATATTCGATCTTTCTTTCATGAGTCTAGAAGCTGTCAACTTTTTGGATTACAATTTCCGTTTGTATCAATACCAATAATTTCTCATCAAAATAGACCTTCTTAACACAGGATAAAAATTTGTATCGTGACAACGAAGATATTAACTTTATCTTTTAATAATTGATTTTTTGATATTATTTTATTTTTAATTAAAATAAGTACTCCTAAGTACTTCTTAGTACTCGTAAATGCTTTCTGAATAAATACTCCCAAATGCCTCATAAATAAAGACACCTAAATGTCTAAATCATTTCCGTTCTCGTCGACATCGCTCGAAATAATTTCTCCTCGGTTAAGTTATTTAAGAAGCGAGCTTATCTTGTCGCTAATCCGAGGTACACAGTCCTGTCCATCAAGGCCGTTCTGTACGGGTCTCCGGACTCTTCCGTAGACAAGGTGGCACTTGTCGCGTGCGTTATTAGCCAACAAATCCACACGTGGACGATTATTCAGAGGGTCTCCCGTCGCAATAACTCATTCCTATCGGGAATGCGACGGTGAGCGTGGACGAGCAGCATTACCGTGGGGAGGAGACTAATTGAATGGACAAACCGATGCTTTCACTCAGCCGTGCGACGCGTCAATGAACTTTTTCCTAGCTCTCGGCCCGTTCTCGAACGGCGATATCCCTCTTCCTCGCTCGCGAGAGAAGGTCCTCTCGCTTGCGAGAGAGGAGAGCTACTCGCTCGGCTTTTCCCGCTCACGGGGCTCGCGCGTGCCGCTTCGCTGCCGATCGCTGCCGAAATTCCTCGGAACTCGGGATCGGGCCGCGATAAACTGACCTTAATCTTCTCATAAAGTTTTCATGAGCGTTTAACCGCCGCGCCGCGCCGGTACGTGTTGCTCGGGACCAGATTCTATGCTCGAAACGGTCCAGGTGCTCGCAAATCTCTCGCCGTGAATACCATTCGATGAGTGTTGACGGATTGCGAGGTTTTACGCGTTTGTCGCGACTTGGAATTTCGGAAGGATTCGCCGGTACTTCATCGTCGGTATAAATGCGCAACTTTCTGACCTCGGCCATTTTTTTCTGTCTCACTTGCGGAAGATGAGAAAATTATTTATATTTTTTAGCATATATTTCGATGAAATTGTGAACATGCTTAACATTTTGACTGCCACAATCTAAAAATTTTCATCGAAGGTACTGTTATTTAACCAAATTAAAATAGAAAAGTGAAATTATATATCTAATAAAACAGGAAAAACGTAAAAATTATTGTAAAAATTGATGTAAAAATTAGCGCAAACTAAATCAGCGAAGAAATTAAGTTCCAAATTTGAGCAGATAATTCTGTCGTGTTAAATCATTTTTACAAAGAACGAGATACGCTTAACCTTCGAACTGTTACCAGCTTATTTTAACAAACAGTATTTGAATCGTTTACCTAATTACAAAATATGCAGACATTCAATAACATAAATTGTTGCTACACTAGGAACGGCAGGCAGACTATTAGGGAAATCTTCGAAAATATGTTTTGAAAAGTTGTCGAATAAAGTAGGAAGTAATCGTAGATATCATCAATCGTTAAAATAGCCTTATGAGGGTTGGTGCATCACTTCCCTGAAATGTTTCCCAATTTATTTAAAAACAGAGAATCCGAGGTAAAATCTAATTGTACAGCGTAATACAACTTTCTTCAGGAACCGTGAATGAAAGTTAAAATGCAAATTTCATTTTCGTGGAAAGTAAAAATTCGCTGCATATTGTACATCGTAGACAAAGTTGCGCATATTTTAGTAGAATCACGAATAACCAATAGAAGAAGAATTTATTCGAAATAATGTTACAATAAAATTTTGTTCCAAAAATTTAATCGATGTTATTATTCGAGACTTTATTCAAAGAATTTATTCGACACATTATTCGAAGCGTCATTCGGATGCAATTTTATTCGAAACGTTATTCCGGTAAAATTTTATTCAAATAGTTATTCGAATAAAATTTGGCCCGAAGAATTTATACAAATCGTTGTTCAAATAAAATATCAACCGAAGAATTTATTCGAAAAGTTAATCTGATAAAATTTTGTCCGAATCATTCAAATAAAATTCGTACAAAATTTGATTCGAGAAATTCATTCGACATATTATCCGAATAAAATGTTATTTGAAGAATTTATTCGTTGCATAATTCGGATAAAATTTGATTAAAATAATGCCCAACTGTTATCGTAGATCACGAGTGATATCGCGATACATACGCCATCACCGTTTCGATCCTCGAAAAAGCGAAGGAGCGTGTTCCTGGTTCCGTAAAACGATTCGAAATGTTGATCGGAGGATCGAGGAAGAAGAACAAGCCTAGCCCAGAGGGTAGGGTTTCTCCGAGAGTGTTCGATCTTTCGTTTTCTGCCAGGCATATCGAGCCAGCGCCTTCACTCCGAGCGGACAAAGTCGCTTTCACCCGGTCAATTAAACGCCACGCGGACTTTCGAGCGAAGACAGGGCACGGTTATGTCCGCGATCCCATGCGCGGGACCTCGTAAATTTTCGCCGGCCCGGCTGCTCCTCCGCCTTCCCTATGCATCCCGAACTTAATTGGACCTTCGTTAAACACGCCGGCGCCCGCCAATTATCGAAAAACCGGCCAGATTTCGCGCGACGACCGCCTTTGATCCGGATTGTTCTCCGTTCGTGGCGGGCTTTTGTGATCGTCGCGAGCGTTTCTCCATGGTCATCCACGATTATGCTAGGGACGCTCAAGATTTTGATGCATTCAGGGTTCGTTGGTGCTTCGAAAATGTAGGGTCATTCGTTGCTCAATCAAAGGAATTTCCTCATTTAGAAACTTGAAGAAATGGACCTTTTCCATTGTACTTTGTTCAAGCATATGATTTTGATGAAGTAACATTACACAGGTTTCAGATACATTAATCTTTTACAAACTGATATTTGTTGTTCCGATACTTGTTTATACAATATTAAGCATTAAAAGTCGTCCGAAAGCGATACAGAAAGTTTTTATTCCTAGCGGAAGGACGTGCGGTCTATTATTTTTAATTATGTCGAAAAATAAATTTCAACAATTTTTTTGGACCCGATATTTGTTGTTTCATACTTGTTTCTACACGTGTTAAGTACTAAAAGTTAAAGCGATACAGAAAAGTTTTGAAATGCCTGTGCAAAAAGTTGCACAGGCATATACATACGAGAAAATGCTGAATGGAAGAAAATGTACAGCGACTCGCATTAATATTGATCTTTCACTGTCTCTATTGTTAAATGTCGAAATCAAATCCCAAATCTACTATAACCACTGTACTAGTACCTTCTACTATGTACTCGAATGGATTTCCCCGCTTGTAAATATATAAATAAGTAAATATTCTGACACCTTCTAAAACAGAATAGCCTGTTTTTAATTGAAAGAAAGGACTGGAATTTTTTGGATATGCTAGAGGTTTACTGAACTATGACTAAAATTATTCTTTTATTTTATTTATTTTTGAATAGACAAATTTAATACGTCTTCTTTTATTTTATTTATTTTTGAGTAGGCAAATTTAATGTCTTTTTTAATATGTTTTAATCATATTTCATTTATTATTCAGTTTTGAACAAAGAAAAACGTAATATGACCTACGCTATAAACGTAACATTAATTATGTGCGAAAACAAAGCAAAGGCACAGTAATTCATCAGCCCACAGTAACAGGCAGTACCATTCTACAACGTTTCATAAAATCGCGTCGGCGATCGTTTCGAACGAAGCTCGCGAGACATCAAAGGGTCGAGGGAAAAATCGAAATCGAATTAAGACTCACAGACTGCAGGAAGAAAGCGTGCGACACGGTGTTCCGGCGAGCCGCCAACAGGTACATTACACACCGGAGCAGTTGTTCAAACAGAAGTCATTCAACCGCGGTCCCGAATTACGCTCGCGACCACACCTGTTCCCGAAACGTTCGTGCGACCTTCCCGCCTCAGACGAATCAATCGACGGAGGAAACACAGAGAGAGTCCTGAACGTCTCGTGAACACGCTCTCTGTTCACGTGCTCGAACAGCTTTCGTCGATCGAAAAGCCCTCTCGAACCAGACACACGGCAAGAGAGGAAAAAGAGAGTTGGGCGCCGCTTCTTTTTTTGCCACCGTTGAAACGCTACCTACGCTATTGCGAGAAGACAGTGTCGGCAGACTGACGGATCTGCGAGAATTTCGATCTTTGCGCTTCATTTTTGCGAATCAGGGAAATATCTTGCTCAGTGCCAGAACAATTTCGAGGGAAAACCCTCTTTCAACCGGCAACGATTCCTTGGACAATACTATAAATTAAATAGTCAGCTGTCGGTTGGTTTCTTCCTAGAATCTCGTTCTCTGTATGAGAGTAACGTTGTTCTCAGTTATGTGTATTTCATTTATACGATTTAACAGTAGATGAAATAATAAGAAAAATAATAAAATGGCTATAAAAAGACCGTTCAATATTTTTTTCAAAGTGAATGCTTGATTGAAACCAGTAAAGCTACCGATTAATTAGAAGAAAAGTAATCTGATTAATAATTAACAATTACAACTAATTTATAATAATTGGACAAGAAGTATCGTGATTAATGGTTGACCATTATAACTCGTCAGTTATTATAACTAATTTATAATAATTTGGTAAAAATTAATCTGATCAATGATCAACCTTTATAACTCGTTTATTATTATAAATTAGTTATAATAGCTAATAGTTACAAAAAAGTTTTTAAAAAGAATATTAAACGATTCTTTTTTTAAAGCACGTGGTAGGAAGGTTCTTTGCAATTATGAAGATTCATCTATTCTGACTCGCTGTGCAGTGTTCCATTAAATGCAACGTATCTCTTTGTGCAATGTGAATAACATTTACTATCATAAAACTGTCAATAACGTTTGCTTTCATAAGCCATCGTTCATTTTCATTGAAAACATTGCTGCACGATACAACAGATGAAAAATCATTATTTGTCGAAAATGTCGCGTAACTGAACCGTCTCTAAAAACAGCCATAAGTCGCAGCGACCAATTCTGCTGCGAAGTTAAAGATCGAAGCCGCGCCTTCAACTTGATATTACGATTCTTTTTGGTCTCTTTATAGAGAGAAAAGCGTCCCAACTTTGCAGTAACATAACGTACATCATAAAGGCTTTACCGGATCAAACTTCGTCCTCATATTGGTACCATAAAACCGCCAAAACAAAAAAAAATTGTAAGTTTTAGGTAGTCGTTGTAAAGTGGAAGCTCCAATCTTCAAATCTCTGATAGATTGAGCCAACAAAAAAATTTACCAATGATTCTATGGATGACGGAACATTCATGAGAGTGTAGATTTTATGCATTTACAACGAAAATGTGCAGCTGAATTATAACTTTGCGAAGACTAAAAAAGAATTTGATAAGATTTTGACACAAATTTCAGTTTATCGCAGTTATTAGAGGAAACAATCTATTTTTATTTAATTTCTGTTCCTTACAATCGTCTCGAAAAATGTTTAGCCATTGTGTTGTCATTACGTTAGTCGCTTATAGACCTGACAAGGGTGGAGAAAAACTATGAATATCTTCAATGTACATGCAACATTAAACTTTCTTCTAGAGACTAATCGCAAAGACTATTGTTGAACTTATAAAATATTTAAAAACTTTAAGAATATTTTGTATTTTCGTCATGACTTCTCAAAAAAGTATTTATGGTCTTATCGTTATATATCACTTCAGTCTTATTTTCCCTTGTAGAACACATTAAAAAATGCATGACGCATTAAGAAAAATGCGTGACACCCTGTGCATCTATCTATTTTTCTAATTTAAAGCTGCATCGCTGAAAGTACAACAGTAATCTGCTCGATTAGTCTCTAGAACGAGAAGATTAATGTTGCATATAGATTGAAGATATTCGTCGTTCTTCTCCACTCTTGTCAGATCTTTTATGAAATTAAAGATAATAATTACACGGCTGATGCGAAGTAAAAATATTCCAAGAATGACCATAAGGAAGAGAAATTCAGATAAAAATAGACTGTTTCTTTTAACCCCTTGCCGCAGCATTTTCATCGATACAATGATCACAACTCCTTCTATTTTAATCATTTCTTGGAATAAAAAGAAAATTTACATTTACTGCGTGCTTAACTCTCACTTGGACGCTCAAGTGTTGTTGGCAAAAGAACAGAAACTGCAGATCCCTATCACGATCTAGACTCGTCATAGTACGACAAGGGGTTAATAACTCTGAGAAGCTGAAAACAGTTTGAAAATATTATGCTTCTTATGATTTCACAATTTTATGCGAGTCGTTGTTTCACCCACTACATTTATTAACTATAAAAAAAAACACAGACAAAGCCAGACGACGAGTCGCACCGCATTGCCCAAACGGCGTTTCCGCAATATTCCGCAGCCGCCATGGGTATCCGTCGAGCAGAGTGTTAAAACGCTCGTTGTTTACGAAAGATTAATTAAGTTCGACGCGAGGAACGCGGAGGAAAACGACCAGAGCCGATCCTCCGGTTCCCTGGACTCCCACGCTCGGAACGATTTTTGATAAGGGAATTAAAGGGACGAGGGGGTGGAGGAGATAGCCGACGAGAGAGTGAACGAGAGAGAGAGGCAGCTAAATAGAAAAAAAACCAAGCGGGGGGATGAAAGGGGGGAAAAACGTATATTGGAGGCGGTTGCAATGGGCGGCGCGGCGTCGTAACGAAGTGCAGGCGGTTCGGGGCATTCGGGAATCGACGGGATCGACCTGGCGACTTAAATCTGCAAGCTGCTACGGGAGGAAAAATCTTTAAAAATGCTGTCTGACGAAAAAAGCGCGCATGCGTAACCACCAGCCATTTCCTCCTTTCTCTCTCGCTCTCTCCCTTTCGCCGTGTGTCCCTCTCTCTGTCTCCCTCGTTCCCTGGCGCTGGTTCTGGTTCTGTCTCTCTGTCTCCCTGTCTCCCTGTCTCGGCCTCTATCTCTCTCCGGCTCCGGGTGCTCTCTCCCTTTCTCTGTCTCTCGGCGATTCTCTCCGTTCCACGGTATTCCCCTCGACGGCGTTCCCCCCACCCGTCGCGGCCGCGCAACCCCCCCGGTTTCAACCCCCGCTGTTTCTCTCGCGGTCGCTTTCTTCTTTCCTCCTCGTTTCTCTTTCACGCGCACCTCGCCGCCAAAACAAATCGTAAAGACGGCTTCTGCTCGCGTAATCGGCCAGTCATTTCCGAAAAATCAATGACAACCTCGCGACACCGCGCGAGACTTCCCCGGTCTCGCCGCGGAATCGAATTCGGAAGAGAACATTCTTCTTCTTGCTCTTCTTCTTCTCTTTCTTCTTTTTCTTTCTTCACTCCGTCGTCGTTTTTCTTTCCACGATGTCGACAGTTTCTGCTTTGAGCTCTCCTCGGCTCTCTGTTGCGGTCTTTTCATTTATTCATTTACGTAACACTTCAATTGTAATTATTCGTTCAGATTTGGAAGTTTGTTTTTACGCAGTCTGTCGTGACTCCCTAATTTGACTGGAATTAACGTGAGAATTTTGAGAACGTAATCGATGTCGTGCGACGCTACTTTGCAGTTTTTATTTCAGAAGTACTTTTGGGTCGGAAACCCTCTGTGTAGAAATACTGGATAGTATTATGAACACGAACTATCACTGTGAAGGAAGAGCACGGAATAATTCATACCTTAGCGCAATGTATGATAAAAATAGATCAGAAGTTTTTGAACAAATACTAACATTTATAAAAATTCGGATCGGGCTATTAACATGGCCATGTATGATTGAATACGCTGTGCAATTTATTTATTTATTTGCAATATTCCGATGGCACGAATCGCTTTTGTTACGAAGAAACAGTAGAAAATAATAACTGTCGGGCAGAGAAGTAAGAGCAAAGTGACAAAAACAGTAGAGACTCTCTTAATCGGAAATTCATTTTCGTAATATTCTGATACGAAAATATTTTGTAATGTAAAAATTTTATTCATGTTTTCTACTAGGTAATAATGTAACTAAATAATTTAACGATTAGATAGAAGACTGTTTGGATACCAGAATGTCGTGAAAATAAATGCTCGGGTAAAGGAGCATATCTACTGTGGTAATAAATAGACTACAGATCTTTGTGCAATACAAAAATTGTCCCCATCAATTGCAAAGAATAGAAACCAAGCAACAACTCTATTTTTCCTTTAATCTCTTACTAGATTAAAAATGATACATTGACGTTTTCAATTGCTTTTCGTTTGTACAGTTTAAACTGTAACAACCCAATTTTGCCATAAATACAGAAAATCCACAGTCTAGTAATAAATATCCACCGCGACAGAAAAAGAGACAGAATAAAGAAATACAATGGCTACACAGTGATAGAATGTCCTAACAATGGTGGAAATATTAACAATTGCCTTTTTGCTGTTGGTTTCAAGGCGATATCGAGGCCTTGGCAGTGTCGAAACGAACGATTCTTGCCTCGTGACAAGATTCCAGAGCGATGCAGGATCTACGTGAATCTTTCACGAAATCGAATTCGGAGATCCAAGCATTTTTCGAGCCTCTTCCACTCCGGAAGTCTGGAATTTGTCTTCCGTTTACTTGGCCGTATCTATTGCTTTCTTTGTTTCGATGTTTATCGAACTGGGCAAAGCACTTTCGCTGGTTCGGGAGCGAGCTTAAATTTCAAGTCGACCGTTTCGATTTTAAGAACAGCACTTCGATTTTATGGGATACGTATTATGGGATACGTTCGCGTAGTAAAGATTGAGCCGCAAGTACTGGTTTATACGAGTGTGTGTTTTGTGACACCGTAAACTGGGGAAATCATTGAATGATTAATGGTCTCGTATTTTCTGCAGATCTATACGAATTCTATTATAAGCTGGAGTCTTTTAGCTTTAATTTAAGCCCTCAAATGTTCAAAAATTCCAATGGGAATATATTTTAAGATCGATTTTAAGTAACCCATAGAAATTCACTCGTTTTGCATCGTGGTATAAATCGAGATTTATCAATTTTTCGGCATAGTTTAGAATTTTTCTGCTAAACTCAAACGTATCTATCATAAAATGCGACCTTTCAGCTTTCATTTTAATCAACGAAAGTATAAAAATTCAAACGAGAACACGTTCAATAATCGATCCTAAACGCCATAAGACGCAGTGACTTTTCTTTGACTCAGCGAACAGAATTTATCAAATTTTTCACACGGTCTCGCATTTTTGGGAAATACCTAAACCAATCCATCATAAAGTGCGATCTCCCAGCTTTCGTTTAAGCTCCCAAAAGTTGAAAAACTCGATCGGGAACGGAATCTAAAATCGATTCGGATCTACCTTTCAAAATCTAATCATTCTTCTCGAAGCTAACCATCGGAATTTATGAATCTGTCGTAGCGATTTCGAATCTTTTTTAAATCAAAATGAACCTATCATAAGGCGCGATCATGCAGCTTTCGTTCAAAAAAAGTTGAAAAATTTCCGCGAGAACAGGCTCGGAAGCCGTTTCGAAATAACCCCTTGAAATCCCCTCATTGTTCTTCGGTCTACGGCCGGTGATTTATCGTTTTTTCGACACGATCAGGAAATTTTTCTACAATCCTAAATGGATCTACCGCGAAGCTGGCACATATCTCTGCTCAACGTATAAACGAGTTTCAAGCTCCACGACTCCGGTCGCATCCTATCTGAACAATTCCTACAGAGCCGCACAATATTTAATTCATCGAAAGATTTTCGCTTTCTCGGCTCGTTAATGAAGAACCGTTGTTATCGTTCCAGTAACAGGGCCGAACAAAAAGTCAGCGAATGTTTACGCTTTCATAACGTTTCGCGATTAGATAGAATTCGGTGCGGTGGGAGCCGCCTAAAAAAGTCGCCGTGGAATCCAGCTGTGCATATCTGGCGTCCCGAACGATACTCAAGCTCATCTTGTTGTTCCCGTTAATTTGTCCAAATTAGTCCGAAGAAATTTACACACACCGCGGAGTTTCACTTCGCGAGCGAATTTACATCTCTCGCCGATGAAATTCCGCACGAGCACCGAAACTATCGGCAACGGGGATCTGTATTAATGAATTGGTATTAATTAACTGTTGCGAATGGCCGCCGCTGCCATTTAAAAGTGCCCGATCGCTTGTCCCGCGAACAATGAACCTGTCTCGAGGAAGGAGCGAATGGATGCTCGAGTTTTTTTCTCTATAATCAACGTTAATACGCATAACTGAAAAGATACGGCGCACCAGCACCACCGCCGCCAGCAGCAGCAGCAGCAGAAGCAGCAGCAGCGACAAAACAATGGATTGTCGTGTCTGTTCCTTCCCTTTGTTCTCGGGCAACGGTGAATGCGGAGCGATCGGCGATTTTCGAGCTGCCTCCGCGATTTCTTTAAACAACCCGATCGCGAAACAAAATCGCCGAACAATCTCTCAAAGGATTAATCCCCGAGCGAAATTCCGAAAGAAGTTAATCGACCCGGAGCCAATTAAAAGAACGTAAAGACCGGCCGAACACACAAATTGCCTCGATTAAGTCGACCGCTCGCCGAGAGAACACGATACTCGCGGATTATTTAAATAAGCGTCCGGCATTTTTACAAAGTATCGCAGAAATTCGCGGCGTATCGCGTCCGTCGCACTGCGTCCGACTAAATTTTTTGGACTCTGTGTTTGTTAGTTCGAATGTTTTTACGGAACTCTTCTCGGAAACATTGATGAAGAATTATAAAGTAATTGCGTTCCGGTAAATGATGAAAGGAAAGTGATTTTTCAAATTTTAATACACTGCAGCAGAAAATAATTAATTATGATCGCGATCGTTGAAAGAATAAATTGACCTTGTAAAAATGACCAGGTGGTACGCCTGTCGAATATTAGAATACTAGAGTGCTCGATATTATGCGAAACTCGCGGAAACACTTTCTATTCAAAATTACCAAAATAATTTCAAATCAGTGTAAAATGTTCTTTATACTTTGTAAAAACGTGAAAATACTCATCTTTTATGTTTTATGCATTTTATGCATTTACTGCGGATTTTATGCATTTATGGCGAAAACCAAAACCTGATATATAAAATTATGAAGACGTAATATAAATTTAATGACATTGTCGCACGATTTTCAACTTCTTAAAATTAGTAAAGTAAACAATTTATTTTTAATGAATTTCTGTACCTTGCAATCGTGTTGGGAAATGTTTATTTTTGCATAAAGATCCGCAGTCTAATTGTTCCAGCTATCTATCAACTATAAAAGAACAATTATAGTTTGAGATTTTACGTGTTTATGATAAAAATGGATGGAAATGACGAAGAATAATAAGAAGGAAATGAATGGAGGAAATTGGAAACAGTAGATAAAAAAATCAATATGATAAAAATCAAAGTAATTAACACTGTGAACTCCTTTTTTCACGAATGAAAATCCCAGATAAGATGAGATCAATTTAACATGGGATTATTCCCGTAGTTCGTAACTTACGAGACGATTTACACAATATATTATAATATTCATTTGGGATCAGCGAGAACTCTGCTGGATTGTCACGTGTTAAACAATGCAGACGATTTTCATGTTACACGGGGATTTGCAATTCTAATTGGGATGATAGACGTCCGATTTATTGGACGGAGTGTGCTCTTTGAATGTACAATTACTCACGTCGTTGACGATTCTTTCAGCCGACGTTTAGCCATGTCGTCCACAATTGGGTGACAAGATTATTTGTTGATACTGATTAATAGACTGTTCGTTTTGTGCAATCGTTACAAAAATGAACAGTGAAACATCGAGCAGCGAGGGCGCAGGAAAGAATTGACGAATACCGCTGTATTACTTTCACTTTATCAACACGAACCATTTTAACAAAAATATAACTGACGATAAGAACTGTCAGGATCATTTATAATTTCATTTATCAATTGTTATCTGCTTATTTTTTAAAGTACTTCTTCTAGACACGCGAGTTTTTATGCACAACTTAAAGAACATGTGAGAATGTCCTAATCGATCGTCAGAAGCTAGATAGTTAAACAATGTTTATATTCTGGGTTCAAATGGACCCGGGCTTCATCGTCAGAGTATTAAAGTATGAAATACATCTTTATCTAACTGCTGTTTAATACAATCGACGAGGAAAATTTTCATTTCGCAAAAAGATCCGCAGTTTGGTCATAAATGTCATATAAATTCGAACGTTTTAGTGTTTGTCTCTGATAAGTTTTTTGGCAACATTTTAGCAAAAGTGCAGAATTTTTATAAACGGTTTTAGTATGTTATAATAATTCATAATGGAAGTTGTTTGCATCAATCACAAGGCATAGGAGCTAAGCACAATATTTTTGTCTTCTTTAATCATTGTAATAAGATCAAATTAATACATCACGTCCTTGGTTTCTATCAATCTTTTCACTGTCTTAAATTACACCTACTTATTTCTGCCATAAATGCATAAAATCAGACTGAAAATCAGTAAAGAAAAAAAATGGACGTCTTAAGGTCAAGAAATGTTAGATAACCGAATGGACATTCGGAGCACTTTGTTCGCATTATACATTCAAACATGCATACACATGCATACATGCGATACAGTATGTATACAATAAATTGTCTAATATACGTGAAGCCAATGGATTGTCTAATATACACATAAAACAATAAATTGTCTAATATACTTGTAAAACAATAAATTGTCTAACACGCAGGTAAAACGATAAATTGTCTAATATACAATTTTCAAACAACTGTGATAGAGAAACTGGCGATACTATTGACACCCAAAAATTTGAAAGTATAATTTGAGCATTCTAGAACACCGTTTCCTTCATAACAATTCAATATCTCACTTCCAAATGTATCGAATTAACCCTTTGCAGTCGTGTATCTATTCTCAGCCGCCAAAGCTATTTATTTATTTAATTTATTTTTCCTTAAAACATATTATCGTGTTAAATGTATCGAAACTTTAAAAAAGAATAAATAAATTTTATTCTATTTACTTAATCTTGCGTGTTACGTATTTCGTTCAACAAAAATTAATTCTGACCAGCGTGACACCTATGTATAAACTTAATACGACCGTAAAAGGTTAATTGTTAATTTCACTTTTTCGGAATTAAAATATAGGTCATTTCGATCCAGTGCGACAGCGGACGGTTAAACGAATTGCTCCGATTTGATCAAGAATTTGTGGTCTCCGAGCGAGCGATGAACGCGTTAAGTTGTTTAATCATCCGACGTGCGTTTTTACGGTTTTCGCGAGCAACCGGAGCGGCTGCGAGCCCGTCCACCGGACAAGGTTGCATTTTTCGTTCCGTCGGACGCTTTCTAATCCTTCGAATTCCATCCGGCGAGGTCCACTTCGCCTACCGTCGAGCAATTATCGCGGCGCGTTTACCATTCAATGAACTTGACGGCCGTAACGTAATCGCTCCGCAGAGAAAAGGGCATCGAGAGTTCCGCGCGGAGCCGAGCCGAGCCGAGCGGGTTCAATCGGCTGCAGGTGTACACCGTCGAACACCGGCGTAATTATGTCGCGAATAATTCATAAGCCGATTGTTCTGTGACGGGGCCGAGTGTCCCGATGAAAGTGATAAGTAACTCTCGGACCCCATTGATCAACGACCGCCTCTCTGTCGTTTCCCCGACCGATCCGACGATTCGCCGATTTACGGCCGGCTATCAACTATCGGCTATCAGAAAATTATCGAAACTGGCCACCGGTATCCGCAACGAGATTATTGTAAAATCGCGTTATCGCCGGATCTGCGATTCGATCGTCGTTCCCGCGATTCAATCGTCCCTGGTGCCGAGATCGACTTTATCAGACTATAGTACACCGCGCCAGCTATAGTGATTCCATTCGTCTGGCGACACAGGAGCAAGTCGGTATCATTGGAAATTCGATTCCTTTCCTGCACGATTTTCGGTTCATTTAGAACTTCAGCAACGTCTCAAAGATAAATATATCAGTAGAATCTGAGTATTTTGTTTCATGAAATTAAAACTGAAAAGTATTTTATTTAATTAAATTAAATTACGTTTTGTGGATCTTAATGAAATTAGGAAGATACGATAGATTAGTATAAAAATTAATTTCTTATTCTGAGTTTCAATTTCAAATTAATTTTCAAGTCAAAGTTCATGTTGCTTTAAGGTCTCAACTGCTAAGATGGACACTTGAAAGCATCTCAGAGCCTCGTAATTCTTCATTCTCCATACAGAATGAAATTTTATAGTTCATCTCGAATAAATATATATGTTTTGAGACATTAATATATTCATCCAATAGAATTATCTTAAAAAATTGCTAGAAATGTCTGAAAAAAATAATATACCGAAAAGAATTGATCAGAAAAATTGCCAAATGAGCGCATAATATGATATGACGTGATCATAAAAATTGCTAAATGAGCGATTAAATAGTGTATCAAAAGCAGATGATTATAACAATTGCCAAATGAGCGCATAAAATAGTGTATCAAAATCAGGTGATCATAAAAATTGCCAAATGAGCGAATAAAATAGTGTATCAAAAACAGATAATCATAAAAATTGCCAAATGAGCGAATAAAATAATATATCAAAGACAAATGGTCATAGAAATTGCCAAATGAGTGAACAAAATAATGTGTCAGTAATAGATGATGGCGAATCAAGATGATTGACGGGATGAAATTCGCTCCAAGCAGATGGATAAAAGAACCAGAAAATCCAATCTGTTTCGTGTACAGAAGCCGACGGCCGAAAAATATGAAAAAATTCTGAGACGCTCGAGGATGCTCTGCCGAGTGATTAGACTCGCTTCTGACAGAGAACAGCGAGTACCCTATGATCCCAAACATCGTCGGACTCTCAAGACTTCTCGGCGTACGTCCATCGACCACGAGTGTTTGCTCAAGTGTTTCCCGATACAAAGAGAAGATCCGCGGATCCATCGGCCGAGCAGAAAATTTCTCTGTTGCTTCGGCGGCAGCAGCACGCGACAACATCTTGCATGTTTACATTCGCTTCGGGAAGAATTCGAGGAGTTAGGAATAAGTATTCGGCTCCGGTACTCGACCCCGTGGCGCATAGTGCTTCGAGACTTCGCTTTTAGTTGCATAAATTATTTTAGCGTTGTTTCAAGGTTTAAGGCGGTAGTACAGCAGGTCGTTGAATTCGTCTGTAAGCCAGCTAGTGTATTATCGAGACAATAGTGTGTGTCAACGCTTCAAAAATCGAGGAGTTTTTTTTATTATATTATACTTTTTTATATTATAGTTTGTAGAAAGGTGAATACTGATCAACTTTTATTGGAAACGTTTCTTCGTCGGTTTATCAGAAATGTCTGAAAAGTAGTGATTCGTTTCGAAATTGGATACATTAGGTAGAAATAATCATTGAAATAATCATTCCTTTTCTTCCCGACAATCTCATCTTTCGTGTGTAAGAATTTCCAAGATTAACATTTTTTTATAAACCTTGCCAAAGTTTGTCTTAAATTCATTAAAGACACAAATAAATAATTGAAATATGTTTACCAAGAAGTATCGAAAAATAATGCAAACCTGTTTTTTAATGTTCTGTAATGAGTTATGAAAATAGTTTTATCTTGGTTTGCGTGACATCATTCGGTCTTCGAGGCAGTATTTCTCATTATATAATAGTCAAAGCAGTCAAAGCAACACACTGCTCAAAAAAGTTATAGCGTAAACAAATTTTGGATAAAATTTGGCCAATTGCAAAGTTTACTTTAGTGTTGTAACTTTGAGAAAAAAATCGCAACCATCTTCCTCTTCTTTCAAATATGACATTTTCAATTTTAAATATGACAAACGTAGCCTCATATTTAAAGGGTTGCAGTGGAGGGGGTGCATTAAATATAAAATCTAAAAACACTGTACTAAAGTAGAGGTTTCAAACTTTAATTTAAAAGAAAAGTCATCGTCCTACGATGATTTTTCGCAGAGTTATCATGAGTTAAAGTTGGCCAATCTCTATCCAAAATTTGTTTACGCTGTAATTTTTTTGAGCGATATATTTGGATTCTGAAACTCCAGAAGACAAACAAAAATTTGTCGAAATATAGACATTCCTACGGTCCTACTTGGGCGCGTTTGGCTATCGATATCTCGAGACGAGGCGGAATCCCGTTGGACCGAATCGGAGTTCGCGCGGGAATCCCCATGACTCTGAAATTTATGGGGGGAACGACTGGAGTGCGTCTTTCGCGCGCACCAGTTGTCCCGCGATGAATCGTTTCGAGCTTTTACACCGTTCGGGTCAATTTCACCCGAAAATGCACTCGAGCGACCCCGAAAGCGCACGAACTCCGCCAGAAAGTTTTGTTTTTAGTTGTATTTCACCGTTACGAAGACGCATAAATTAATTCGACGACTACTTGGCCATCCGAAGCAATTCCAAAGCGAAACTTTTTGGCCGGACCTCCTTTTTTGTCAGAAATTAATTTAGTAGCAACTTCGTCGTCCGAGGCAACGTGACCCAGGAGCCGAACTTTGTTTACAATTTTATATTCCGTTATAGAGCCGCCGGGGATCGATTCGCCGCGTGCAAGCCTCGGCCCATTTTATCAAATGATTTCCTCGTAATTAACAGTTGACAGAAGCGCGCGAGCGCTCGCATAGTTTCGCGAGGCTGGACATCTTGAAGCACTCCAAAGAAGAACTCGCTGCAGCTCATTAAATTTGTTTTCCGAGTGGCTATTGTACGCTGAATAAAATGTGACAACCCGTTGAAGGGAGCCAACTTGACCTTCGTGTCTCATTAACCCTTTCGAATTACTAAATCAAACAATTGCAACTCGCGGAACTCTGAGGAACTCTAAAAATATTGGAAATATGAAAATATCGGAAGTGCTCAAGATTGTACAAAACTTCCTGAAAGTGTCACAATTTGCTTATATTACAAACAGGTGAAACGTCGAGCTGTACAGACGTTAACAAGTTAGTTACTGTAATTAATTAGTTTATACCTTCGTAGAAAAACAGCTACTCTTGAATTGTTTTATTAAAAGCAGGAATTTTTGTAAATGAAGCTTAAAGTCGCGTCGACTGCGAGGTCATTAGCGTCGGAATTTTCTAATTATTTTTTGTCGAATAGTTAGGTTTCTGAAAGCAGAAACTAATTTCCCTTCAACTCTTGTTTTCGATCAATTGATCTTGAAGACTTCTACTTTCGCAGTAAGAAATACCACTATTTCTTCCTAATTCCTGTCGCCAGGAATTTTTCTCTCGAAACGCTTCAGTTCCCGAATTTAATTCGGGAAATATTGCAGCAACAATCGCGGGAGCGTGTCAAGTCGCGAGGAGAAAACAAGATTTGAAGCGGTGTCCTTGGGGGAAGCGACGACACACGGCAGCCGCCGAGGAAAATAAAACAGTCGCGCGTGGTGCGGGGGAATTTTCGAAAACTTCGTTGTGACGGAGTAGCGGCGGGAGAACGCGTTTAGTGCACTCTGCGGCGAAGCGCCGCGAGTAAACGGCCCTCCTGGATACGCGCGATTACGGGGCCGTGGCTGCGGGGAACGCGGGGCGTCGGATAGAAGAAAAAACTTTATTGTCGCTGGCTGACTCGGTAGAGACCGGCGATAAATCAGCAAAGGGGTATCGTGCGTGAACGTAAACTCCTTCCAAGTGGCGAGATAGCGCGCGGTCTTATCGCGGTAGCCGGTGTTTTCCATGGGAGGTTCCATTCGGTGCCATGGAAACGATCTGCTCCGTGCATTGCCCAATAATCGATGGTTTTCGACATCAAAGTCGAATTTTTGGCACGCTGAAGAGTTTAATGTTCTTTGTACTGCTTCGAAATGATGATCGAAATCATTAGGGACAATTTGGGCCCTTCAAACTGGGCTATACAGCTCCAAACGGTAGAAGTGAATTTTTCTAAAGCAGAGTTGCATTTTAGTTATGCCACTAGGCAAAAGGACAATTCAATGATTTAATGGTGAGCCTGTGCTTTGTGACCATTTCAACCAGGTCAAACAGCTTCAAACAGTAAGACTGAGTTCAAAGAATTTTAGTACGACCCTAGTGTGAAAGAACAATTCAATGATTTGTTGGCGGTTCTGATCTTTATGGTCATTCCAACCAGGTGAAACAAGTTCAAACCAGGTCAAACAAGTTGCACCGTATGACAAAGTATCTTAACAACCATTCACAAATAAAGATTAAAGTGATCAGATTTGTCAAACTGACTCAAACAGTCTGACACCAATGTTTTGAAGATTTACATATCATTTTCAATTGGTTTAAACTTCATTGCAACTATATTGTGAATTTTTCTGCAGATACAAGTTTGTATAGACCATCCTGAGATGATCGCTTATTAATTAAAAATATTAATTAAATAATAGATTATTAATTTTTGCGACATGTTATTTTAAAAAATCAAACCGTATATAGTACCGTATAAATCACAAATTTATTGCAACATTTCAAGTTTCATACTAAATTCTCTCCATTTTAACCGAAACGAAAAATCATCGCTTTGTCTTATTTCGATCAAAAGTTCCTCGATTTTGGCAGAACTTCGTTATTTTGCCGGCGCACAACGGAGCTAAATGAAAAAGTTGTGCCAAAATCGAAGAACTTCTGATAGAAACGAGATATAGCGATGCAGTTTTTTTTTCACGTTAAAGATAAAATTTTGTAGAACAAAGAAAAAATAGAGAGAATGTAGTATGAACATTTATGTTCAACTTGTGACATTTCTAAAAAGAAATATAATTTATTCAATACCATGTTCAGTTGGACTTTTTAAAATAACACGTCGTACAATCAAAATTTTGTTGAAATATTTTCTAAAGGTTGAAAAATGTCCGGACTACGTTCTCTCTATTTTAACGTATAAAAAATCATTGCATTTCTATCAAAGGTTCTTCGATTTTGACACGACTTCGTCACGTTGCCGCACTGTGCGACGCTTCGACGAAGCTCATTGTCAGTGTCGATTGCCGGTGACCCCCATGGAATTCAACGTGTCAAAGATCGATCCACAGCAAGAAGAACTTAGCCGAAAAAATAAGAGCTTGAAGCAAGCGTTGCGATCGCGGGCGATTTGGTCGATCTCGGTGGAACGCCGGCTCGGAATCGGCTCGGAATCGACTCGGCTCTCTTGTAGGTTTATCCGGCTTGCGTCTCCCGGGGTTAATGAAATTTTCAGAAGGTGTTGATCGCGCCACGAGTCAACAACCCGTCTGCGAGGGCTCGAGTACACCCATCGACCGGTCGACGACACGAAACACAGCGATTATTTGTCTAAAGCCGTCCATTATTTCGATCATTTGATCGCGATTCGAAAATCGCCGCGGCCGATTCTACGGGACGGACGCAAACCGGATGATTCTTTAACGAGCTGCGCGAAGGAGAAAAAACGAGAGAGACGAAAGAGTGAAAGAGAGAGAGAGAGGGGGTGACCGGTTCGGTGCCGCATTAATATTTCCCGGCGTTTCATTGATTTTGCAAATTGCCCCTGCCCCGCCGTATTACGGCCGAAGCTGTCCCCTGTTTTCCAAGCGTTTTTCGCCTCTGTTTTTTCCCTTTGTCGATCGGTATCTGTTTAATCGAGTCGCGGCGTCACGGCGCCGGGACGCGAATTTTTCATCGCGAAAATTCGCCGATCATTGTGTTATCCCGTCCAATCGCGCCTTATAAATTCGAAATCACCGCTAATGAAGCCGCCTCGTCGTCGATGCAAAACGGGGGTGGTGCCGAGGGAGAAAGAGAGAAAGAGAGGGAGTGAGAGAGGGAGAGAAAAAATTCGTGGCGGAACGGGGTCGAGCGATTTTGACGTCGTTTTTTATTACGATTCGCGTCAGTTTTCGCGGGACGGCAAAGGTCGGGCCGCAGTTGGCCGCAATCTTTCGGCGAATAGGCGATGGTACGAGCGCGAAGTTAACGAGATGAATTGGACAGTCAAACGAGGCGAGCCTTGACTTGAGATGGCAACGCGCGACGGATCGCGCAGAAAATTCGCGACGAGCGACGCCGCTAACTGCGGATCAAGTTCAATATTCCTCGGCGATGCTGGTCTCCTAAGACGTCTCGTTCTTAAGCATTTCGCTCTCTTCCCTCGATTTTCTTGTCGGATTAGTGGCATTCTTTACGCCCGCGTTTCTTCTGTTTGCTTCGTGAACCACCGTCGCCGTTCTAAAGGCGGATTTACGGTTGTTCGTTGTACGCTTCTATTTGCTCGAGTAGCGATTCCGTTATAATTAGACTGCGGATCATTATGCAAAATAAAAATGTTCCTCGCGGATTGCGTAAACACAGTAGTTATGTAGAAGCGTGTTCCTCCTTTTAATGGCGTTGATACGGTGAAAGTAATGCGCAAGTAATTTTCAACTCTTCTTCCGACTTCGCTGTTTCTTGCGTTTCGATTTTTACCGTAACATCCGCGGACTAGTTATCGTTAACAAGTTGTTCTTCTTTTTAATAATAATAATAACAGCTTCATTTATCGGCGGGATAAACCCTTTGTTACACTCAGAAAAAATAATAATAACGTAGCAGTTGCACGAGGACGGGTAAGGCGTAAAAACTTGAAACTAGGAAAAGAAAAGCGCAAATTACTTTCACTCTCTTTGATACTTTTTACCCCCATCGAGTGGTTTTTAATCAGTTAGCTGTTGCAATCACTTTGGAAAGCGTGCGAGGTACTGTAATTATACTGTACATGTTCGATTTTCTTTATATTTTGTTTAAATACGACACTTTTGATTTCAAACTCGTGGCGGAGCTATTAAATCGAAATCAAATTCTATTCCCTTATTGTCAATATTTAAACATTCAAGTAGATGTAAACACGGAATAAATATAAATCTTCTTATTCTTCTGAAAAATTATTGCGAACAAAGAAGTTCTAATCATTGTAATTGCAATGGAAATAATATGTCTAGCGGTTAACCAAGTTAACTGTTTTTAACGAGCATATTCGTTACAATAGAAAGTGTTGCCATTTCCCTTCATATCGCCTATACTCGTCAAAAACCTAACCGGTTAAACACAGATTTATGGAGAATGATTGTTTCCTTGTACTTGATCGAATACGATCAAATAATTCTATCGTGGCTGACATTCCACAGATATACAGCGTTTCCATAGTTATTTTTCAATCATCAAGCTGTATCTTCAAGATCGATGGACAAAAATTCTTGGCTTAAACTGGAGAACGAATTTTTATGCTGATACATTAGCGACACTTTTGTCGCGATCTGTGAAACGTGGGAAGGTTAAAAGCGCCGTAGATATATCACTGTGATAAATTATTTCGGCTCTGAAAGATCCTTCTTGTTTCCGGTTTCGAACGAGCTGTCAGACGTTGAATAATGGATCGCGGATCTATGCGCAAAACAAGAGAAGAGTATTTTGTAATTATGAATCGTTAAATGGAGATCGAGTAGAATTTGATTCTTCTTCCAATGCCGCGATTCGCGCGTCGGGAATCGATAGAAACGCGAAATCTGGCAACGAACATTGGAAAATATATCAACGAATTTTTATCGAAAAAACAATATTCTCTTTCAGTATTCAATATAAAAATCTATGGCATGTAATCTCTATTCGTATGGAAAATAGGCTCGACTCGGCGGTGGGCAAATATGAAATACTACTGGTCCTCTAAGCGTTAAATAATTAATAAAACGACTAAAATCAGGACATCAATTCCCGAAAGTCTCTGCGATATTCTTTCCGACGATCTGCAAACGCTTTGGTATTTTTAGTCGGTCGAAAAGTGAGACCGCGCGGAACCGGGTCAAAATGCACCCAAACAAAATCATCGGCGAACCAAGTATATACAGATTGCACGGCGATCAATACTTCGAAAAGAAACGGGAAACAAGATTAAGAAAATTGCAGCGTTGGTTTCGTTTCCATGTTATTAGCGATTCAAGTCTACCTAACAGCGATGCGTGAGTCACATCTTCATCTTTATCGCCCGCAAAGTTCATCGTTATCTGCTCTTCATCTGACCTGACTTATGCAGGGGAATTCTTGACACTCGGACTGTCAACGATCACCGCGAAATGACGGCACCACGCTCGAACAACCTTGAAAACTAGATGGATGCCATCGTAGAGCAGTGTTTCATATTCTAAGCGTACTCAGTTATAGTTCTGCCAATTTCGGCTTGAATTCACCGGGAAGATGTATCAACCATTGAAAAGAAAATTCGTGAAATTAATGTATAGATTGTTGAGTGCATTGAATTTTCGATTAAGATAATATCTGCTCAAATTGTATGAAACAGTGCACACGTTAATATCGAAGTACATCGGCTTACCTCGTTGTAGAACAAGCAGAGACTGTAGTTGAACGTGGTAACAGCGACGGAGGCGGATAAATGGACATTCTTGTCCAGCAGATCGTCTAAAACTTCGGAATCGTTTGAGCAAATATAGTTCTACACCTTTCAGCCTCGCTTTCGTTTTGTCCAGGAATATGTTCCTTTTACGATGATCTGAATCATGCAGGTTTTTCTTAAGATTATTCCAACAGATTATTCTAAATTAAGAATGTAGCGGACAAAAATGAACTGAGCAATCACGTACAAGATTACTCAGCAGATTCTAAATCTTTCCAGCGAGGAATACATTTTTATTTAACTGCGGTCTTTTACAATTAACACAGAACATTTATATTTTGCATAAAGATCCGCAGTCTAATCGTAAGTCAGTATGTCCTAGGAAAATGAAATCTAAAAGCATAAGTCTTTTATAGAGACACTGCAAAAGCTCTTCCTACATTCTTTGACACTAGATTTAGGGAACGCCAAAAGCATATGTTTTATACTACTTTATAAAAGTAACAATAAGACATCTATTTTAATTTTAAACAAGCGTTATTGTAATATCTGTCTCGAGTAACGCACTTATTGAACTCATAACGTATCTTCGCAATCTGAATAATCGTAAATGAAAAATTTATTGGCCTGTAATTTTAACGGATTCCGTAAATGTTAGCGTTAACACAGACAGTCTAGGGAAAACCTTAAAATCAGTGGCAAAATCGTGGCGTTAATTATCGGTGATTGGTAGAAGAAGCTTGTACGGCGGTTCGGTCTTATTCCGGGTGAGAAAACGTCGGTGACACTTCGGGCAGCCGGTACAGGCGATCAGGGAGGTTCGACGGTGCAATCTCTCACGACGAGGAGTGCCGCTAAACCGATTTTATCTATCCCGTGAGCGGCGGGTAGTAAAAATCAATGAGAAAGCCAGCGGGAGGGTTAATAAAAGCGGAGTCGTTGAAACTTATCGGAATACGTAAGCGTCGATCGAGCAGAAGAACGCGAAAGAAAACAGCGGTGTTCTTTACGACGCAGCCGTCAACGTCGGTGTTCCAATAAACGCGGCCTAATGGCGTGTTACCGGCTTTTCTCGGCAATAAAATCGGCCGGGCCGAGCTCGTTGTTTTGTCTACGGGGTCGCGCGAGAGCTTGGCCCGCGAAATCCGCTCGGGTCCCGGAGCAGATGGAGGCGGTTTTTTCGCGCGTCGAACTTCGAGCAACCGATTCAATTGCCGCAGTTCCCTCTTCCGAGAGCGAAGCAGCACGGAGCTCGAAAATACGGTCAGAAAAAAAAGTGGAACGCACTTTGCCATGAATAACGAGCCGGCGGACTTTCACTTGCTGTGATAATGCCCGGCCTCTCGGTCCAGATGAGCTATCGACGCCTCCGGTTTACCCGACCACCGATTGTGGGCCCCCATCGTCGGCTCTGGATCTCTGCGATCACGATCTGCGAGAAAACACGCGCCGACTCTAGCTCCGCGATCTTTTCTGCGCAAAGATTCCTGAACGTTGTTGTCTTTCTACGAGCCTCGGAGGATTGTGGTTCGCTTGAATTAATTTCTATGGCAGTATAGCGACTCGCGTTAATTCTAGGATGACTAAGGGAGGCTCAGGAAATGTCTACAGAATTTTAAATATTTTTATTACAATTCTTTTTACTTTATTTTCCATTAATAAGTACCTAAATTTTATTATTTAAATTGTTATTAGTTCTATTGTTATCAGTTGAATTTAAATATCAGTTAAAGTTAAATATTAGTTATATTTAAATATTAATTAAATTTGAATATTAATTAAATTTAAATATTAATCAAATTGTATTATTTAACAACGTCAACTGATTTTGATAGAATTTTTAGTATGCAAGTTACATAGACCTTCAAATCGCATCGTTTAAATTTTCGTTAGGAGAAATTTTTTAGACATTACCTAACAAACTAAGCTCTCTAATATCGCAAAAGATTGAAAAATTGTTGTATACGTGTAAATTATACAGCAATCTTTGAATTGCAGAATCAATAGGCTAATTTTAAGAATTGATCGAAACGAAAATGCATGTCTGCATCGATTACCCTTCCTGCAGTCTGAAAATGCTGCCTCCATTATTTGATTCCTACTGGATTGCAACTATACTTATATTTCGATGCAAAACGTATTGTTTCAGCTAAGCATTGCATTCTTCTTCCATCCAAATAGTGCACACGCATTGCGACACGACAAGAAAAAATATCATAAATCAATCGGTCCGATAAAATGCAGGCTTTCGAACGTTGAGATAAGTGCAAACAGCTCCGAATTTACCGACTGTTTCCAACTTTCCAAGTTTCCTGTTGCAAAACGATTCTTTGCGGCTCCGCAAATAGCGACTCCCAATTAGTGGCCCCTTCAGTTCGCAGGAAAAAGATCCAAGTCCCTAGAAACAGTCATATCTGATGGACGGAACAGTGTCCCTTTCAAAACCTGCTGTCTTAGATCTACGGTGTACCGAACTGATCCTCGATCAGCGATCTACCAAAGGAGATACAACAATTTATGCGTCCGCTAATATCTTCGCCGCAGCCTAACTAGCTGCGCAGCATCTGAACTGTAACATCCCTTAAAGTGCCATTTTTCGTTAAATTGGAACGAGTAGGTCATTTTTGGGATCTATTGTCGGAAAACTGAGCAATTTAGAGCTGCAAAACTCTTTGCGTTATAATCGGTTATGACTCAGTATTGTGGTAAAATTTTTGTCGTATGCTAAATTCGACGGTGTTCAGGGTATAAATATTTTTCTACCATGTACATTATGCTTTCTATGAACTTTCCGGTTTCCATAAGAAATTCTACGAATAATGACAAATACAAATAATTAATTTCTCGACTTTACAGACATTAGGGTCGTTCGGAAAGTTGTTTTGTTTTATTACGAGAAAATAAAAGACGGTTTTTTAGTGTTTAGGGTAGAAAAAGGTGTAACTTTTTGACATTTCTCTGGTATCTTTGAGGTGTTATGCTTGCAAAAGCCTTAGTTTCATTGATGAAATACATTTTTTAATCCTTTTCACTCGAATGGTGACTCCGCGACACCATAAAAATTGTTATATCACGTTATAAAACAATTTTTATATTATCATGTTTATTTATGTTTGAGTGATTGTTAATAGGATATGCTGCATGAGTTACAGCACTCTATTTTATATGCATAAACTGCAATAAGTCGTATAAAATGGAATAAAGTAGGTCAGAAAAACTATCTTGGATTGAGAATTAAAATGACTTCGAGTAAAAAGGGTTAAAACCCTTACAAAATGAAATTCATTTGGAAAACGGAACAGGTCTCCGAGCAATAATTTCTCCTAATCAATGCTGCAATAAATTGATACTTCGAGCAACCGGATAAGCTTTTCAAAAAAGCATAGCGTACCTGTTTAACAACTTCGTAACTGTTACTTCAATTTTTTAAGTTTAGTTCAACCCTCAGTTTGCTTTTACCGGACTAATTTAACCCAGGTTATTTAAATCGTCACCTACATAGTCAATTCTCGATATTTCAATTGAATAAACGTCTGTTACACTAGGAACAGGAAATGAAACTAAAAAATTTTGGAAAAATTGATGAATAAATCGTCATAAACATCGTCAATTGCATAACTGTGAAAATGGTTAAGCAAAATTAGATTTACTATATTTTTGTACTAGTTAATTCTGACAATGCCGAAATTACCTCTGCAATAAATAAGTTCCTATGTAATTTGACAGCAATGTGCTGTATTTTTGTCCAATGTGCTGTATTTTGGACCAATTGTGACCCGATGCCTTAGTCTTTGAAAATGAAAAAATTAAAAAAAATGACCACGTATGCTGCTAGTAGAGCCAGTATAGAAATGTTCGGTTATCTCGCGACGCGTTTCAGAAGCCAAAAAATCTATGTTTCGCGGATTCCTCGGTAAGGTTTCCCCCGGCAGATTCGGCCAATGGAAGCTGTTCGTTTCCATTCGGCGCGCGGTTTTCGCCGGGAATTCGCGACACACTCCGGTCCCGTTTTCCATTCTGTATTTACGGCGAGCGAGAGACCGGCTGATATTTATTTATACGACGATCTAGAACGAAGCCTTCTAATTTATCGGCGAGACAGCCGAAGCCCGGCCATATTTTTATCGGGGACGTTTAATTTCGTAGAAATTCCTTCGCTGGCAAACCGGTTGCACGCCAAAACGTCATTCAGCCGACGAACGGCGGGGGATGGGGAAGAACCGGCACTGGGATGGGGAGGGAGAGGGATTCCCCGAGCGAACGCGCGTCTCTTTCCGATTGTCCCACGCAGAAAAACGCGATTCCGCACAACAGGTACTGTTCCGGCGTGTCGACGATCGTCTTTCGGGCCCGCAGGTATGCGTCTTAACGACTCCGTTGAGAAACGGGCCCGAAAAACATGTGTTGAGACCGCCGTCACCCTTCCTCGCCTTCCAAGCGCCATTCTTAGCAGAATGGGCTCGGATTTTTCCTCCTAATTTAATCTCCATCCTACTTTCGTTTAATCGAACCATCCACGCTGTAAAGTTTGTAAAACATGGCCCTTTAAGCGGGGACGATACCTCGGAGTACCATTTTTGCACCGCAGCTGTTATCAAACTGATTATTTGATCATTGTACCCCATTTCGTTTAAGTCAACTTTATTCGAACGAAAAATATGAATATTTATTTTTGTAATTGGTGTTTTCAACCGGTTGACTGGTTTTCATGAGTATACCCGTCATGACACAAAATTGTACAATTCCTTCATGATGAACGTACTCGTCAGAAACGGTTAATTGGTTAAGAAGGATGTATACTTTGATATTTATATGGTTTACATTTTATAGTTTGTAAAAGCGTCGTATTTAAATAAAATATGAAGAAAATCATACATATACTACATAATTACAGGCACTGAGTTTTGTTAGATACATTTTGTTGAATAAATACTTTTTGACTCTCATTTTCAAGTTCGTTTAAATCGAATTATATTTATACTTTTTGATCTTTTTTTTATCTTCAAATAGCTGCATGTTATTTCGTTTAATATTGTACGGTGATTAAGTACTAGAAGACGCTAACAAAAATTCATTCGTTGAAGTATTACTTTCAAATAACCAATGAAAAATAGATAAGTAGTTGCATTGTTAAGATTACTGTAATATTAACATAATTAAACATCGTGTGACATCGGAACAATTATCTTCATCAGAATTAGAAACGTCGAATAGCATAAAAATGATTTTACTAACAAAATAAAAAATAATTGTTTTAATGAAATTAGAAAAATGAAATGACATGAAAATAATTTTTTCAACGAAATTAGAAAAATAGAATGACATGGAAATTATTTTTTTAACGGAGTTAGATAAATGGAAAGGTATCAAAATAATTGTTTATAACGCAATTATGGCAATCGAGTGGCTTCTAAATGATTCCTCAACAAAATGATCTATTTAATTGACGGAAATTATAACCTTCAGCAGGATTTTAAAACTCTCACGGCACCGAAATAATTATTTTTTGCGATCGCCCGAAATTCTGAGATTCCCAGAAACCAAGATGGCGTCGAGTGCAAGGGTTAAATATACGTGAAAATCGCCCCGCATTTATTTTTACACACCACCGAGTTCGCGGACGTCATCGCCTCGTGAACCGGCATAAAACCGATCGCGTTTCCATCTTATCGTCAGGATTTCGCGAGTTCTTGCGCAACATCCGAGACGTCCGAACGTCGACGACACCCAAGAAAAAAGGGGGAGAGAGGATGCACTTCAACACCCGAGTCATCGTCGCAATCAGTCACGATGAAATTCCAGGACGGAGATACGCTCGACCGATCGTAAATCAACTCGCTCGTGTCTGCGAGCGGAGTTTCCAGCCGCTAAATTGCCAGGCCTTTTTGCAGCTTTTAAATAATTATAAAACGGATCGTTAAGGGGTTCGGAAAGGAAACGGAAACGAACCTCTCGGATCGGTGAACGATGCGTACTCGCGATCCGATCAACCGAATTGTGGGAATTTCTTCTGTTCTCGAACTGTTCGAAGAACTTTGAACTATTTCTGTTAATCACGATCTCTTACTTCTGTCTCTAGAAATATATTTTGTTACTAGCATTCTTGTTAAAATGATTATTGAGATCCTCGATCGGATTTAAGCTGCTGCAAAGTTTGGCCTCTTGAATGTAAGAAGTATGAATTCATGTTTGAATTAGAAATGGGAAAGTTTAGATGTATAAACTGTTGGCGATTATTCTTCGCAAACAATATGAAATTTTGTTCATATTTTTCTACGCGGTAAAAAAAGTTATAAATTTTATTTATAACTTCTCAATGGAGGTCTGCTTTATCATGTTTAAACTACCTAACCCTGACGTGGCCAGTAATATTCTTCAGTTGGTTCGTCATTGTTTAAAGTTTGATTACTTTGATGAAGAATGACTATTCATAGTGAGAACTCTGCGGTACCAAAATCGAAATACATGAATTTAATAAATCAGTAAATTTCTGCGCTTGTTAGAATCGTTTCAAAGTTATTCTAGTTTGAATTAGTATCAACCAATTGAGAAAAGATCGTTCAAGCAAAGTGGAAACTTAGGGTTCAATCTGTTCGATCTATTTCGAATTATTTCGAATATGATGTAACACAAGAAAGCAAACGAATCTATTAATTGTTCAAACCTTGCTTATATCTGCATTTAGCAATGTTCAAAGTTCAAATTGTTCAACCTGTCAGAAATGATAAGTTCATGGTCAAAGTTCGAATTCTTTCGACTATAATGCAGTACAAGAAAGTAAAATTCAGTTGAATGTTCTAACCTTACTTATAGCTACGTTTAACAATGTTCAAAATTCAAATTGTCCAATCTGACATAGTTAGTAAGTTCATAGTCAAAGTCCGACCTCTTTTGAATTTTTTCGACTATAATACAGTACAAGAATTATTATTTATTTCTATCCTTGTTTAAAAATGTTCAAAATTCAAATTATCCGAATTGTCTTATTACCAAGTTCCTACAAGAATTTTACTATTCTTTCGAATTCTTTCTAATATGAAACAATAAAAACCAACAAAACAGTCTATCCATTGTTCAAATCTAACTTCCAGCTGCCTCCGTTTCAGTTCTACGAACTACATAACCCGATAAGTTCCTAGAACAAGTTCGAATCGTTCGAACAAATGGAAGCGAATAAAATAAAAAAGCAACCCAGAAAAGAGCAAGGACACGCATTCCATCTTAATTCGAAACTATTCAAGCATCGAATAGCAAAAGCATCGCAGTTTTCGCACGCAATTTGGAGTCGTACTGGGAACCTCGAAATCCGCCAAGTTCGAAGCACTTCGAACAGCCGAAAACAGGAGAACTTAGGGCAAAGGAGGACCCCCGAAACGGCGGGCTTATTTACAGCCCCGGTTTGAGCCGTTCAAAGTTCAAACTATTCAGAATTCAGTCGCCGCTCTCCGGCTGCGCGATTACCGTCGCATTTCACCGTTGGCGACGCTATCGAACGCCGATGAAGAAGGAAGTAGACTGCGATGGCAGAGAGAAAGAGAGAGAGAGAGAGGGGGGGCGCGGGAAGAGAGACGGAAAGAGCGGTGCCGGAATGGCAGGAGTGGGGGGAGGGAGTGAAGAGAAAAAGAGGACCGATAAATTTGTACTTTCCGTCGGACGGGAGCAATTATTTTCGCGCTGGGCTGACGTATCGCGTAGAGGAGGCGGTGCGCGCGCTCGGCTCGGCTCGGCTCGGCTCGAGAGAAAGCACACCGCGATTCTGTTGCGGACCGCCACGGTTGTGTGCGCGTAGCCGCGGAATACCGTGGAGCCTCAGATACCGGATATTGTAAACCGACCTTCACCGCGAAATCTGTATATCAACCTTCGCCGCGGCGTTTAAAATTGCACGGCCGTGCTCGCTGCCAATGTCATTTAAATAGTAAGACTATCTATCGAGACCGGCTGACACCCGGCCTGGTCGGCTCTGCGACTCGCCGGGGCTGGCTGGCGGCCGACAAACTCGTTTCGGTTATCAACAAATTCGGAAAAATAGAAACCGTTTCCGTTAGGCGACCGGACACGCATGAATGATGCCCGATCGACGTCGTCCGTCGACGCCCCGGTTGCGAACCCGGCTGCGATCCGATCGAAAACTCTTGCAACCCCGTTTTCCCACGGCCGTGAAATCGTGCAGACTTGCCGGCCGAGGAAAACGCGAGGAACGCGCGGGAAAATTGCCGCGAGGATCAAGACGTAACACGGAATCCGGTCGCGCCGGATAACCAAAGCCGTTCCTTTCGCTCGATGGTTCGGAAACATTGGAAGTCCTTCGGTTTACTACAATATCTTCGGAACGTAGGGCGAAAGGTCCCGATGACCAAGGTTCTCCGCATTACCGACGCTTTCATTTGTTTTATCTATTATCACAATATCTTCTTTTTTTATTTATTATTTCGAAACTACAACAGGCTCCGCGGAAGGCTCCGCTTCTAATAATTTTATTGTACAGTCTATTGTTACGAGCAGGTATAACCAACTGGCAAGCGAACTAGTCTATGCAAAAGATAATATTCGGAGACTCGAGGGAACCAAACCCTCATTCATAATTCATTGTCAATAATGTGATAATGTATTATAAACGACAACATTTTAATATAACATTTGATATTATGTTGATGGAATAAAATCATTCGAGTACTCCACTAATCTACTATAAGTTCCGAAATAATGATTAAAAGTTACTAGGGTGTGTTTGACTTGCCGATACGGTTAAGAGATCGAATTTATATAAATGGTCATTATTTGAAATAGTTATATTTCAGTTAAAGAATTATTCGACTTAATTTATTTGAATTATGGAGAATTATTCGAATAATTTATCACTCTCGTTGATGAACAAATATTCAGCAATTTTGATCATAGACACATTCGAACACTTCTGCTATTACTATTATAACATAATAAAGAAGTTGTTATTACAACCATAAAAATGTTATTAACATTCTTCAGACTTTACTTAATGAGCACACAAAATGCTCAAGACTTGCCCTTTTCACTATAGCGTCGAGAAATTATGATCGTCAGCCAAGAACCTATAATTCATTACTTAAAAACACCTCGCTATAGTTTTCAGACCTTGTTTAATAAGCCCCAAAAATTCGAAACTATAGTACTCGACATAATTCTTTCAAAAAATTCGCGAAACTTCTACTTTTGATGACAACCGCCAACAAATTATGATCGTCAGCAATAACCGGAAAATTTACAACCGCTGTAACATCGAACAAAATTGAATCCATTGCTAACAAAAATTATAGTACATTCTTCAGGCTCGTTTAATAAGCACAGAAAATTCGAGACAATGATACATGACATCCTATGATTAAAAAATTCCCGAAGACTGCGTTCCGGTCAAAGTCTCGGTAGATGCCTGAACGATTTGCGAACGACGCCGTCCGTCGACGTCCTCGGACAACTGCTACTCCCAATTTTCCGAGTGCCGGAAACCTGGGATCCGCCGCGGGCCGGGAGAAGCGCGAAGAAGGCGCGAGAAAATGGCTCCGTGAAAGAAGAAGAAACGGAGTAGAATCTGGCCGCGCGGCGCGGCGCGATTAAGCAGTCCGACTTTGAGGGCTTGTTCTACTTATCTCGAAGATAAAAGAGCCAGGGTTTTGCGCCTGTTCTTTATAATTAATTAGTTCTCTTGGCTACGAGTGTGGAAAACGGCCCCAGCAAGAAGGAATTAAATTGAAATTAAGAGGAGAATTATTTTGTAATGTGTGCGAGCTCCGTGCGGGGAATAAGTGTCTGGCTTTGAACACCGATTCCACTTATTCTGGAAAAAGCGTAGCCGGCTATCATTTATAATTAATTAATTCTTGGTGCTTTGATTTCAAAGAACGATTGCTTCGGGGTGTGGTTCAAATGAAATTGAAGCAGGAAATTCTTTCGAGGAACGCGGAGCTCCATGTGTGCTAGAAAAAATGTCCGACCCCTTAGAGATTACTCTGTTCAACCTGTTGGTAATTAATGAATACCTCTGTTGTCGACGTCGGAGAATAAGAGGACGAAACAGACGCGAGCACCGCTGCGATTCGAACGTAAAAACTGTCCGACTCCGAAAGTCTTATTTGACTCGCGCCGAGTTCGAAAAACTGCAACAGAGACGCACCGGTTCTTCCTCGGGACGCTACGGTGCAGTTTTCCGCGGTAAACAATAGCGAGTCCGTGGGTGGTACACGAAAGTCGGATGCTCGAAAGTATATTACACGCGCGTGCTTTTCTTTGCGCGGCGTTCTGCACATCCACCGGAGTATGATATTTATATTTACGCCTCCGATGGAGCCCCGGCCCCGATGTTGCGAAACTCCGCCGTGCGGAAAAAGCCTTTGCGACTCCGAAAGGAAGTGTTCCCGGCCGAGCACGATCGCGAGAGCACTTTTTTCCCTTCTCAAGGTGAGTAGTGCCGAGCCTTCATGGCCTGGCCACTCGGATCCAACTCCGATATTCTACCAGTTTCCTGAAACAAAAAGAGCCCGCCGGTTTAGAAGAAGTTCGCGAAAGCATTCGCGCTGGATGACGTTCGAACTGTATCGAGTTCGATCTAGTTCGGCCATCGACTCGCCGTTCGAACAATTGAAACTTTACATTTTTCCAAATGATTCTATGTGTAGCTAAATTGCACTGCGGTGCACTGCGGAACTTCATGTTTTCTAGAGTCTTTTGGTTTTGAAAAATAATGCTTGGCATCGTGAACAGAAGCACTTGTTCAGTTTGAATTGTTTACTTGTCGCGAAAAGTGTGAACCTTCACCCGTTCGGGACTACGAGATACCTCGTGCTATAATGCCACCACGACGCGTCTGTTGAAGGTTCATTATTTAAAAAAACGAAATTTGTTTATCATCTTTTACTTATTATTGTTTATTTATTTGTATAAAAAGAATGTGGCCATCATTTCTTCACAATATGCTGCTTGACGCTTAATATGTTAAACAAAATAATATTTCATATTATGGAAGAAGATATATTTTATAAAAAATAAAATAACTAACTATCTGATGTATTTCCCTTAACAATTTGTTAGGTACACATGAGTGCAACATCTTTATTACGACTTATAAGACGTTTCTCTCACAGAACCCACAGATAGAATATAAGGGGGTACTATTTCTAGAAACTCGTCAGGCACGCATTTTAACCCTTAACGATCGTAAGTCACTTCTGACGTGACATTATACTAGGCATGAATATCTGACGGCTTAAATACATTTTTTACTAAAGCATAAGTCATATACGAGGTTCATTTGAAAACATTAAATCTATTGGATTGTTGCAAAAACAACTCGAAAAAGTTACTCGATTTCAGGGGAGAAACACAACTATTTTATTTATTTTTTGTTGGTCGCTTTAAAGGTTACTCAGAGGATTACTTTGTTTCTTGAAATGGAAAGATATACTTTTATTTACAGATTTTAGCCTTCGCGGAAAAAAGAACCATGGTTTTCAAATGAGCATATGGTACATTTCTATTCCTATAGAAATCTGCAGACTAATTCCTACCAAACTGCAAATCTCGTTTGCAATAGTACAGCTACGAATTTATGGAGCGCAAATTATTTTTACCAGAAGAAACTGGTTGCCATAAAATGACGCTTAAAGATGAGAATTTGTACGACGCTTTGACGAATGAAAGTAGAGCAGACTACGCTAAATTCGGTAGAAAGTATTTTGCTCTGACACTAGAAAGTGTCACAGGTTTCTGCATCTGGTCCATATCACTGCAGTTATTTCCCGCTCGCTCGGAAACATTCAGAGATTACAATCTGTAAGAGACCGACGCGGCGCTTGGATCCGCGGTGAGGTCCAGGTCCCACCTTATCCCAAAATCATCCTACACGTTTACCCTTTTAGTGTGTTTCCATCGGTTACGCCGTGACATAGCCGTGGAACGCTCGCTTTTCTACCTAGTCGGTTTCCTCCTGTCCAGTGTAGAAATGCTTTCCGATCGAGGTAATCACCGGATATCAATTCTAACCGAAGCTGTCATTATTACAACAGCGATAAAATAGACATATTTGCAGCCGATGTCACAAAATTGAAAACAAGTTTATATAAACTGTTTACCTAATTTGCTGATTCGCTGATTCACTGTCAGTCGAAATATGATATGTTCTTGCTCTGTTATTGTAGAAATTGTGTTAACCCATATATATATAAATAAATTCAATAATATTCGATTAAATTATATTAAATTAGATTCGATTAAATCAGATTAAATTAAATTAAATTATTAGTAGACTACAGACTTTTCTCTACTTACGGTAAAAATAAATAGGTTAAATATAAGATTGGGAAAATTATTAAAAAGTTGAACAATAAAGATCATCTTCCATTTTCTTTGCGAAACAACTTGTCGGACTACCCAGTTTACTTAAATAGCATTTAAATACCTTTTAAATAGTAGGGCAGTAAATAATCTTTTTTTGAAATAGTAGTTACACATAGAAATAGCATTCCAATTATATTTAACTCGGTACCATCCGCAACTGCCATCTCGAAAAATAAATAACCTTGACTAAAAATTCAGGCCAGCGTAAACTGAAACATACAGAGTATCATTCCCTACGACTCCTCGAAACTTCCCGACTGGAAACACACGAGATGAAGCACGGCCTCGTTGGTCGATCATCGAAATTTCCAACTTGTATCGACTGGAATCGTTCGAAAGTCGCGAAAAGGAAGCGATCACAGGATTCCAGTTTCCGGCACCGGGTCTCCTTGACGCAGATCGTTGTTTATTGATCACTGAAGAGAAAGAAAACGTCAGAGAATACTAAGAGAGAGAGAGAGAGAGAGAGAGAGAGAGAGAGAGAGAGAGAGAGACTGGTACAAGCTCAGCATCGACGCATCGATTCGCCAACTCGATCGCCGCGTCACAGAACTCATCAGCGTAATTAATGATACGGGAGCCCGTTCCAGAGACAGCCGGCAGAATAAATAAGCGATAATATTATGTAGATGCGGCCGATCAATCCTGACGTCTCGTGATAAGGAAGCAAAACGAAGGTGGGGGATAGAGCGCGAAGAGAGAAAAATAAAAAGAGGACAGTCCCTCTCTCTCTCTCTCTTTCTCTCTCACTTACTCACTCACTCTTCTCTCGCGAAACGCATCGAGCGATGCGTCGCCCAACACTCGAGATCACAGATCAACGATCGCGTTTGGAAAAATTATTTTCGTAGCACGCTCGTGGAGGAAGTAGCTGGAAGCGCGTTCACAAAACGATCCGCGTCTAGATCTCGAACAACGGGCTGAATCCGCGGGCAAACAACCTGCAAAAACGCACGAAGGATGCACTTCTTTCGTGCAACTGGATTTATTGAAATACGCCGTGCAAACGAGATACTTCGTGCTAATTAAATTGATGTTCAGCCACCGTGTTCGGCTAGCTCGCCTGTCGGATTCTACACCGAGAAGACTGTAACTCGCGATTGGCGTGGAACAAGTTGCTAGAGCTCGCTGTTCGCTAGCGTATCTTTCATAGAGATGGTCGGAACCTGATTTTTAGATTCGCGGAGCTCGGGACTTGGCGAGGTCTTGAAACTCTCCGAACCCGGAATGCTTGTTCCTTTCCTTTCTTTTTCTAAAGAGTATCTGTTTCGTCAGGAACTAAACTCTGGACGAATACTATTGAGATAATCGAATAATTTATTGAATGAAATTAAATAGAAATTAAACGTAGTCGTTATTTAACTTGTTCTCGATATAAACGATTGTAACGGATCGGTGAAATTCAAATGTGTCCAAAGACAAACTCAATGGGATTATCATTGGTTAAATAAAAATAAATTCATATCGTCACGATATCCTCGCAAGCTGTGTATACAAATTATTATTTAACTGGGTTCCGAGAATATTTGAATTATCTTTTAACTGTTGTCTTTTCTTCCACGATAATCTCGGATGCTGAATTGTTTACAAGGTTAATATTTATGTTTTATACAAATTTTAGTATCATAGAACCTGAGATAAATTTTAAATTCAGCTGTGGAAAATAATGGAGGTGAGCGCATGGTACGCACAGGAGCATTAAGGAGATTTCTAATAATAACCTGTTATATATGAATGCTATTCCGTTCTTTTTGGTCTGAATAAAATTCTGATTCCTTGTCATCGGTATTTAAGCATTTAAGGACATGTAGACACGCAGTGAATATAAATTGTCTTTTTTCTTCTTAGAAATGATTACAATCGAGAAACTTCTAATCATTGTAACTATGAAACAAAAAGTGTACGACAAGGAGTTCATGTAATGCAGCAGCAAATGAGCTACAAAACCGCGTCTTCGATGAAACAAATAATAAAAATAATTGCGACCGTCTAATCGACGAAGTAGCCTATTGCGCGGCGACGGTCAGTCGAGTTTAGGATTATTTCCACAGTCGGATTCGCGTCGTTTGCGCTTGACAGTTTACGATACCCTGCCTAGAGACGTTTCTTTCTTTTTCCCCGGTGTCGTCTCCGCCTGGAGATCTGTCGGAGGCCCGTAAAATTGATCGATCTCGTGTCCAATTAGACAGAAGAAACGGTGATTGTTCCACGACGCGTATCCGAGTCGCAGAATCCCGCGGGCACGCGAATCGAACGACCGATCTACGAGCGATCTACGAGCGATCTACGAGCCGAGGAAATCGCGAACACCGGGGCCGTGCATCACTCGGTAAGCAGCCGTGTCAGGAGACACGTATAACAATCGAGCGTGGCGAACGGCCGAGCCGTTTCTTCGGTTCTATACACGCGAGAGTAAAAAGCAGCGATTCGAGTGCGTCGGCAGCCGGGGATCGAATCGATCGCGCGAGGACCGTGAAAACGCGAATCACTGACGATCTAACGTCTGCTCGCTCTGGTCGAACAGGTTCCCGGTGCACGGATCTTCAAAACGAATGGCCAGATGTAGCGACAGTCAGCGTTTCTATGGCTTCTTTTGGGAAAGAGAGTGCACCGTTCAGGAAATCAGTATGGCTACATGAAGCGCACTCTCGAGTGGATTTATCCCTTGCCAGAAAGACGATTCTGACGACTGTCTAACAGCTGTGGCTGCTTCCTTCTTCTGCTTCTTACGTGTCTATTTTATTTTAGGTACTTTGTAAATCGTTTTTGTAACGGGCGTTCATTTTCGAGTATTACTTTTAAATTCCGCGCCATTTAAATTTTTTTACTAGATTGCCATTATTTGTCATTCGACAAGCAGAAATTCAGTTCACTGCAGTGAACAAAAATGCAGAGGTATTCGATTCAACAACGCTTTTTTATTATTTAAAATTATTACAAATTTGGCGAAAGTCGGAAGAAAATATCGTAGAAAATATGGAAGATAAAACTGTCCATCAAGCATGCAAGTCAAAAGAATAATGTTGTTTACTAACTTTATCCGCAAGTGAACCATATTCTTCAAGTTTCTAAATTATTTTTTTCGAATTGCTTCCTTGATGCACGGTTTTTTCTTCCATGTTCTATACGACACTTTCTTCCAACTTTTGCATAATTTTCATCAAATTTCTAATAATTTTTAAATAATAAACAGACGTTGTCTCTCCATTTTTGTTCATCGCAATGTTTCTACTTGTCAGATAATATATGACAATCTAGTACAACAAATTTGAATGGCGAGAAATTCAAAAGTAACACTTAAAAATGAACACCCTTTAGATAGGCAGTGCTCGTTCTGTCGTTGGTGATGAGTAATGCTCATCTAAAACCAAGTAATTAAATACTTTTAAAATGGACATCTTATCGGACCCGATATAAATACATGACTGTTTTAATAAACCAAGATCCAAGTTCCATCTTTCGCAAGATAATGATACAGAGCTGCAAAAGTACTCGATCATTGAGTGTTTATGCTATTGATGGAATTGTTCGCTGTCTAGGATCTAGGGTCAAGAATTAAATCCTCAGAATTAATCACTGGCCGATGCTCAAATCCACGGAATCGTTCCTTTTATTCAAAAATTGAACCTGTTGCCAGAAAGTCTCAATCCTGAAAAATTATCTATCATCCTAAACAATGGTTTATCTTATAAAAATATCCTGCCTTGTCAGAATTAAAGGAATAAACCTCCATTAATCCCACACAATTTTGCGTAATTGCAAACTCCTAACAAAGTCAGTAAAATTGCAGATCACTGAAAGTCTAAATAAAATCTACTCAAATACCGAAAATTGCTTCATAATCTCGAGGTTAGGATTGTCTGAAGTCTGCGGTATTGTCGACTGGCCCGAGAGTAAGGACTAACTGAGAAGCTCGGAATTGCTCGTCACCGAAAGCTACTTCTTTCTTGAACCATCAGAGTCATCCCCACTCCAGACTCAGCTGTAGAGTCAGCTGCCGTTCGAAGAACCACTCTGCGCAACATTCTGTACCCACCTCGCTCCAAGGCTAGCTCCAGATTAATTATGCGAAATCGCTCGTGTGGCCAAGGTTAAGCCTGCATTGGACCCTCGAACCGGGCGCCAGCCAAGGAGGTACCAACTAGAGCTAGTACTTTTACTCGGATATACTTTTCCTATTAATCTAATACAATGAATTCTTTTTACTTTTTGTTTAATTTAATTTGTCGAACATGTTTTCTAAGTTCCACAAACGAAAACATTTTCTGTAGTTGAATTTTTTAGCCCTCGAAAGACGGTGGCTGTGACCGAGAGTATTTAAATGGTTTGCTTAATTAAATGGTATTTAATTATCGACAATTAACCCCAATTAACTCCACGCTGGGTCGAAATGTCCCACATTTTCTTTTCGAGAAAGTGATACTGTCATGGGAAGAATGAAATTAATAGTTAGAAGTGAGACATCGAGTTCTAATAAAGGAAACGATGTTCTAGAATGTTCAAATTATATTTTCAAATTTTCCAGTCTCGATAAGTATCTCCTAAACACAACTAACGTACAACATTTTATAACAACGACTGTATTTATTTAACACCAAACCTACCACGGTCAAATGACCGGTCCTCATTCTACAATCATAACAGTTGTAAACACACTTTCATGAGGTACGATTGAATAAATTGCATTATTGGAACAACTGTTCTAGTAAAAACTGTACGAAATCTAAATAAATTAAATTTTCTCACTGAAGAACGCCAATCAAACTTCATATTAATTTCTATAATAGTATATGCTTGAATAAAGAAGTTTATCTAAAAATAGAAACACCTTTTTAGTATCAGAAATTGCAAAAGAAAAATACAACAACCAGCCATTCCGGCTGGTCTGGTAGATCTAATGTTAATAAAGTCTATACTATTCCCCCACCACTTGCCAGCATTTTTTGTCACGTAAGAACACGACGCAGTGCAGCGGCTTATTTCCATGACTTTGTTACCAACAACTTTCAATATCTCAAAAACTATAAGTTGAGCCCTGCCAAAAACAGGTATCATTAAATTCAGTTTTACAAGCTCTATCACTCTGCCAAATCTCATGAAAAGGTGAGTGTCATGCTTGGGGACTTCTCCTTGTTAGCATCCTCAGACTGATCGAATGACTCACGGACCATCTCGCTTTGAGAATAACGTCACCGGTTCCGCAAGAAAGTCCGCGAATCGAAAATTCCCCGGTATTGTCGTAGAACTTCCCAAGGTTCTACAACACCTGTCGCCCGACCAAGAAGACGAGCGTCTTCGACACGTCTCGTTCTCGCGCGAATAAAAATCGCGACGACAGCGGGAGAAAACGCGCGGAAACACGCGCGAGCGAGAAAGCGCGCTCGATATTTATAATCGCGGGAACGAAGGTAATCCGTCGATGCGTCACGCGCCGCACGCAAAAACGAAACCAGCTTCTGGAAGAGGCGAGCGTGTTACGCGCACACGAGTCAACTGACCGGCCGCGGATCAAACGAAGAATGGAATAAAGAGCCGACGGTAATTAATCCGATAAAACGGAACACTTTGTGGAACGTTGCATAATGCGAGCCCCGTAATCACGAGACGAGCGCCGGGCTGATCCGAGCAGAACCGAGTGTGTACGCGTTGTTCCCCTCGTTGTCGCGATTAACTCGCGACCATAACGAGCCTCAATCGAGATCGAGATCGATTTCCGATCCTACGGTGCCTACTGATCGTGATCGTCTGATCCTTGTGAACAAAACTGGCTCGGAAAATTAAATGCTTTCGGTGAACTACAGTCAGTGTTCAAAGTATCGTAGCTTTGTGAACAAAAATCATATGACCCTTTGCTCAGACTCATTTCAAATCGTAAAGCCTCTTCTTTCGTGATGATTTATTCATTTTCCTCAGATATGGTGCCGTTTGAATAAGTTTGGAAAAGTAAAGGTGTGCGAGCTCTGCGTGATATTTCTGGACACATTTTTCGTTCGAAGTGCGATTAAATGGCGAGAAAAAGTCGTAGATCGCGTTTCTTTGAGCCATTGTAAAGGGGAGAGTTTGGTTTATAAAAACAATTTAGCGTGCATTCTGAAGAAAATTTGTTCAACTTCGTGCTGGCATTGTAGAATTAGGAAGGGAGAATTACCTTCACTTTTTCCAACGGTTAAATAACGACAAAATTGTTTCGACGAAAATGAACGAAGTATAGTGAAAGTGAAAGTTTCAAGTTTTAAAATGAGTCCAAAAAAACTGCCTTACGATTTTTTTTCTCACAAAATTACAGCACATTGAACATCAACTAGTGTTCATTAGGGAAACTCTACCGAAACTCAACCACGAATGCATAAAATCCGCAATATAAAATAATGTTGTCATTAATAACTTGTATCCTCGTCTTAACACGTTCAGCGCCACGTCACCCAAATATGGGTGACGCTAGTTTTGAAAATTGACAATTTTGAAAATTCGAACTGTGTCCAATTCGGATGCGAAAGAGTTCTAATTCCATCCCGTATGATCAATTTTTACTTTCTAATTTCGCTTTAATTAATTAAATTGCTTTTATTTTGTGTTAATTGTAATAAAGTATTATATCAATTTTATCCGAAAATTTATATATATTAAGCTTACCGCTTTTAAAAGTCAGAGCTCAGAAGGTGTTCTAGTTTCGCGAAGTCGTTGAGGCTTTGAGATAGATTCGAAGGAATCATTTGACTGGTGATTTTCACTAAGATCTATCTCTGGCTTGGAAGATCGCGGCACGCATCGGCAACCGTCGATAGTGACGAATGCGATCGTTGATGGGCGACGATGTAGAAGAGACGCACAGTCTCTCTCTTTCTCTCTCTCTCTCTCTCTCTCTCTCGCTCTCTCTCTCTCTCTCGCTCTCTGTTCCGGCGACCGCTGGTAGGAGAGTAATGGCTCGGCCATTTGCTGACACTCGAACAGAGGTTCATCGTTTGTTAGATGACTGCTCTATCAATTCAATTACTCGGCCTGTCGAGAGATTCCTTCTTCGCGGGGTTGCTATTTCAAGTGGTGGAACAGGAACGCGAACCGGCGCGACGCAGCGCGGCGCGGCGTGCGCTGTACTAGGATTGCTTCTCTGTGAATCGAAATCCTTTATTCGATGACTATTAACTCTATCGTCTGGGAAACGCCGACACCGGGACGCTAATAGTCACTGACATGACTCGTGCCATCGATCAAAACCATCGTAACTAATCTCTCTATTAACGATCGGGAAAACAAGAGTCGGACAAGGACATTGGCTAGCAACCGCGAGATTTTAGAAGTTTCTCGTTAACACGACGACTGCCGCGTCGGTGATATGTGAACGACACAATACTCTTATTAAACATGAAAACTCATTTTTATTACGGTTTACTAAGCACACCAAACTTTGTTGGGGTCTATGAGATGCAACAAAATTACAGCAGCAGTTGCTATAACAACTTTTGTCTGCTTTACTGTTGTATTGTTAAACAGGTTGTACTGATTTTGTGTGTATTTTGGAGGCGTTGACGTGTTACTGTCCACGTTCACAAATATGTTCCCCGTGAACAATTCAAGGGTTGCGAATTTTTTGTATCAATTTTAACTAACAGAGGATGAATAGAAATGTCATTCCTTCTTTTATTATTTATATTTATATCCATTTTATATTTTAACTTTATATGTAGCTTTATATTTATTTAATCATATGAACTAATAAAAAATAGTGTGTTCATATTCTTAAAATTATTTAATCTTTCCACAATTTGAAATTTGACTCAGTCATTTTTTGTCATAAATGTGTAAAATTCGCAGTCTATATAATTTCTATATAATTTCTATATAATTTCCATATAATTTCTATATAATTTCCATATAATTTCTATATAATTTCTCTATAATTTCTAGATTCACAATGTCCCCTGTGTTAATTAATAGGAACAACGTTGATCTCCTTCCACAATTCATTTTAGATATCGGTACCTTATTCTTGATGATCAAACTTACGAAAGAATACAATCTAATACTCAAAATAAAATAGACAAATAATTGCAAGCACATAAATCAAGATCACAGAATCCGTAGACCCAAACGATGTGCAAGAAAGGCATATTTTCAATTGCCTCGCGTTACATTAGTGCCAATCAGCGTACAGAACATTCCGACGCATCACGCGGCATCGACGGAGGGTTAAAAAGAATCAAGAGATTCGAGAGTTTTCATCGGAAGCGTAAATGTTCCTCGGTCTATCCAACGCGATCGGTTACCACTTAAAGCAACGATGCGTCTCGATCGAATTTTCAGCAATTAATCTCGCACGCAGAAGAAACTGCAACGGTGCATTTTCCAATGCAGTTCCGTGCATGTTCAAAGTATGCGATCCGTTGATAGACTATTCTGCGGCGTTCTAATGCCTGAACACGGTCGCCGCCCACGGCCGAGCCGGGAGTAGAAAGAGGCAGAGAGAGAGAGAGAGAGAGAGAGAGAGAGAGGAGAGGCCCCGGATTTTTTCGGCCGCGCAGAAGGCCGGCCGGAGAGATTCGACATCGCAGATACAGTGGAACACTTCATAAATCATTCGCGTGAACGTGTAGCTCCGCGTGCATCCGACCTGCATAACAGCCGTTGAACTTGCGAATGCTCGAAGCCGGACGTATCTGACCATGCGTGACCAGGAACGTGGTCGATCGGCGGACGCGGTAGAAAGTGTACGATACAATGTTTCACCCGCTCGAAAGTTGCTGGTGAACAACGACGGGGCTCGATTAGCCGATTAAAACCGATCCCGGAGCTGCTGCTGCCGGTTTGTCGCTCTTCCGGTCGGCTGGACCACCGAGCATCCACCGAATATCAACCGAAACCACCACCCACTTCGTCTTCGCGCGATCCATTATAAATGAATCGAAAACCGCGCGATCGTTGCCTCGAGTGCCCCAGCTCCGCGATTGCACTCGAGCTTCCGTCGCCGATTCGATGCGCGGATTATTGAAATTAGCTTCCGCGATACTAGAGATATTTTCTGTGTCCCCAATTTTAGCAGAGAGCAAAGTTCAGCGTTATCCGAATTGTCTTCAATAAGCATTTATCTATGATCATTATGCGAATAAAGTCGTTTTAGTCGAATATTTTGTTCGAATAACGATTATTTATTGTTCATTATAATATTATTCTTTTTATTTATTCGAATAAACTGTTCACATAATTCTCTAGAAATAAATTATTCTATCTATTTATTAGATTAAATTATTCTATCTATTTATTCGAATAAATTATTCGCGTCATTATTTGTTTGCATAAGTTAGGAATAATTGGGAATAATTGTTGACTGCTTTCGTTTTTACGTAACGTTATAAGAATAGATTTATACGGACAGGTACATCCAGGGTCGGTTCAATTTCAAAGTGCTTATAGAATTATAAAATTGTCGACGGCTTCCTCTGCGCCCGTAGAAAAATTCCATAGTTATAATCGTTAATTTCAGATTAATTAAAATTACCTATATATTCAGATTATACATAATCGGGTTAGAATCAAATTACTATTTGCCCAACTCAGGTTTAGAACACGTGGACCGTTTCAGGGTTGAAAAATTTGAGAATTTTAAACAAGGGTAGTAAAGAAGGACGTTGTAGCCGTGGTATGCCGATTTCATGTATTGCAATATGATTACAAATAATGCTATTTGATTGCATTAATGCGGTTGCCGATACGTATATGCGACGAATGCGTTCGGGACGCGCGATATCGTTTCAGCGCTAATAATCTGAAAATTCTATAGAGAGAATTCTGAGAATCCTAGAATAATAATCTGCGGGTAGAAGAGGGTTGGTTCTAACGTGGTAGTTGCAGAATGGCGTTTAGACTATTCGGAGCGTCGCCGAGAAAAGCCTAATTTACGGCACCCTTGAGTGTCTATCGCTTTCCCCCGTCGTGTCCTGTGGCGACGAAAGTTGAACGACCGATCGGAACACGTTCGAAGGATCGCGATATCTTGGTCCCGTGGGGATTTCGAGAGAAACACCGGGGAGGATTACTGCGCCGCTTCAGTCCGGTCATCCTTGGGACTACGTATTTTAAAATAGGCGGTATCGACCAGTAGCCAGCGTCGTCTGGATCCACTCTCAGCCAACGATATTCCAAACATTGTTCCGAGGTGCTGATAATTTTTCACTAGGGAAGACTTTCAACGCAAAACACGACGGTCATTTTGATCGATTTTACATTTTTTATTTTAAGATTCTTGATGTTATAAAAACTCTTTTATAGGAAATTATTGAACTGATTTACAAATTCAAGTGTAAATTATAATAAAAGTGATGAACCGTCTAAAATACAGTCAATGTTGTCATTCTATTACACATCACACTTTTAGTTCTCGGTGAGTTTAGGTGTTAAGGCCAAATTCCTTGCATCTTTCAGCTATTGGGAAGATTTTTGGACGTTTACGAAGGCATAGTTCGATGGCACTGCAGCTCATCGAAGAGATGTTGATAGTCGAAGATCGCTCGGTGAACAAGTTAGAATTTTCATTGATGCCTGCAAGACTATTTAGATTCTTGTTCGAGAATTTTTCTAAACCGTGGTAGTCTTGCTATTAATCTCCAGAAGCTTGACGTTCTTAATGACGACAGTGTTGCATGGGAAGCTCAGCTCCATTAAGATCTTAAGCCGTGGCAGTCTTGCTATTGATCTTTTCAGAAGACTGACGTCTTTAATGACAGTGTTACATGTATCTTCAGAATGGAACAGGTACAATACAATTTCTGGACACATTGCTTCTCCTACTGTATCCGATCAGACGGAAGCTCGGTAAGACGAGGAAGAGTACGGTGTTCTTGAAACACTGGTTTAAAATGGACACAGATACATGTTCATCCCATCCAAGAATTCTATCCAATAAAAAGCATCGTACCATTTAAGTGGCACGTCAGAATCAATAAATTATTAAGCAACTGAAAGGGTTAAGCTCGCTAAAATATCCTTAACGTAAAAAAACTGCATCGCTTTATCTCGTTCCTATCAAAAGTTCCATGATTTCGGCGCAATTGTTTCATTTCGGCCGACTGTGCGCCGCTCGTATAGCGGCGTGATTCGCGAACTATCGAAAACCGTGTCCGCTAGTCGGAATTCCTGGGATCTTTGGTCCCCCGATTGAGTCCGCGCTGTCCCCTCGGGGCCCTTCGGGACTGTTGCTCGATTCGTCCCCCGGATCTGCCGTTAGGTTCTCGAAAGACAGGCGGGCGGACGCTTGTTACGTTTGCACGGGGCCCAGGCATCGATAAAGGTTCGTTCGACTTGTCTGATTGCAGATACTGGCGCGCCGTACGTATTGTACAAGGACAACATGGAGAGACCCCAGGGGCAATGGGGCCCGGGGCCGGGATCTCTCCAGGACGGTGGACTGTACCCGCAGCAACAGCAACAACAGCAACAGCAGGGCTCCTCCTCGTCCGGCAGTCCACAGCAGGCCTGTGGTCCCCCAGTCGAGGGAGAAAGCGGTCCCCCGCCTTCGTTGGCCTCTCCCGTGCCCTCGCCGTACCCCTCGGCACCGCCTGAGCCTCAAGCCTTAACCCCGCCCGACGACGACATCCAATCGAGCCAGGCTACCTCTCAACAACAACAGCAGCAGCAACAACAGCAACAACAGCAACAGCAGCAAACGCAACAACAGGTCCAACAGCAACAACAACAGCAGCAAGTCCAACAGCAGCAGCAGCAACAGCAACAGCAGCAGCAGCAACAGCAACAGCAAACGCAACAGCAGGACCATTCGCCGCAACAGCAACTGACGCCGCACGAGGTTGACCGCAGCGACTGTTTTCCCGGGGCCGGGGAACTCCAGCAGTACCCCCAGCACTACTTCAAGGAGGCCAGGCCGCATCCGTCGCCGTCGGTGCCGCCGCACATGCTCACACCCGGCGGTTTCTCCGCGTTGCACTACCTGAAGCAACCGGGCGTGATGCTGACGTCCCTCGGGCAGGGCGACGGCGGGCCCGGCCTCGACGGCCACCAGTACGCCAGCCCCGGGGCCCCGAACATGGCCACCGGGCTGCCGGACATCGTCCAGCAGAGCGGCAAGTCCGGCAAGGGGGCGAACAGCGACCTGCGACTGTTCAAGTGTCTGACGTGCGGCAAAGACTTTAAGCAGAAGTCGACGCTGCTGCAGCACGAGAGGATCCATACGGACAGTCGGCCATACGGGTGCCCGGAGTGCGGGAAGCGGTTCCGGCAACAATCGCACCTAACGCAGCATCTGCGCATACACGCGAACGAGAAGCCGTATGCGTGCGTGTACTGCGAGCGTACGTTCCGGCAGCGTGCGATCCTCAACCAGCATCTGCGCATCCACTCGGGTGAGAAGCCATACCAATGTCCGGAGTGCGGAAAACACTTCCGTCAGAAGGCGATCCTGAATCAGCACGTCCGCACACACCAAGGCGAGCATTTCTCTCTGCCTCCCAGACTCCCAGAGGGCGTCCACCACAACCACACTGACCCCCATTTCACCGGGTTTTCTGTTCTTGTTCGTTCTTCGTTGCCCGTTGTTCGTTCTCCGTTGTTCGTTGTTGTTGTTGTTATTCTAGTTGATTTTGTTGCTTTTCTATTATATATCGTCTTTACTATCTTCACCCGCAAATACTACGCCACCACCACCGACCACCATCGTCATCTGTTCATCATCGTTCGTCATTCGATCATCGCGACGTCGCGTCGCTTCATCGCCGATTAACCGTCATCTATCGTGCTATTGTTCTCTGTCTATCTCGACGCCTCCTATTGCTGCAATGCTACTTCGAGGGAGTATTTCCTCCCTTCTCCTCGGGTAGAATTGAACTTACTACCGACATAGAACTTCTTACAACTCACTTCTAAAATAGCATCATGCAAAAGTCAATGTCAAAACTCGAATACTTGCATCAAATCTTCATTCATTGGATCTATAATTTCGAATAAAGTCACTTTTGCTATAGACTTTGATTCTACTTTTTAACGAAGTAGCAATGCACGCATAGGATCCGTCAGTCTGTTCATTACCACTTCTTTCTGAGCAGACTTTCGATACTAACAGTCATCCCTCTTTTCAATTTCTATTCTCTCTCTCTCTCTCTCTCTCTCTCTCTCTCTCTCTCTCTCATTCTCTCTATACAATATCCATTTTAGTTTCCGCTTTGTCCCAGCCTCGATCCGCAACACGCAGACGACAACATGCTCGTCTGTCTTCGCTCGTTCATGCAGTTCATAGATCGATAAAGGAAAAATGATAAGGATCAAATCCGCCAAGGCCAACCGAAGTATCGGGTTGAGCTGGACGCGAGATCGCTGGTGAGCTGTGAGATAGAGGAGCCTTCCTCCGTACCTCTCTCTCCCTCTCACGGTCCGTCCCGTTCAACCCCTATCCGTATCCTCTCCTCCACTCTCTGCCCTCGGTCCAACCAGCCCGCTCTTCGTTGCATACGGAACTCATCATGATATTAATATACAATCTCTATTCTGGTTGCTACTGCTGCTAACGTCACCTAACTCCTCCGTAGTCTTCCCATTAAACGCGTCCTTTCGTGAAGGTGGAGGAGGTGGATCTCTCGGATGATGAACCAGGCCGCGTGTAAAAACCTCGTTAGCGATCGCGATTCGCTCTCTCGCGGTTTCTCTCGCTTGATTAACATCCGGTTCCGACCGGCAAACGGAGCTGGCTAACTTCGGACGCTGACTGACAGACTCGGCCCGCGCCGGTCTCTTTCGGCGATCTCTTCGAGGTGCTCTTCAAAGTGCTCTGGAAGATCTTCGATTATTTAACTGGACTGACAAGGAAGGTACCCGCTTCCGATTGTTCATAACGTGAAACACGAAAGATAGCTTAAAATTAGCTCAAAAATTATTAGGTTGCCCCATAAGTCATTACGTTCTTTCTTCAGATTTTTTCAAATCTACATTATTCCCCAATATCAAAATCTCCGGATCCAAATTTTGTAAACTAATTTTGACACTTTCGTATCTTTAAAACGTCTTCGAATGAGGTTAGTTACATTGCAAAAGCTGTATTGCCATCTATTGGGAAAAAACGCAATGACTTATTACAAACTAAACTATCTGAGCTTTCTGAATACTCGTGTTCCCGTGATTAATTTTGATAACCGGGATTGTGTTACAATATCTGTCCAGTAACACGTTCATGATTTGGTTTCAATATTTTCTATCGGAGAAGGTATTAACCCGTTTGCATCTGCGAGCAGAATAATCCACGCACAATCAGCAATTAGTTAACTATTTTCAAAATTAGTTATTAGTAGAAGGCAGATCTTTATGCAAAATAAGAATTGTCTACCTCGATTGCAATAGACAGACGTCGAATAAAAACGTATTTCCACTGTTAATCAATTTAGCAAATTATAAATAACATAACAATATTTTAAAACTTTTCAACTGTTTTCATTGTACAGTATTTCGCCTAGTAATTTTTCTTAAAAATGCATTAGATCGGCTGTCTAGTTATTAGATTATTTAATCATCACCACATATGATGAAGTATCGCAACAAAATTATGCTCAGGTGCAAATCATGCGGATTATTCCGGAATCCGTGATAGTTGACAATCATTAGGAATATTCCACTTGCGGATGCAAATAATTTAACGCGAAAGACCCCTCAGCACAGCGTCACCAGATCCAAACGTCGGTGTTCCCCACTGACAAAGGTCAACGTTCAAAGTTTAAAAAGCACCTCGACGATTCCGAGGGCGACCCCCGAGTTGAAGCGGCGCCCAAGTCAGCGTCCCCGCGGTTCATAGGTAGAATCTCGCGACCGCGCAGCCTCCGGCCGACTAACAGAATCAGAGTCTCCTCCTGAGAGCCCGGTGGCGGCGTTCAGCCGAGGATGAACCGTGTCTGGTGTGTCTGTTTCAGACGTGAGCCCGCATCTGATCTTCAAGAACGGTATGACGCCGACACTGTGGCCGCAGGACGTGCCGTTCCCGCCGGAGGAGGGCAAGGAGGAGGTGGCGTCGACGTTCGGCGACACGGACACGCAGTCGGGCGCGTTCAGCCCGGCGCCGGACGCGAACTCGATCCAGTACCCGGCGTACTTCAAGGACCCGAAGGGTGGTAACCACGCGGTGTTCGGAGCGAGTGGGACGGGCAGCTTCGGGGCCCTGCAGTACATCAAGCAGCAGGGCGGTAGCAAGAGCTGTTTGCCGGACGTGATACAGCACGGTCGCTCCGCGGGGATGCCGCTGTACGTCCGCTGCCCGATCTGCCAGAAGGAGTTCAAGCAGAAGTCGACGTTGCTGCAGCACGGCTGCATACACATCGAGTCGAGGCCGTACCCGTGCCCGGAGTGCGGCAAGAGGTTCAGGCAGCAGTCCCACCTGACCCAGCACCTACGCATCCACACGAACGAGAAGCCGTACGGCTGCGTCTACTGCGGCCGGAACTTCCGGCAGCGCACGATCCTGAACCAGCATTTGCGCATCCACACCGGCGAGAAGCCGTACAAGTGCCAGCAATGCGGCAAGGACTTCCGTCAGAAGGCGATCCTGGACCAGCACACGCGCACCCACCAGGGCGACCGGCCGTTCTGTTGCCCGATGCCGAACTGCAGGCGGCGGTTCGCCACCGAGCCCGAGGTTAAGAAGCACATCGACAACCACATGAACCCGCACGCGGCTAAGGTGCGCCGGAACTCGAGCAGCGACACCAAGCCGCCGGGTACGCCAGCGGGCCTCGGGCCCGTCCCGGTACCCAGGGGCCTCACGCCCACCGTCGTCAAGCCGGAGCTCTACTTCCCGCAGTGCTACGCGCCGGCGTTCAACCACCAGCCGCCGGTCTCGACGGCCCAGTTCCCCGGACAGGCGAACGGCGTGTCCGTCGCCGGCGAGTTCAAGCCACCGACAGGTCTGCCGCCCCAGTGACTAACCGTCCATCCTGCCGCCTACTAGCAAGCAGGAATTCCGCTGAGGTTTCAGCGATGCTTCGGTCACGCGCTGCAGGCCGACGCCGGCGCCGCCTCCACCGTCGCCGCCGCCGCCGCCGCCGCCCACCGTTGCACCACCACCAGCCAGCAGCCGATCCAGCAACACTACCCGTGACATTTATCGTGCATTTACTAGGCTCTTTCTTTTCGTTTCCGCGGTGAGCTTGCCATCCAACGCGCCAGCTAGTCCCGGGCTCGACGGCCGGACGCGTTCTCCTCGGCACAACACTTTTTCTTTTCCGATTTTTCGTTCGACGATCTTCGTGTCCTCGGATTCGGATCTGTGCAATAATCCTACCGGAAGAACGGGCTCTCGACACCGATCCCGCGCCGACTCTCCCCTGTCGGTCTCGTTACACCCGCGCAACCGACGGCTCGCTGGATCAGCCCCGATAGAGATGCCGCACGATGTTTTATCTTCTTGTTGTTACCTGATGATTAATACTCTACCGTGTTACGAAACCAGTTGATACGTTGCCGCGACGCGGACGACACCGACACGGACGCTCGGTCTCTTCGACCGGTTGCTTTAGATAGGCGATGATGTAGGACCAGTGGTTGTGAGGATGTTCGGTAAGTGATACTCTTTGATTTTTATGTAACTCTGCTGATTCGTTTGGACACTTTTTCGTTTCGTAGCTTCGGCGAGACTTACTCTCTCGCCGATCGCTTACGTAGATACTTTTAGTTTCATGTTTTGCGGTTCAAGGGGAACGCGACATTTTCGAGCTCTTCGAACGATCTCGGAAGATCCATCTTAAAACACTGTTTTAGTCTTCGAAAGATTATTATTCGTATTCATTCGACTAGAATTGAAATAATTTAATAAAACTTCTCATTTTTCTCCACGTAGTGGAATAAAATATGGTTTCTCTCATATACAAGAAATCCAAATTACCCGAAGAACGGACTAAACTAAAGTCAAAAATAACTTCCATTTTTTATCAGACATTTATTTTATTTTTATTTTTTCGTTACCCAGTGACTCGTAGTGGGTAGATACGAGCAATAGATTCTACCCAGCTGCATCGACAGTTATTTATGACTCGACCTAATAAATATTTATCTAAACAGCAGAACAAGAAATCTCTTCGAAAGAATATAGCTACGTAAAACAAGCGATTTCCCCTTGAAACTGCAAAACCCCTAGCACAGGTATTTGTAGACCGTTTCCCCAAGCGATTCGAAACCGTTACATAAAGATCGCTTAAAGAACATCCCCCAGGAGAAAAGTAGACCGTGTAGCCTGCAGGTTTGGGCGAGGGAGCTAGTAACGAGGACAGTGCCGTGAAGACCGAAAGATCGAGCGACCGAGATCGGTTGCCGTCCGAGCAGGCTCGCTAGGACCGCAATAGAGAAAACGATTAACGAGCATGATCCAACGAGCCGCGCGTGGTTGCGCGAGAAGACGGACGAGGAGCGACGAGAGGATCCCAGGGGTGTGTCGGACCTTGACCATGGCCGACGCGGTTCGCCGTCGAGCTGTGGATCGGCGCCGGACAGGTGCGTATCAACCAACGAAGAGTCTCGTCTATTCTCCCATACATGTATTTTTTATATATATAAACAATAGATTACACAACAAAGGTACGGCGCGTACCTTCTCGCGTTTATTTCCGTGGAACAAGCGAGTAGCACGAAAGTGAGAGCGAGAGGAAGAGAGAGAAAGGAAGAGAGAGGAAGTGAGTGAAAGCAGAAGTAAACGAATGAGAGAGTGAGAGTGAGAGAGAGAGAGAGGGAGAGAGAGAGAGAGAGAGAGAGAGAGAGAAAGAGTTTCAGTGGTTCCGGGCAGGCTGGCCGTCCGAGGGTGTCGATGAACGTTGCGCGCACCGGTACGAGAGGGTTCAAGAGGTTCGGAAAGAGAGAGAGGAAGGGACACAAAGAAGAGTTAACAAACGATTGTGATACGATATTTAACTTGCCTATGTTTAAAGAAAGAGGATGACATGAGAACGAAGACGAAGAGGAAGACGACGGCGATGGGAAAAAGATACGTTGCCTCGAGATGGGAGGTGAACACACGACCACGAAAAGAATGCCTGTAAATATGTAAAGCCGTTCGCTCCGGCAGACAAACAAACAAATGAAACAAAAATCTGAGACGCCGTGAAAAAGTACGGCCGGAGAGCGAACGAGAAAGAAAGAGAGTAAGAGAGAGAGAGAGAGAGAGAGAGAACGAGAGAGTGTGGGATCGTGTATCGGAAAGTGTGTGCGATGTGTGCGTGAACGCGTGTGAAAGGTAGAAGCGAGTGCTCGCGCGTGCACAGGGTTCGAAGGATGAAGAGAGGATACGCGAGTGGGCAGGTTCGCTGAAGGATGCAAGAAAGAGAGAGGGGGAGGAGAGGACGAGAAGAAGAAGAAGAAGAGGAAGAAGCAGGACTACGCCGAAGAAAAGAAAGGAGAGTGGGACGGTTCGGGGGTAGAAAAACGTAAGGGAGAAAAGGAGAGGCAGAAGAGGAAGAAGGAGAGGAGAGATTAGGTAGGGATTTACGAGGACGAGCCGAGCGCGCCGGCTGAGGGCCGTGTGCTGAGCCATAGCTTTCTGTACGACAAGTCGACGACGCCGATATTTAAGGGAGGGAGGGGAGGATTTCTGCGCGCCGCGCCGGGACGTTATGACTCTTGTATACTATAGTAATATTTGAATGTATATTTATACGACAGGTTATATATATATTATTCTATTAACTATAATGATGATATTTTGAATCGGTTTTAAAATCAGATTGGTGCTGATACGTAAATGATCTATTAAGGTAAGCGCGCGAGACACAAAAGAAAACACGAGGAGAACGTGGAAGGAGGTAACGTGGAAGAAGGCTGAGACACCGTAGAGTAATAGCAGTAAAACACATAGGGTTATAGTCGATAGATAGTAGCTCAATGAAACTGAGGACGAGAGAACCAACGCGGACGGAACGCGCGCTTAGGGAGGGAGGGGCGCGCGTGTCCGGGGGGACCGACGGCGGAGAGCTGTGGGAAGAGAAGAAGACTTTTAACGGAGGACCCTCGTTTCGGAGTCCGCTGATTCTTGAATAATAACGAGTAATAATTACAATGAACATTATCATCGCAGTTGAAGGATTACGAACGTCAGGAGAAAAAAGGGTGAGAATTTGAGGGAGGAGAAGGAGGACGACGATAAGGAGGATATATATATTTCGTGGCAATACTTAAATGAGACGAGCGCGAGAAGAAGGAGAATGATACGAGGAAAATTTCAACGTACTAGAGAATAGTCTTTTAAATTTCTATATTAAGACGTGTGATCTCTCTAATTATTGTACATTATATATATAATATATACATATATATTATATATTATATATATATTGATGAATCTATACCTATAGACCAGATGCATGAATATATGTATACGTATATACGTGCATATACTATATATATATTATGCATATTAACAATTATTATATATATATGTATACATATTGATAATTACGATTATACGTATATTAGGCGTTCTACAGTTAGTCTTTTAATGTATAATTAGAAAACACACAGAGATGATCTGAAGATGAAATAATTGTGCGGCCATATTCTCTGTGGCCTGTTCGTAGTGCCTCGGAATTGCTGCTCGCGGCAGTGATTTGACCGTATTTTAGGAAGGTATATTAATTAATAATTATATTCAGAACTGCAATTATCGATACTCTGATACAGTACGAAAGGAGACGATGGGAGACGGAGAGGGAAAAGGAGAGAGAGAGAGAGAGAGAGAGAGAGAGAGAGAGAGAGAGAAGATGAGCGAGGAAGAGGGCGGCTAAGGGGACGGGAGAAAACGAAAACGACGAAACCGAAGGGAGCAGGGGGTGTGAGGATGAGATCGAGAAAAGTGAGAGGGAGGGGGATCAGGTGATCGTGTCGTCAGGCGTCACGTTAATCGACTCACTATTTAATTAATCAGAGATTTTACTTATATCGCGTTCGCGAGACCGCGCGCGAACGAAAAAAAAATCAATATAAGGGAGAAAAGAGGGTGGGGAAAAGGTGGAAGACGTGCAGGTGCGCCGGAAACCGCGAGAACGGCCCGACGACGGCGATGTGATCGTCGAGACGAGGTACTCGTTCGTCGACGCTTTAGATTTTTTTCACTTTTGTTCCTTTTCTTCTTTCTTTGCCGCTCGGCGGACGCAAAAGTCAATGTTTCTCTAGTTCTACGTTATTACCTCCGTAGCATCGCGTTTCTGTCCCCATTAATCGATCGCGACAAGGACGAAATAACTTTTCAACTGCAGCGCTCCAGAAGGTCTCGCTGGTCAAAGACTACAACGATGTCCGTGTCGCTGTTGTTCAGACGATTCCTGATCGAATTCTGTCATGGACGACAATCGTCGATCGACGACGTCACGTTGTTCTGGTTTTTGTAAAATAGGTACCACAGTGCAGATCTTTACGGTGAAAAAAAAAAGAATTCTTCTACATTCAGCTGCAAAAAGCAGAAATTACAGAAAAATAGATTTCTCGCCTCATTAGCACATTATGTGTGAGAGTGGTATTAGTATCTTTTTAAAAAATTTCGTTATAGGTTGCAAAGAATCCCTCTGTGAAATCCTAAAAACTTAATCCTAAAAATTTTTATTGTCAGTTTTATAAATATTAAATGTTTCTTAAAAAGCTAATTTTTCAAAATTCACTGATTTTCCCCCATTAGACGCGAGTAAAGATCGATCTGTGATCCACAGATGGTGCGTTAATTTTTTCGAAATAATTTGTAACGTAATCTCAAATACTTCTGATGTTACTGTTGGGTTACTTCACCCATCCAGATTTGTCACGAATGCGTAAGATCTGCAGTCTGCTAACCGCAATCAAAACGGAGAAAAATTAAAACAGATTCTCCTCGTAGCACTCTTTTAATGCTCGACAGGATCGGCGTATTAGTCTCCAACAATTAGCTCAGCCCCGCATGGAACAATCTCGCCTCCATTTCCACGACGACCGATCTGGCAAACAATAATGAAACCGTTCTCCGAGGGAACAACGGACCGAGGCCATTAGTCGACCAATAATCGCGGCGCGTACCACGCAGACAATCATTCGTCGAAAAAACGTCCCCGCGAAGCTCGCCTACCGAATTACGCTTGAATCGCGGCAGCAGTATACGAATCCCCGAAGAGTTTCCGCGGGGTCCTGGTCTCGAAACGATCCAGTTCCCTGTTACGCGCATACCTGTATCATCGGTCCGGACCCATGCAGGTACGCGAGGAATGTTTTAATCTCGCAACGGCGCGAAACAAAGGTCCTCTTCCTTTGATCCGGCGTGTCTTTTCGCGCGATTCGTTGTTCGCATAGTATTGTCGAGTATAATAGGATTCCGGTCGAATTCGTGGATCGGCGGCGAAAAATTATGCGGAAGTTGCGTGCGCGACGTCGATTAAGACGGCAAGGAAAAATCCGGGATTTCACAGCGGAATCTTCCAAGCCGCGACACGAGGATCGCGAGGATAACGGCCTCGCGACAGGATTCACCCTGCGAATCGTCTGCGAATTGATAAAGCGGGTGTTCCCGCGCGGAACGTCCTCTCGTGAATGTCCTTTCAGCCGCGGAAAAGGCGAACGTGATTCAATTCGGAACAGAAACGCTGTTTAACGCTCCGATCGCCCCGGGCGACGCAATTATATTCCCCGGACGCCAAAGTTAATTTTTCCAATGACGTATCGAGCGGAACGATTTCTGGGGAAGATCAAAAGGGTAATTGGATACCCTTTTCTCGAACGAGTTGCTCCGATTCCGCGGCATTTTTATTGTTGTCCGACGACAACGCTACTTTGCCGCGCGTTGCTTTCGCCGGGAAAGCGAGAGGAAAGGGAACAAGTCATGTTGTAAAGAACGTGTAGATACGAATCTTGTTTATTGTTCTAGCTCGTCGATATATTATCTCATATCTTATTATTATTATATTATATTATATTATATTATTATATTATATTATATTTTTATTATATTATATTATGATATTCTATTCTATTATATTATATTATAGTTATGATTATTGCTATTATCTCTATTGATTATTGGTTACGATTAAGTTTCTCTGTGAATGAGAGTGAGAGAAAAAGAAAAAGAGAGAGAGAGTGAAAGAGAGAAAGAGAGTGAGTGGGAGATACAGAGATTTTCGCATGTGGTGCAGTGGTTCTTCCTACGACTTCATTTTTTTTTTATAGAGTTTCTTATCCATTGTTGTATGTTTTCTTTCGTTTTATATAGTCGAGACGGTACTCCATCATACACACGCATATACATAGACACGATGCTTCAGCATGTCGCATTGTTGGAGCCGTTTCCGCCACGGTTTTGTCTCCTCTCCCGTTTGAACGGACTTACTACGGTTCTTTCGTTTTACATGTTTTTCTTTTTTGTTTTCTCCTTTAAAGTTAATCGACTACCTAGCGCTTATATTATGCTTGTTATAATACTCCAATCTCGCAGTCACGAAATCGACCGTGTGATATATACAATTATAATGCGTACGAAACGCATACTATGGAACACGATAGACTGTATTTATAGTGTGCCGGCGCGAAATCACGAAGACGAGAACCCGAGATATCGGATTTGGTTTCTTTTTCTCTTAACTGTTTAATCGATCCTTCTTTCCTCGTTTTGATATGTATATATTTATATACGCGACACTGGACGGTCTTACATGTTTGTATACATATATACATGCTATGTTTTATAGATTTTGCGAGTAGCTCGCTAAACGAGCGACCACGAAACGCATCTGCCAGATCAGCTGGCACAAACTTCGACAGGGACGCGATATATATATATATATATATATATATATATATATATATATATATATATATATATATATATATATAACCATATATATATATATATATATATATATTTATATATATATATAATTTTACTTTTTATGTTCCGTGTGTGTAGAGAACGTGCTCCGGCCCGCCGGAACTCGTTGCGAACCGCCGCGAGAACTGGTTTCGGGTGGTCAGACGACGTCAGAACCTTCTGTGGTGCCATTTCGATCGACAACGCACGCACGAAAACACAAACGAACGTTTCCAGGCCCGGGAAAACGGCCGGGCGCACTGTGATACCGATTCGGAGACGAAAATTAGGCGGAAAATTTTCGAAAATCGGATAGAAGAACTACGGGGTGGGGGACGTAGACGTTTCCCGAAACGACCTTTGTACGCTCCACAAACATGGTCACGCGAAAGAACTTCTTCTTCGTCTATCTTTGAACATTTATTCCTGATTCTTCAAAGTTTGTACGATCTCGAAGAATTCAGAAGCTTTTTAATCACATCGAGAAACATTTTGTCTTTTATTCAGCTACGTTTAGTTACTCAAAAATGGAACGACAGGGGGATACAATTTCTTTCAAATCTACTGTTTCATATCTTAATAAATCATAAAATCCACAGTCCAGCTGTCTTCATTAGATCCGATAGGAAGACCTACTTCGATCTCAAAGAAGCGAATATCAAATTTTGTAAAGGAAGATCGACTGGAAGCCATATCTACCAGAAAGTAATCAAAACCATTTGCCTTAAGGGAGTCAAAAGAGCAGCATAAGAATACAAAAGATCCTATGGAAAGGAAAAAATGCGCAGCAGATAGATGCATGTTCGTAGAAGAGCGTACGAGGGTTGAAAATAAATTGTCGAGCATTTAAAGTAACATAGTTGGAGCTTAAGAACTCCTAATTAGGGAAAAGATCGTGTGACACTCCGCCCTGAAAGGATGAACGATCGCAGAGATCACGAAGGAGTCGCGGGACGATCCGAATAAGCCGCGTCGGATGTATACGATGTTATCATACGTTTTATTTATAAGAAGCGATTTTTCTATTGTAATAGTGTACAGTGCGAGAAAGATAGGGAAAGAAAGAGGGTTAGAGAGATTAACGATTAACATTTAAGCTGACGCGTGGATCGTCTCTCGGCCCGTTGTTACCGGTCGTTCAACTTTTCTCGAGCGATTTATCGTGATCGACGATTGAGGATGCATAGATCGGGGAGGACGGTAAGGGGCTCGGAAGGGAGGAATAAAAAACCGAGAGGAAAGAGGGATACACACACATTGTGCGTTCACCAGCATCGATCGAATAACTATTTCGCGATTGTCCGACGTCGTCCGATCGCACTTCCAACCAACTTGTTAACCGATTATTCTTTCTTATTCAACGACTACCGATGCATTTATTATTATATATATATATTTTTTCTCATTCCTCGATCTATTCTTCTATTTTCTATCTATCGCTTGTTGCACGTACGATCGAGACGGATGGCAGACGTGCCTTGGTCTGTGTGCTCAATCGGTGGATAGATCGATGGATGGATAGATCGATTGATCGCGCGGCTCGCAACGTTTCTAGGCGATGGAACGTGCCCACCTTGTCCGTTGGTATACGTCATACGTAAACGGAACGATGAGGAACATCCGTTTTTGCGAGGTGATCCTGTGTTTCTCCGAGTTTGTTTTATTATTATTATTACTATTATTATTATTACTATTATTATTGTTATTATTAATATTATTATTATGATTTTGTAATTTTGTAATTTTGTAATTTTTATCACGTTCCCCCTATTATGGAATCTACTCGGTTGTGTGCTTTCAGACGCAGAGAGTCCCGGCGCGGGCCGCGTCATCCGTGTCGTCCACCGAATGCTCAATCATAGATTAGGTTTAAGTTATAATCGCCCTAACGATTTTATGTAAATTATTGCCCCCTCCCCCCGTCTTTATTAGTTTCGTTCTCGTCACCTATTCCCCAACAAGACTCAGGGCTTGACAAGCCTCGCGACTGGATGACGCGACCCGGATTGATCTCTCTCTCTCTCGATTTTTGGCCCCTTGATTACTCTCTAGTTGCGTTCTTTTATTTCATGTTCGCGTTCTCCGCCGTCACCCTCCGCACCTCACCCTCGTCCCGCCGTTTTGTTCGTTTATTCGTGGACGAAAAACCTTTTGCGACGACGCTCATTTGTTTTATTGTTAATTTATACGACGATCCACCGGCTGGTTTCTAGTTCCGGGAGCGCACCATACAGGTGAGCGCAGAGACTGCTCTCTGGGACAGCGGGGGCCAAGAGACCACACCCACTTTCAATGTTTTCAAGCGGAAAAGTTCGATGGTGGCTCTGTTTGCTTCGATTCGCGATTGAACGCTAGCCGTTCGATGCAAAAGTAGTAGTAGTTATGGCAATTTGTTAAGACAATTTTTGGTGATCTTAAATAATTCAACGTCAGTCGGTTTGGTTAAACAATTATTAGATTGTAGATCTGTTTCGTAGAAAGCAGAATGAAGAAGAAATCTCTTATCGTTGCGTAGACGTTACTAGAATTTTACAACCTTTAAAACGAATAGAAGCGATTCAAATCAGACGACAAGTTAAATGAATTGAAGAAAATCAATGTACTATTTTCAATTCGTTAAAATTATTATAGAAAGAATTAAATTCACATGTTGCACTTATTTCTTTCAATTAATGCAGTAAACATTGATTTTGCATGATGATCCGCAGTCTAGTCATAAGTTTACAACGATCTACAGACTATTAAGTCCTGTCACAACACTTTTGCTTTAACGACTCCACCTATTTGGCCACGCCCCCAAATCACGGGATAAGAGTGCCACCAGTCGAACAGACCTGCCCCAGGTAAAGAAAAATAGCAAGACAGACTCTTGTCGCTAGTCTTCTCTTTGTCGAAGTGCAAGCGGCTCCGGTAGCAAACCCAGAGCGCTCCCAGAGGCCAAAAGCCATGCCCATAATTGGAGAAGATCCTCCCACCACTCCAAGAGAGATCTCGCTATCAAAATTTAGCTTTAAGAGAAAGAAAGAGAAAGAGAGAGAGAGAAAGGGAAGAAGTTTCGACGCGAACACTGATGCAGGTGCAATACATTACAGATGCGCATACGTACACTTAGGACCGTTCCGCGGTGCGTTGAAAACCATGCGAGTCTCCGGGGGCGAACATGCGAGTTATCGTATCAGAGACCGGAAGTCCACTAGCCCCAGTGCCTCCCGTGTTCGCCCCCCGAACAAGTAAATCGACGTTTCGTTTGTTTTCTTTCGTTTTTCGCTCATCCCCCTTGGTCCGTGTGCGTTTTCAAGGCCACAGCCTCCCTTCCCCCAAAGCCTCCGCCATCTTGTTTGTACCCCCCGCGAAATCAGATTTTGCGTGTACTTAGGCGTTTCAACGCACGCGTAGCTCGCGTTTCATTTTATTTATATATATAGATTCTTCATCTTTATTATTATTATTATTATTATTATTATTATTATTATTATTATTATTAATTATTATTATTATTATTAATTTTTAATAATATTATTATTATTATTATGTATGTATACACACGAACGAACTCGCACGATCGTAATCGTAAAGAAGGACAAGAACGAAAGGGCGATTACCGTGAGAACAAGAGAGAGAGAGAGAGAGAGAGAGAGAAAGAGAGAGAAAAAAGAGCAGATGCGAACGAGTTTTTTTTTGTTTTACGATATTAGAAATATACACGAGAGCAGCGAATCACTGAGCCAAGACTGACCTCTTTGTGTTTTTCTCCTTTTATTGAATGAGCGTTTGCTTTTTTGTACTCGAGCGTAAAACGCAAAAATCATCACCCTCCTCTTTGAGCCACCCTCTTCCTCGCGATCCTCTGATTTTTCTGTTTTCTCCTTTCTGTTTTTAAGGCTTAGTTTCATTCTGTTCCTTTTCTTTGTTTTGGTTACGAGCCCTTCGTATGAATCAGCCTTCGATGTACTGTGACAAACAGCAAAAAAAGAATATATATATATATATATATATATATATTCTTCTAAAAAAAGTATATATACATTACACACAAGTAACAAAAGCATTTAACGAAAACGAGAGGAAAAGACGAGAAAAGAGAAATATAAGAAGAAACAACTCGCAAGATTGCAATAAATTTTGAATAAAATCTTATTTTTCTTATGTACTTTCCTGATTTCGCTTCTTTCGGCTTTTAATTTTAAGATCGACCGTCGACCCGACGTCGGCTCATCGTCGTAATGAAACGCATTGGATCCTGACCGTTGCGATCACGAAATTCGTTCGGTGATCTTTCGTTCGTCGTTCAGAAATGTTCCCCCGTTTCTCTTCGTCTCGGATTCGGTCAGATTCTGGCCGATGTCGAGGCTCGACTCCGAAGATACCATCAGAATTCCAGCTCCTTCGATCCTCGGTCCCCTAACTCCGTCTGTCCGAGCCCCCCCCCCCCCCCAATCGGCAGCACGAGGATACATCATGCACCGCGAGAATCGTAATTAATCGAAGCCGCGACAAGCGTGTCCGCGAGCCCGAGCCTGACCCGATTTCGGTTTTCCATTTCCCAACATTTCCTCCATTCTTCTGCGACACAACGAAACATGCAAATAAAGCTTCGACTGTCGTCGATAGAGACATCCTTATTTTTTATTGTTTTATCGTTTCCATTGTTTTGCCCGTTCTGTTCTAGCCTCGGTTAGCTCGCAGTTTCCGGAATCAGGAAGAAGGTTCGCCAATCGAGTTCCAATCGATCGTTTCTCGTTTTTCCGCTCATTCTTCAAGACCTGCTCAAGAAGGAGGACGAGAGAGAGAGAGAGAGAGAGAGAGAGAGAGAGAGAGAGAGTGAGTGAGAGAGGGAAGAAAAAATAGAAGGAAGCAATACTCTTTTTCTTTCGCGTTCCGCGCGTTATAATATTTCTTATTAGCTCACGGAGAGCACACAATCCTTTGGAATTTAATTATGAAACCCGGCCTGCAGAAACAACTGTGGAGAGACAGCGACCGGAATCTCGGCAGACACTCCTCGACACCTCATTTACCTCCACGGTGCTCCTTCGGCCTCTTTGTCCCATTTCCCCGTCTTGTTTTCATTATTTTCGTTTAACGCGGATTTATTCGCGACGCCAAGCTGTTCGATCGATCCAGCGACGAACGACTCCGAGTCCTGCCAGTCCTTCGAGCTCCTACCGCAGCACTTTTCCACTTCAAGCCTTCCGACAACTGTACAATCGGTGCTCCAGTCCGGTTCGACCGTCCGCTGCGATTTTCTTCAACGTGGTTCTTCAAAAACGTCGCACTTTTCAGGCGAAACTATTTTTTTTTAATTTCTTTCGATTATTATTTGCTTACGTTGCATTAGGTTTGATATGAACATGCATTTTGAGCATCGATTATCGAGTCTTAACGCTTTATCCGTCGGAAGCATATAAATAGAATCTTGAATTATTATATTATTATAATATTATTAGGGACGATTTATTGGTATACAAAATGGCTAGTAAAAATACTTGGTGCCACTAAACAATTTATTAAAAAGTTTCTAGCTACGAATTGCACAATCATAAAATCCTCACCGATGGGCAATGTGTTAAGAAACTTAAATACTAAATATCTTAACAAAAGAGACCTAAGTAGACCGCGGGAAAGAAGAAAAGAAAAAGAAGAAAAGCCTCATTCGTCGACTAAAAGATTAACACTAAAAAAGGAAAATAAAAATTCTATTAGAGCTTGTTAATTCGTAAATTAGCTTGCATTTTCAAAATCTGCACATAAGTGCATAATGATCCGCAGTCTAGACTTGAAGTTCATTTTTTCTATTATCGATATTAGGCCAATAAACGTTTCCCTTATGGGAACGGGTCGAAAGAAGTCGTCGAGCAAGGGATGGACAACCCAACGATCTCATTAAACGTTGCTGAACATTTAAAGAGCGAAAGGCATGATCAAACTGAACCTAGTTGGTTGTAATTAGGCGAAAGACGATCGAAGCTGGTTGGAACGCGAGACGATCCCTCGTCAAGAGAGATTTCGAGCGTCGTAAAACTCGTGAACATCCCGCGTATCGTCCTCACCGTTTCTGGATTCGCGAACGCGTACAACCAGTTCTGCTCGTCAGGATGGTCGGTTGTCAGAACGCTGGCTACGCGGCTCGATTTGGATTATTTGCTGCGGCACGTTCGGACTAATACGCGCGCGATCTGCGACGCGATCCCGAGCGGAGACTACGTGGAATCGTACATTAAAATCTCGGCTAGCCATGCGGGCACCATTTGCTTTCGTAGGGGCTACAGCGGTTCTCCTATTACGCAGTTTGAACTCGGAACTTTTGTTACCCACATTATGGCGAGTTCGTCTACTTCTTCGAGCCTCGAACAAGCTTCGAGATTAAGTGCACCATGTACAAGGTGTCCCGAAAGTCGTATAAGGATTCAAATGTTTTGTAATTTCTTCGTTCTTTACTTCTATTCAGATTGCATTAATCCGAATGATATTATTGCAATATATATTACAATAACACTCGTTCGAAATCAGAATAAATTATTGTTACTTTTACAAACAATTTCCATATCAGTAGATCTAGTGTTAAAACACAACGACACTATACTCAATACACTTGGTAGATATTTTTACACTATGCATGAAATATCAAATCTTTTAAATGCGTTAATTTTCTGCTTCGCACAAAACTGCCCATTCTAACAGTAAAACGTGTCCAATTACACCTCTTAGTAATTCCGACTGCAGAACTTAAATTATTTCATATTGTAGCTTGATATTTATTGAAAGAAATTCTGTACGACATCATGAGTTTTTTTTAATTTATTTATTTAATGTCGCATCTGCTTAATATCAATTAGCTACTACAGTTGTAGAGTTACATTTGATGCAATGTATACAGTCGTTTCTACATTAAATTACTTGTATTAAAAACTATGGCTTCAACATTATCGTCGAGTTACTATATAACTTCTCTAAGCAATTTGGTCTCTTCTAAATAGGCCATAACTTCTGCTGTATGTTTATAGTTGTCCAAACATTCTGAGATGGTATTGGTTACTTTTACTTCTTTCCTGATATTGCTATTCGATCAACATTCCGAAGGTGTTTAACTGTAACCTCAATGTTACAGTTGTTACAAGGTGGTTTATCAACTTTCGAGAGTATGTACTGATGGATTATTTTAGTCAGGATAGTACAATTTGTTTCCTTGTTGTTAAATATATGCCGGGGTTGGCAGAGACCGATTCTTCATTCTCGTGGGTTTTCGTTTTCATTAATTTCTCAAAATAAAAGAATAACGTCTGCATGTGACAGATTCTGTTCGAAATCTTCATCGCGAATCCGACAGTATAGTGAAAAGGGTTAAATAGAATAGGACTCGACGTTTCGCAGCGTCTCGCGAAGCTTTGTACAAAGGTATTCCGAGAGCAGTTCAAGAAACCGATTAGAGACGTCGGATCGCCTGACTCTCGGGAGCTAATGAAAAAAGCGAAATCATAATATTTTCCAGGTCTTAAGACCGGCGAAGTGTTGCCCATAAAATTTCGCGATTACCGTCGAGGAGGAACGATCGGATCCGTCTACGAGCAGTAAAGTTTAATCGACAAATGCCCATCGAGAACAGCGCCGGCGAACACGCGCCAAAGCCGACCCGCCTCGGCCCGGTGTGCCGATCGATCGAAAAGTTCGAGCGATTCCGTGGCCGCGTGCCGGCATAACGAGTTTGAGAAACTCTGCCGTCTGCGAGGAGCTATGCGACTGCACTTGACTTTCCAACTTCACGACCGCCGTCGCGGCTACAAAAGCCGAAGCCCGTCTGCGTGAAGTCTGCGCGGCTCTCGCTTACGACAGAAAGGGAAATTGAAACCGGCTGCGGCTCCCGCCCGTTCGCCGAACCAACCAGAAATCTCCCTAAAACCCTACCACGCTCCCACAACCTTCTGTCAACCGCTCTCCGTTTTCTGCGATCGATTTTTGTAACCGAAAATCGCTTGGAAGGTATTTAAACTGGCTGCGAGACTTTGCTGCGATCCTAAATATCCCTAGAACCCTAGGACACCTTTTGAACATTTATATTTTATTTATCATTTATATTTTAAAGTCGATTTTTACTGCCGACGTTGAGATTTTGGGATTTTTGGGATTTTTACAGGTACTTGGGACTAACCTGGAATGTCCCTAAGACCTTAAAACTTCTTCGAAACCTGCTATTAATGGTTCTCCATTTTCTCGAGTCGATTTTTATTCATCATAAATACCTGGTGTAAATTTAACCCTTCGCTGTCGCACTTCCGATGGGAAACAGGTCGTCGTACTACTGGGTCGCTCAGGCCCGCTTCAATTTTTAAACAGCTGTCATCCAAAAAGCAGCAATACTATTGAGACTATTGAACTTTCTATAACGTCGTTTCGTTTATTAAAATTCGACATCTCATTTACAAGTATATTGAATTAACCGTTAACCTTATACTTCTCACGACGACGCCACTTTTCCAAAAGAAATAAATTATCCCAAGAACCCTAGAATTTTTTCGAAATCCGCTAACGAGTTCTCCATCTTTTGGAGCCATGTTTTAACAGCTAAAGCGTATCCGAAGGAAATTTAAACGGGCAACGAATCGCGTCGTTTTCAAATGTGCAATCCGAAATGTTCCTGGTTCAACATGATATCTCTGAACGTAGAATACCTGGAGGATCGAAAGCAGATGATCCAAGAACTGAGAGAAAAATGGAGCTTCTAAGATTGACGGAGGTCCATTAAATCATTATCAAAGCCGAATTGTACAGTCTTATCGCACATATAGGATACCCGCGATTAATTCAATCTGGCCTCGCTTACTCGGAACGATAACGCGTGCCATTAATAATGAAAATACCCGCATTCATCAGATACTCGATAATTAGTAGAAAAACACGGTAGCCAAAAGCAGCAAAGAAAAGTAAGAATTGCCTAATTGAACGAACTAACCGAATTGGATTTTTCTCGAACTTTATTATTTAGATTTTTGATTATCCCGATAACGAAACCTCGACCTATCATCTTCTCCTATTCTATTCACAATTAATCGAAAATAAAGAGAATTTAACTATTAATTTTGAATTCGGATAAGCTTTATAATTAAAATCACGCGGAGTCTGAGCAAGTTCAGACTCGGAAACATTTATAGGCAATTCTTTTCATTCTACACTGCAATTAATCCATAGTTCTCGCTTCGCACTATCATCTTCTCCTTCAACTTATACAAAATTTATCTACGACGGCGTCCATTCTAACGTCGGACAATCTCCAATGACCTGTTGGCGTTCGCCGAAAAATCTTTTGCTCGAAACACTGATCGTTAACCGTCGAACGATGGATTCTACAATACATATAATGCGTCTCACCAGCATCCACTTGCTCTCATGAATTCTTCTCCGAACACGTATGTTGGATCGCGGGCGACCAGATAGCAACGACCGCCGTGGCACCGGTCGTGTTAGCGACCGCAGACTTCGGTTCGATCGAACCGGCTGTTTTGCAACAATGCTCGCAAAGGACGTCGGAACGACGCTTCTCTGCCATGTGTAACGGACAGGCAACGTTGTTGCGTTATCTAACCGCGGGAGAAGAACGGCGGTGTAGGATAAGAGGGACAGAGAGAGAGAGAGAGAGAGTTAGAGAGAGAGAGAGAGAGAGAGAGAGAGAGAGAGAGGGA
>CM052168.1:5306533-5349834 GCA_028455555.1 Augochlorella aurata | reverse complement strand
TTGCAAGAGCGAAGTCTGCGATAGATAAGGGTCGATGACGATCGAGAAGACGATAGTCGACCTCTGACACGAACGATCGCGACGGCGCGGCGGCGTGCAGAATCGCAGGACGGGACGCGGGTTTCGGGTTCTAAGCGGACCTAATCTCTCGGCTGCAGCGCACCGGGACCGTGGCTACGGTCGCGTTAATGTTGTTATTGCCAAAAATGACGAGGAACGAGTTTACGCGGCTCACCGATACCGCTGTGTGCCGTCTTAACCAGCGCCGCACACCGAATCCGGTTAGACCGGTTCGGCGAGACGTTAGATTTTCGCGTGATCGCACTTTCGGTTTCTGAATATTGTGTCCTTGAATGGAGTCCCGGGGCTCGGGGGCCCGGTGTGGCCGTCGAGGTGATGCAAGAACGAGTGCACCGAAATTTACAGGTCGTCGAGAGAAACGGAGAGACACTGAGAGAGAAAGAGAGTGGGGGGAAGAAAGAGTGAGAGAGAGAGGGGAGCCGAACAGCTCTCGAAGAGAGCCGAACTCTCCGGTAGAAGAAGAAATATGCGCGTATCGCCGGTAATTGCCGGGCCTTTACCGATGTTTCGCTCGGATTTCATTGCTGCGCGAGCGTGCGACGATTAGCATCGAATCCGGCGTTCGTTCCGCCGATCCGAGCATCGATTACGCCGCCGATCGCCACGGTTTTCAATTCAACTACCCGCCAATGATATCGCGGGCCTGTTCGCTGGATTTTTGGAGACTCCGGTCGCTTTCGGTGAATCGGTGATCGGCCGTGTATCATTCGTGCAAGGACCTCCACATTCCAATTATTAAATTTGCCCATAGCGAAGTTCAGAATTTGATACAGATTCTATAACAATTCTGCTATATTTTTCTGTGGCTTCAATAAGAAAAAACTATCGTCGCTTAAAGTTCTGATCGCTAAATGCGACAATGTTTCGGATAGCATAATTTTTTTCAATCCATAACATTTGTTTGCGCTATGCTTTTTTCCGGCAAATACGTAAATCGGATATGCCACAGTTCGTTGCTATTAATTAATATTAATACTAATTAATTGATAAATAATAATTAATATTAATGCGTTAACAGAAATTTCTCGAAATTATAACTTGCAGCGCTTCGTCTTATAGCGGATTTGTTCGTTGCAAAGAGGCGGATGTCACATGGAGAGAATGTATACGAGACTTGACCGTTGCCTTGGCAGGAATTGTTGGGAGAATGGGCAAAGATTTACGCGAACATTGGATCGATAGTACCGTGTCCGAAGGGGATTGGTTGCTATAAACAGATTCGATTGCAATTGTGAGTAGATGATTTACGTAGTGTTTTAATACACGTCATTCTCTTTCAGTATTTTTACAATTTTACAATTTATTATTTTATTCGCCAATTCTCTTCGACATATTTCCCAAGGTACTCCTAAACACGTTAGTTTTTCTATGGACCTCAAAGAACACGTGACAATTCAGATAAATTGTCCGAAACTGTACAGTCGAGTAATATTCACGCTCTGGGTCTAAATGGACCCGAGCTCAGCCGTCCGAGTATTAATCCATAATGATTTACGCTGCAGCACGCATTGCGATAAAATGGAATAGAACGCTCCTTTCTCGAACTAATAAAAAATCGAGAAGTCACTTAATATCGAAGAGAGTTAATTCATCTTCCCATCGACGAATTAATGACAGTAACGTAAAATGATTTTGTTCAAGAACAGCGAACGGACCTTTTCATCAGTATACCGCAGCGATTCGATGCAATTTACTCAACAGTATACGTCGTAGAATATAATACCTGTTACCAGAAACATTAAGGCAGAATTAAGCAGAAAATTTCCGTAGTCAATAAACGGGGAAACGAAAAATCATTTGAAAACAGAAGGAACAAGTTAATTCATCTTCTGGCTAAACAGTCGATTATACCAAACTGCCATGGAACGATCCCGTGGTTATAAGAGCGCACGAACGTTTCCAATAATGTGTAGCAACGACCCGACAGAACTTGCAGCACAGTATACGCAAGAAATACACAGTATACGTAAGAAATACACAGTATACGTAGTAATGTAAGCTGGTAGAGTATAAATTCAAGAATTACAACATCGCGTGCAACGCCATTGAATAGAATAATTTTCTGGTAGATAAATAAGAAGAAGCGTAAGTAAAAGAAGAATTCGCTTAAGAAATTAATGGTAAGCGTGGCTATTATAAAATGAGATCTCGATCGAAACGAGGCATAGTGCTTCTGCTACGATTTAACGGACTTTGCTCCAATGTATACGCGCATAGAATGGAATTTATACCGATGGAGTTGTTATAGGTTCGTAAAGCGCGAGATCACGAGCGATAACGTTGAAGACAATCGGTTGATATCAAATTGTACACGAAAGACGCACCAACTCGTCTTCTATTTAACGATTGAACGATACCATCGGGCTGTGAAACGACACGCGAACTTTTTCGCCAATCGGCGGCAAGGATCGTACATAGGAGATCGGCAACAACTTCCTCGGAGGTATACGTGCGATTTTCAGCGAAACAGAGCGACGCTTGAAAAAGCGCATGGATAAATAAAAAGGGCATCGACAAAAAGCCGCCTAGAGAACCGCGAAGAACGAGTGAACTCGCCTCGGCCGGTTAGCGGGTAGCAAGCGGCATAAAATAATACGCCGGGTAGAAAAAGGACGCGTGTACCTTTATAATAGCGTCCAGCGAGAGGTTAACGAGAAACCGGGGTTCATATCGAAAGGCCTCGAAAAGACGTGGGCAAGTCTGGCTCTGCTGGGACTCGCTGCACGGGCCCCGAGAACTGGCAGAGCTGGGTCCCAGGTCCCAGGTTTCTCGGCTCGGTCGGGAGCTTGGCTGCGAGCCCGGCTCGCCGGCCGAGCCGAGCCGCGCCGCGGCGCAAAACGTAAGGTCCGAAGGACAAGAACGGGACGACGGGGCATTGGAACGGCGCGAAGAATGATGGATCATCATGCATGCCCGAAAACCCGTTGGGACTCCGCCGAGATGAAGAATGTTGCCCGGAGACGAGAAGAATCCAGCAGACGGCCGAGCGGACTCCGACGATATCGGCGATCGGGCCCGCTCGAAAAGCGGATTGATTGAGCAAACCGACGATCTACGCTCCACGGTCCATCGGTCGTTTTTCCAGGCGAGATCGACCACTGATGGATGGACACCCGGATACGGTGGAAGCTCGTCTATCTGAACAGATTCATGATCGGCTATCCAAACTCCGAAGCATAAAAATCGGCCAACTTTGACTCGTAACTCCGTGAAACATCATCGCGAGATCATGATTTTTTTCTTCAAATTGAAGCCTGAAACCTCTACTTTAACACACTCTTTCTCGATTTTAAGTCTGATCCACCTCTCCCGCTGTAACTCTTCCAATGTGAAATCACGTTCGTCATATTGAAAATGGCCGAATGCACGGACTTCGTCGATTTCTTTTCGATGATGCTGTTTGCCATGAAATGAAGTTTGATTCTTTCCCTTTAATTTGAAAAAAAGAAACCCGCTGCTACTTTTGTTCGCAAAGTTGCAGAACTTTGAAGTGACCCTTGAGTTGTGTGTGTACGGATAAATACTCATTTTTACGATAACGAAAACCAAAGTTACGCTGAATTTTCGGAGAATAAGTAGATCAGGTAAACTTGTTTTAAATCTAATAACATTGGCTGCAAACATGTCAATCTTATCGCTATTGTTGTTAATCAATGTATAAGGTAGTGGAGCTGGTTACTGTGAGGCAGCCACCTGCTGAGCTTTTGGGATGTTTCCGAGCATAATTGACTTCATATTTATTGAATAAGACATACAGTAGAGCTACTCTTATCTGAAGGTTTAGTCTTGCAATATCCTGATACCAAGACATTCTATTATCTAAATATTTCATCCAAGTTCTCGACTAAGAGACAACATAACTAAATAATACAATGAGATAATCGAACGTTTAGATAATAGAATTAGATAATAGAAAGTTTGGATACCAGAATATTGAGAAAAATGAATGTGTGAATAAATGACTTTTATATTAAAAAATAAATAACATGAGAGAATAAAAGAATTAAAAAGACATAGCAATTGGTCGCTCCATAGTGACCAGTTCCGCTGCCATATGTCTTGTAAAATGGATCAATTCAAGTAAATCTCGATTAGTAAAAGTTCTAAAGTAGAGGTTCTAAAAAGCAGTGTTGACCTAACAAAATGAAAAGGAGCATTTTTATAGCTCGTTTACAATCGAGGTGACGCTGGTATTGTTTACACTAGATTTAAGGAATACTAAACGCAGCTCTTTGATATTTGTTTATAAAGGTAACGATAAGACATTTATTCTGATTTCTATCAAGTGTTGCTGTAGTATTTGACCGCAATTGGTCGCGATTTGCCGAATAATTGTAAATTAAAAAGTTGGTGTCATTTTGACGAATTCCGCAAGTCTAGTGTAATCATTAGACAGCGGATTTTTATACAAAAGAAAAATTATTTGCGCTAATTGCAAGAAATATAAATTGAATAGAACGTTGCTTCTTTCTTAATAATTCTAACTGATTAACAATAATACATTGGCGTTTGGAAATCTTTTCAATATTTTTACCATTTCAAATTGCAACAATTTATTTCTGTTATAAAAGCATAAAATCCGGAGTCTAGTAATCATGCATAACTGTATACGCAAAACAGAAATATAAAATGATGCTCCTGGGCTCAAGAGAGTCTAGAGTCTCTAAAAGGTTAAAAACCTAGCGGGGTTAAGGACAGCAGACGGTCGGAACCCCTCCGTTATCCGAACTGTCTCGTCCCAGGAGTATTCGGATACACGAGGTCACAGAAGACGACAGTTTCGCGTGGTTCCGAATTGAACCGGAAAGACAGTAGGTCCCATCGAGTGGTCCACTGAGGAAACTGAGTCACGCGACCTCGATGACGCCGGAGCTTCGCCGAAATCGCGAGAGGAACAGCTTCTTCTGACTATAAACGGTTGATCGGCCGCGAGAAGGGAAGAGAGGAAGTCCCGGCTACACGAGAACGCGATGCAGGACGGGAACGGCGCGGGGTTGGCGAGAGGACCGGAGGGTGGCCCGGGGACCGTGCCCGAATCCCGACGAAGGAGGCTCTTCCGAGAAAGAGTAACGAGGAGAGGAACCGGCTGATAAATCTACGGAGCCAGGTGCGACGGAGAGCGAGGAGAGAATCGATCGGTCCGACGAAAAACGGGGGCTGGCCGACAGGGGTGGCGCACCCCGGTTCGCGATAGGTGAAAAAGGTGCGGCCGCAAAACGGCGCGGAGAGAGATTCGAAAAAAATTACACGATAAACACACGAGCGGAGAGCCGATAATAAGAAAGGGACGGCCGGGGATCAGCCCGGAGAGAAAGACTTCGGCTGGCTGGCTGGTCTGGCAGCGAGGGGCCAAACGGGGGGCTCTCTCCTGGCCCCCGGGGGGACAAGGACGGCAGTGGGACCGCGACGGAGAGAGAGAGAGAGAGAGAGGGGAGAAGAAGGAGAGAGAGAAGGTTGTCGGGTCTCCCCGACTCATAACTCGGCAGGTGGTGGGAGAACGCCCTTGACTCGGACTCTCGGCTGGCGGGGGAGGAGTGGGACCACGGCGCGGCCTTGAGTCGGCCCGTCTCGTTCTTCGACAGCGTTTCTCAATCTCGCAGTCTCGTCGGGGGTCTGCTGCCTGGGTCTCAGCTCCGTGACTCTCGAGGAAACTTGTAATCGACGCTCCGGACGAGAGACCAACAGAGAAAGAGGAAAGAAAGAGAGAGAGAGATGGAAGAAACAAAGAGAGAGAAAGGAAGAGACAGTTGGACCGACGACGACGAGAACGACGAGAACGACGACGACGACGCCGACGACGACGGGATACGCCGCTTGGCAGGCCGCGATGGTAGGGTCAGGTGGCCGACATTGTTTTCGTGACATTCCTATGCTATTCGTGTTTTCGCGGTCACGTCTTCTCCCTTCCTCTGTCCGGCTGTCCGTCTCCGAACGGACGGAGACCGCGCCGGGGATCGATCATGCACCGGTGATCTCTGTTTTCCAACTCCTGTGAGTCATCCGTCTACCAGCTAAGGTTTAATCGTGTTGGGGGTTTCGCAAGATGCGGTTCTCTTCGGTACCAAGAACATCGCTGGATTTCGGTGCTTCGAACCTCTTCCAGACTTCAAGCAACGGGCAACGGGACGATGCGGGATTTGGTTCGCATCGAGGATTGACCTTCTGGGTCCTGGGTACAGTAGATTCGATGTCGAGATTTAAGCGAATAGTTTAATTTATTGGTTCGAAATTGGCCAGCGAAAGTGGCACATCTCCTGTTGATCTCCAATGAGGCTTCAATGAGGACTTTGCTGGAACCATTTTCGGAAAGTAGTATACTTTTTCAGGCAAGATTACTAGACTCAACATCTTCAAATCATATTGGAGTTTTTTCGAAAAGGGTTTACTAATCCACCATTTGTAACAATATGAAGATCAACTAATAGGTCGAATGTGCAAATTTTGAGAAAGTGGAACTATCCTCTAGATGCTACAGTCTAGGAACAGCTGTCGATGAAAGGATACTTGCGAGAAGCAAGCCTTGAACAACGACGAATGTCCTTGAATGACCTTCAGAGAGCAAGGTATTGATGGATTCGTCTTATGATCTAGCATCCTACATAAATCAGAGTACACGATTACGTAGACAGAAGCAAAGGTCATTCTCAAACTTGTGGCCACCACTGATACATCGACTAGCATCATCGGGAGTAGCAAAAAGACTCCCACGATTCTCGCACTGTCTGGACGCAGTCTAGGATCCTAGCAGACGGACAGTCGATGAACACTGCAAAACAGCGCCAGATCGAAACTGCGGAGACGGCAGTGGAATCCTCCGGACGAAAGCTAATCATCCCCGTCGCAGATCGGCAGTCACGCGGGCCTCTCGAAACAAGTCGTCGGGCTAAAGGAGGGTTCAAGGTTCATGAACTTACCACGACGATCGTCGCGACGGCTCTTACGAGCTTGACTCGCAGGAGTAACGAGAAGCCGCCGGTTCTCGCGGTGTGTCTACGTACTGGTTTCTCTCGTGTCGTGGTCACGTGACGCGAAATTCCTTTTCGACACGGGGAACAGGCTAAGAGAAGAGAGGGAGAGGGCAGCGAGAAGACGCGGAGAAGGTGGAGGGGGGGGGGGCAGCATCCACCTCGAAAAAAACATTCCGATGCGCTGATTGCATCTACCGGTGCATCGGGAGGTGGCGGAGGTGCTAATCGGGTTACCCGAGTCTCCTTGAGGAGGCGAGGACCGAGAGAGGACGGAGCCAGGACCGAGCTGATCTCGGAGACCGGCCACGAAACGAGAGCCCGGCCGTCGCCTCTCGACACCGCGACGCAAAAATAATTCATAATTCGGCGCACGGGAACGTAAACACGCCGAGAATCGACGCCAGAACAAGGCCCGGTACGTGCGAGCGCAGTCCTCGCGACGATTGATCGGCCCGGTTGCGGGTAATTGGCGTAATCACGGAGCCAGCAGCCGGGTAACTCCTTTTTCGGGTGGCGGACGGTTTAAAATTACACGCGGCCCGCAATTGGGTCGAGACCCGGCCCGCGATCCACCGACGGCGAAACGCTTTTTCGCGTTCGCTTTCGCAACCGGGCCCACAGCCCCAACCCCGACATCGATCCCGATCCCTGTCATTTCGCGTGATTATCGATGGAGACGCGAGACCGACCAACGACTACCGACTTCGTTCGACGGACAGATACGATCGCGATCCAAGGATCCAAACGTAGCCGGTTATTAGATCCTCTGTCCTGGATTCGTTTCGTACGAACGAGCGCCGCGTTTTGTAAGTACAAATGTCCGTACGCGTCGTCCGTATCGTCCGAGGAATAGAGCTGTACCGCGACTGATCACTGTAATCAGCGTGGCTTAAAAACTAGCTGTGCATTCCGGGGAGAAGATTTAACCGGGAGTCAGTGCGACTCGGTCTGCAGGCAGCCCCGTGGGGCACTCGCTGGCCCCTGAAATTGAAAGTAAACGCTGCGAAGCCACGCCCATGATCGGACATTTGGAACAGAGGGGATGCTTTTTCGGGATTTCAATTATTTTATTTTTCTCCGGTCTTTTACAGTTCTTCTGGGATGAAGAATGTTCATTGCTTAGGTCCGCTTTAACCTCGGGAGCAAAAATGCTACACCCACTTAGAAATTCTAAAGAGGAAGCGAGATACTTTTTCTGTATTGAGATTGGAAGTATGTCATTTCTTTTGCATCTTTTAGAGCATTTAGAATCGTTTGTATTGCTCTTACGATAAGAAAGTGTTCATTGCTGAAGTCTGGTTTAACCTCACAAGCAAGTCCTATAAGCCCTATTCTATATCTTTTTATCTACGGAATTATAACTTTCGGCTAGAATCCCCCAAAAATATCAAAAATAAGAAAGCGGAACCTGCTCAGGGGCAATACTCTGCTCCTCAGGGCAACCCACTTCGCTCTCAGGGCAGACAGCCCTCCGTTGGTCGTCAACATCTAGAGCAGGTCTAGATGATGGATCAACGGTGATCCAGGGAAGATCGCAGGAAAAAACAGCATCGGCGGTCCCCGGAAGGTGAAATTAAGGAAGTTGAGAACAAAACGCGGCTCGTCTGCCAGAAGCGTCTGCAAGGCTAAAGGAGCGGGAGAGTGTGTATCTGTGGAAGAAGGAGAGGCGTAAAGGGAGAGCGGACGGACCGCAAAAGGAGACGTAGACACGGGAAAAAGCGAGGGAAGGAGAGAAAGAGAGTAGTGAGGATCGTTGAAACGAGACGGTGGATGGAAGGATAGACCGAGAGGGTCGAGTATACCTTGGAGAAAGATGTCCCGAACGATGGAGAAGAAGGAGAAGACTCTCCATCGAGACCAACTCGTGGAAGAAGAAGAGCGGGGGGCCAGTAGAAGAGTTGGTCCATACAGGCACGAGGGAGGGTATATACGACGCACCGAACACCCTTTATACTTTATTTTGCCCCGACGCGAAATACCGGCTGACAGTTACTCCCTCGAACGAAATAAAAGGTAGGCATCCTTCTCCCACGGAAGAGAGGAGCAACTCGGAGGAACTTCCACTTGGCCTACTACTCCACTCCACGGAGCAGCTCGCCACGGACGAGCTACCGGGGGCTTTTCTTTTTACGCGAGCCACTTCCTGCTCGAACTTTGTTTTTCTTTCTTGTCCCTCGCCCCCGTCGTAGCCTGCGCTTCTTCCTTCCTTTCTTTCCTTTCCTTTCGTTTCGTTCTTTTCCTTTCTTGTTGTTGCTCGACCGGGGCCCCAAGGATTATGCAACGCATAACGGACGAACGTCTAAACAAGCAAACGACCACCAAATCCACCCAGATTGTCCTGTAGACACACATACACCAAGTAGATCTGCCCGGTTCAGAATCGATAAACAGACTGTTCGACTTCTACTCCTCAATTGTTTAGGAATTTTTCTACTTGATTGCCTTATCAATTAGAAGAACGGTTTTACTGGCACCAGTAAAGGCACTGCCTCTGTCTCTTACAAACTGTCTACCACAAAGTTTTAATAATTTAGTCAAGTCTTAACAATCTGGTGGTTTTCAAATCGATTCACAAAAGTGGCATTTAACTAACAATTATTATCCTAAATGAACAACACTGTTTGTGACCATACAACACTGATAACACTTTTCCAATCATTTGAAACGGAGAAGTGCAACGTACATATTCCAAGTCGAATACAGCGATAGAGTTGTGCATTTATAACTAAAATAAATAAATCGAATACGAAAGAATATAAATCGTTGAAGAATTTGGTAATTTTATTGGATCATGTTTAACTCAAACAACTATTAAAGAGAGAAATAAAATGTATGCAATTTTCTGCCAATATACTAAATATCAAGGACTTGTTAAAATTGCTGAGGTAAGACACCTTCTCAGAATCGACTTGCAAGATTTCTATTTCGCACAATGATGCACAAGTCTAGGACAACTTTTTTAATCTAAGACCTGATCTCAAACTTTCAAGATGTTAGTATACAAAATCAACCATTCCGACATAGTGTTTCGTTCCCGCGACAGAGATCAAGCACATGTAGCCGAACACCCTGTATATCCGCAGGTCTCCCCCGCGTTTGCTAAACTCCTCCCCGGTTCGCAACACCCCCTCTGCGCCCCCCTGCCATACGAGTTGGTATCCCACACGATCCCATGCCATCCCGGTCCCCCGTTTCGTCCCGGTGGCCCTCGAGCCATTGGATTTGCGTTTCGAAAGTGGCCGCGCGCTAAACCGACCGACGCGTCCGAACGAAGTTAGCCTTAATTCGATCTTCGGCCGGCCGGATAAGTTTGTTTGGAAACGCGATCGTTCCAATTGCATAAATTAACAAGGCACCGAATTCAAACGGGTTAAGCCAGCCCATTACCGGGGGACACACACCGGTTCCCTCCTTTCTCGCTCGAGCTCGGTTCCCGTCTACATACTAGCGAGAGTTCTCTGCATAAGCTTTCTAAGCGTTGCTCAATTAGAAAGTGCTCTAAGCAGCGTCGGGATCCTGGACCCCGAACTTCGATGACAAGGAGCGACAGTGGATAAAGGGCTACCGTCGGGATCGCCCGGTTTCACCGACCAGAACTCAAGTTTCACCGTCAACAGCACTAACCGATGGCTAGCCGACGACGATCCTGTCGTCGGGCGACACGGTGCAAGCTTGTACGCCAAGATGTTACGGTTTCGAGACCGTCGTTCGATGCAGCAAAGTTGTTTTTAAGATCCTCCAACTATTGGTCCTCCTAAGATTCGTCTTGCCCTGTGGTCATTTTTGTTCTCTTTCTTCTAATTTACTTTCTTCTAAAAATACTCCACTTTCAGTCACATTGTTACAAGAAAACAATTTATTCTACGATCTGCAATCCAGTAGTCTGATCTTCGAAAGAATTCACTTCTGTTAATGATTAAGCTCCGAATCAAACCTTGACTAGTGGTGTATCATCTTTAAAACTGCTCTATTTGCCAGTTTCGTAGCGATTTCTGTAGTTCAGATGATACAACGGGTATAGGCCTGTAGTATAAATTCACAGAGCTGATGGAACTTCGTGTCCTAGAACAAATCGCCAGTAATTATTAAAAAGTGTAAACACATGAAAACGGTGGGTTTACAGGAAAAAGTACACCAAAAAGCATCTCCGGAAGGGTTGAAGCAAGACTCGGACCAGCAAGATGCAGACTGACAAATAATGAAGTTGATCATAAATCAAGGAAGCCCGGTTTATCAGTTGGTTGACGGCCGGCGAATGGTAATTCTACGTTTCCAGATTCATTTTCGAGCACCATTTAACCTGTTGCTGGGGGGAGGGTGAAGGAGAGTAAGCGGGACGAAGGCAAGGGGTTGTTCGTCGGAATGGCTGATACGAACCTCGATAGGTTTAATCCGACGACAAGCGAGCTCGGTGAATATTATGCGAAGGTTCTTTGTGCTCGGCGCGGTTGCTCCCATCGACCGGAGAGGAAGAGAATCGTAACAAGTTCCTTCGCAAGAACACTGTGTCCTCCAGCATCTCTCCCCCTCCCCCCTTCTGTCCTCCCCTCTGTCCCTGTTTACACCCTCGTTGCACACGAATCGCAAGAACCAACCCCTTATCGCCGGGAACGGTAGTTCGGACGATTACGATTGAATTATTCATGCAATTTCGTTAACCACGCTCGGAGCTGCCCACCGATTACGCCTCGAAACGCTATCACCGGCCACTGATTAACTACCATCGAGCCGCTAATGGGCTGTTTAACGTTTCAGTAGGAATCCCGATGATTTTTTCGCCGATCGATCGCACCCATGCGGCTGGACCGTAAATCAGGGTCGCCTATTCGCGGTCTATTCAAGCCGAGTCTTTCGAGACGTGACCTTCAGGAAAGCAGATCATCCTAGGAGACCTTCTTAGTGTCGCGTTCCAACCATTCTCGTGTGTCTCCAATATCATTGGGAGCAATTCTTCACGTTCTCGAGTCGACGCGCCACTCACTAATTCAATAGCAGAACTTCTGCCGAGTTCGATTATTGTTGGTGAAAGTTGATTCGGAGTAGGCAATCCAATTGTTCAATTTCGTTGTTACTAGTGCACACTGTGATCCAGTTGTTCGTACGTAGATCATTCGTGATGACAGAAGGAAGGTCTGCGGCTTGATAATCTGTCTTTCAAAAGAACAATGATTTGGCGGAACATCTTTATGCAAGCGCCGTTCTTTATGAAAAATTAAACACGCGTACCCTGTGTCAGGAAGTTTGCAGTATGATCCAAGGATAAAAACCTTGTTCAACTTCACCGATCGTCTCAATTCTAAGTTCTAAACGTTTAAAGAATCAAGAATGCAATCTACTTCCATTCATCCTACTACAATCACGCCAGGCTCGTATAATGATACACAATTGACAAGAGCAGAACGAACAACTGTTGTAATAATAAGTGGTATCTAAAATCTTCTACCCAAAACCAAATGATAATCGACAGGACATTACCGCAGCAATTACGCGAGCAGCAAAGGAGGGTTAAACAACTTGCAGTAGGTCAGCTTTTAATTACAGGTGTTTCCAAACAAGGTTGTACGGTTGTGCAAGGCCCTGTTTGATCCTGTAGCTAGGCGACTGAAAGCCTTGTTGCTCGTCGAACGAGTCGATATTTCTCGCCTGGGGCTGATGGGAGGAGAAAGAGGCCCAGACTGGGGACCCGAATCGAGGAGCGGGGATCGCGACGAATCGTGCGCGCGTCACGCGGCGACAATCCTTGCGGACTTAGGCTGTCCTTGGAGGATTATTAGCCAAACTGATACGAGTCGCGAGAATCGATCAGGGACCACAAGTGGTCCCACATGTGTGGATCGCTTTGTTTTCACTGAGAAAGGGATCCGAAGAGAGCCCACAGAGCGCGCAGAATCCACGAGAGAGAGAGAGAGAGAGAGAGTCCCTCTCCCAGAGTCTGTCAAACACTGTTTATACGTAGTCGGCTCGTTCGCCTCTTGCACACAGGCAAGCGCACGCAGACTGCTACCTGCCAATGAAACGCCTGCCGACCTTCGAATCGGCAACCGACCGTTTTTGTGCACCAGCAGAGGCAGTAGCTTCGTGCTCTCTGGGCTCGGGGGCTACAGTTTTCGAGCGCACGGTATCTAAACGACGCCGATGGCCAGAAGAACTTACGGGGAGACGGGTAAAACTGTCCGCTATTTGGCACACAATCTGCCAGATGAAATTCAGAAAAAATATGTGTATGTGTTTACTACGGTCACCGAAAATCCTTTCGTGCAAACCAGACTTCACGGCAGAGACACTTCTGATCCAGAAATCGAAATCATCTGTCAGTAATTCCTCCGTTCGGGTCTCGAATAGGTCTACTAAAAACTTGGGTTTCGAGTCTTTAGTTTCAAATCAATATATTTTTCACTAATCGCTTTGAAAGTCGAGGCTTGGATCTATCTGGACCCACTGTCTGAAACACTTTCATCAAAAGCTGAACGGAACTGTTGGATGTTTATGTAAGATCTGAGGGGTTAAAATGTTAACAAGGGAAGCGATAAGAAATAATTTGAGTAGAACCAGTTATGGTTCATATAAAATTGTCAAAAATATCCGCCTTTTAAGGGTTCTATTTCATATTATCTTCTCGTTTTGTTTCCAAGGAAGAAACTTATTGTTACTTTTGTATTTAACTTTATATTATACAGATTAAGACGCTTTGCCAATTTGACACCAATGGACAAATTAGGTAGTATGAATGAGATTTAAGGATACCTACAACGATTATAATCCTGTTCAACCAGGAATTCGCAGCATTCCCCATTATATTTAGCTTGAGTTGACATCCTCGTCCCTGGAAAATTAATATTTCATTAATTCCTCCTTAATTGTCTTTGTTTACATCAGCTTGCTGAATAAATTAACAGTAATCGCAATTTTGATTAACCTATTTGCAATTGTTTTGCACAGTGATAATGATAAATCGTTTTCCAACGCTTTTGTGATTTTCGCGACACAGCTGTTTCAATTCAGAAAATTTAAACCAACAACGCAAATAGGTTAATATTTAAAAGAAGTTTCGATGACTTCTTCTTGATGCGACACACAGAAGCTAATAGGTACATAAAGCGTTAATTGCCATAGTCATGCAGGGTATGTGAGAAAAACGATACAAATTTCGACAATCCACAGAAGCTTGCAATTAACACAAGTTGCGAATCCGATTTCGCGACTGCATGGTTGTGCTCGCGTTCTGTTATCTCTCCCGCAAATCGGTCTTTGTTCGACGGAAGGTCGTCGCCGGTAGTTTCGAACAGAGGCGATGAATTTCCCTACTTAGAGAGTTAATTCTGGTCTGAAGGGACCAAATAAGAGGAAGCAACAGGTGAGAACTGTTAGTACCAAAATTGTGTGTACTTAAACACCGGCGATTCAAAGTTTAACGAGTCCAATTTCACCGGCGTTCGAGCGGCAACCGGCGTTGGTTCTCCAGCGTCGGGTTCTCCGAATTTTTTTTTCGAAAAAAATACACGCGCGAATATCAGCCATCGACGAGCATAATTAAATCTCTCTCGCGGGTGTTCTGGACTCTCAAGAGGTTCCCGGCCCGAGAGAAGTCCGCGACCTGCACGTCTTCAGCCCGACATGGCCCGATGGGAACGAAAACGAAAATTAGCTGGGCGACGAGCACGATAATTGCGCCGGAGTGTGGTCATCGAAAAAACCACAGAATGCACGCTAAAGGGTGGAACGCGGACGCGCATTGTAAATTAATAGGACCCTAATGAAGCCCGTTTTATACCGGGCCACGTGTACCTCGTTGGGAATTTTTATATGGACAACGATCCGTCGACTGGTTCGTTCTTCGTTGATTCTACGTCGAGAGAGAAAAAGAGAGAGGGAGAGAGTGAATTCTCTCGCATGAAAAACGAACTGTCAACGCCACGGAACTGATTATTAATTAGCGGTGAATTGTTTTTGCATCCACGAGCTAGACAAATTGTTTTCCTTCGATTACTTTTCACCCTTAAACGTTTCGCTCCGCAACCCCTAGTCAACTGTTTCCAACTGCGTTTTGTGCTAGAAAAATTCGATTGAAAATTCATTGTTTGTTGATGGTTAGATGTTTTAGATGACTTGATTCTTTGTTGATTCATATTTGCCATCTTTGCAAGTGGACATTCATTGTTTGACGACGTATGTATACGTCCTACAGAGCGAAATGGTCACCGATAGGACGGAGGACAAATCACCCTATTCGTTTCATATAATTAAACATGCAATTAATAAACTAGAAATTTTCTGTACATTCTTTTCTAATCAAATCAAAGGAAGTGGACTGAAACTGTCGCCATTTTTTAATTAATTTTCGTAGTAAAATCAAGGATGATTTATCCTAGTACAAGTTTCTCCTAGTTTCCATTAACCCTTAGGCTGCAACGTACTGTAACTGATAACTGTAAACATTTTCTAATGTCAGTCTAAAATAATTCACAATTAAATTGTCGAAACTCAGTTTAGTGTATCCCTTTAATGGCATTTTTCGATGATGTAAAATATTTGCAAACATAAAGTTTCTTTAATTTCCTCTGCATGTACATGTCACGCAACATATAAACGCTCGAATCTTTTTAGAAATTCCGCAAAAATGTACAAAACACTCTTAGATATAATAATTTAGGTCTAGGATATCCATATATTCCAAATAAGTTGAAGCAACTGCATATTTGCAACTATATTTGCGGGAAAGTTTCTTGGATAATGAAACAGGATGCCACATCGGGTTTGATGAAAGAGCAATGTCGTGTACCAATCAAAATTCCTCGAGGTACAAAATAAATTTGGTACAAGATCATTTCAAGGTAATGGTATAGCGCATCGTTAATTACATTTTGACCTTGCCTATTTAATGATAAATAAAGAAATGGCTCGTTCTCCAGAGACGTACATCCTCCATAAAACACGATAACTTTCTGTTCAAGTATTCTCTTGCACCTGCAGAAATAACAAAGTTATTAGATGTGTCAGAAATATACGGTGCATTTTATACATTCGCAGTCAAAGGGTTAAGGTACAAAAGACAGAAAAATGATTCTGCAATTTTGAAACCTCAGAATGAATTTTGCCGAGCCGTTTTACTGGATCGCAGTAAATACAATGTCTACACAAAAGGACTCAGACGACGGAAGCATTACGTTATCAGACAAATAGCGAGCTGGCTTAATCGCGTATCGGCAATTTTCGTCTACATCGAGCCAGACTCGGCCGGAAACCTTTTAATTTCTCTCGCGATGCTCAGATTAGCCCCGTCCTATCGGCCTGAAGGGTGAAAGCCATTGATTTGTCTCGCTCGCGCGGTCGATGTCTGTTTCGAGCGTCGATTTTGTTGATCGTCTAGTGATATAGGGCAAACGAATTGTGATCGAAAAAAAACTGTAGAAGCGTCAATAATTTAATTGGTCGATTAAAATAACGTTAGTGAACCAGGGGGGCAAAATCGGGTAAGAGACGTCGTGTAAAATAGTAAACGAGAGAGAAGAAAAGAGAAAGAGCGGGAAGGAAGAAGAAAGAAACAAACCAGGTCCAATTTTTATAAGGCGAAACGATGTCAATGTGGAAAACGAGACGGAGCAGAGGGCGATGAGACAAAAGACACTAAATCAAATATACGTATTATTAAGGGTCGTCGACAGCGATCGCGGAGTGGGGACAAAGAAAAGAGCGGAGAGGAGAGCGAGAATGAGTTGTTCCGTTCAGGTTTCCGTTACCACGCCGATTTACCAACTGTTGTACACAGAACAAACGCGATGTGCCACGGGTGCTCCGAAATTTGCAGGCATCTTCCACGATCTACCGAAGAATACGTAATTCAGTGTGACTTATAAAGAAGAATAGCGTGCGTCCGAACAAGAAAGAGTGTGTGCGCATATGAATAATTATATGTACGATTTTAATGACTGTTTCAAACTCGTTCCGACAAGTATCGATAAGAGAATTTCGCACGGGTAACCCGAGGATCCTCCGAAAGGGGATTGGAAGAAAGAGAAGGAAGGCGAACAGCGAAGAATGAGTTTTCTTTTTCGTTCTCTGCCGGTTTTCCTCGTTTTCGAGCGAGACGGAAATGGTTTCCCGCCGAGAGAGCCGCATACGCTTCCACATTTTTAATTAGAATAACCGTTGCTTCGGCTAGCCGCTGCGTAACTAATTACGGAGCCTGCTTTTCAAAGATTCGCGGAATATTTTTGATACGTTGAATTATATACGAGAGCACCAGGGGCTGGCCAGACCGCTGCTGCTGCTGCGCGCATTTCAGGTAATCATTTCACATAATCATTATTATTCGACGTCGCCCGTCGTGCTTCAGCGGGGAACGATAATCAGGCCTCGCCTGGGGACACCGGCGTTTGCTTCTACAGGATGATTAAAGGAGAATTTTTCTGAACGACGAGTCGGCCCGCGTTCCCGTTCTATGCCACCCGATGAAACAGCCCCGGTACAATCTTTGACTCGTTATTGACCAACCTCTATTAAGAAGCCGCGTAAATAATCATACCAGATTGAAAACCCCGCGCTTGTTAGCAGGTTTTAGCACTTGCGTTGAATATCTTCAGCCGAGGTCTACCAGTTTTCATTTAAACCATGCTGCTTGCATTACAATCTAGCATTTCACAAATACGAATTTAAACAAATCGAGCATCGGGTCGAGTTATAGTTTACAATTTATATATATTATAATTTACAATTATAGTTTATAATTTAGCGCAGCAATTCCTCCAATGAAGACTGTTGCATTTAAATTATGGGTCTTTATGTAACGATTCAAGATTTGTAAAGTAACGCTATGTATTCTCTATTTTTTCTGCGAGGAATCTCCTGAATACCAAAATAAAGTTTCTTCGCAATTTGATTTTTAAAAAGAAATCTATTTTATATTTATTTTACACTATTATCTATATTTACAGTATTCTATATCAAATATAGAGATTTGCTTATCAAAGAGAGACTAAATTTTCTAGTTAGTTCTAGTCTTTTGAAACTGATACTATTTATAACTTAACCTGATATAATCAAATTCAAGTCTGCATAAAACGTTTAAGAATTAACAAGACATAGTTAAAGCATGACGAGAGCTAAGAATGGCATGCAAATTCCTTGAAAAACAGGGACATTGTTGAGCAAAGGCCGGGAGGAACTTACTCTAGAATCTCGAAAAAAAAAGGAATCCTTTCACGAAAAAAATCTGGAACCAGGGTAAAATGTCTAATAAAGTACTAACATTGATCGGGAATACTATTTCGAGATTCCGAAGATCGTTTGATAATTGGAGGGTCGAAGCGCGCTGGAACTGTTTCGCTGGTTTTAGGTCGCAAATCGCGACCCCGAGCGTTCAAAAAAAGTCCTAATTAATCATCCAGTATGTACAGAGAAAAAGAAAGAGATGGAAAGAGAGAAAGAGGGAAAATTTTATAAGAACAAAAACTTCAGACTAGTTTTACAGCATACGCGATCGAAGCTTTAATTACCGAAGAGAATGATACATTTTCCAAAGGAGGACCCGTTTCCGTTTCTGCCTTGGATATCGATGCCCGGTGTTGGATCGAACTCGGGTTTCCCGTCGCGTCGCACTGTTCATCATCTTTCTTCGATAATTAAGACGGTTTCCCTCGTGAGATTTCGCGCGTTAACTATAACACGCGTCATTTAATCAAAATGTTATTATAATACTAGTACAGTAAGAACTGAGAGAGAGAGAGAGAGAGAGAGAGAGAGAGAGAGAGAAGGTGCGAATAAAGCCTGAGAGAAAGGTGAACTGAGAGAATGCGATGAAAGAGTGAAAGGTGTGATCGAGTGAGCGCGGTTTTAAATATACACATCGACTGATTATCGTTAAGGATGGATCGCTGGAACGAAGATTAGCGACGAATTTTATTGTCGGACTTATAGAGGAAATATTTCTGATTAGGTGAAACGCCATTGTTTAACGCTCGTGCACGGGGCAGGAGCACTGCTAATTTTCGTTTGGCCGTCCATTCTGAGACTTACGCGAGCTTTTTGTCCACTTTCTTTCCCAAGGTTCTTTGTCCGGAGAGCTTTCTCGGACCACCCCCGTCTTCACACCGTGTTTCGATTTACGGTTAATCGATTTCTAGGATGCACGAACAAAATATTTCTGTAATCACACGCCACCGCAACCGAGTGTTGGGATGCGTCGACCGGAAGGAGAAGCAGTGTCTTCATTCTCTGAAAATCAAACAAGATCAATAAACAAATCCGTTCTGGTGTTTCGAGATGGAACAAGAGCGAACGTAGAAGAATTATCTTTCAAAGGCTTACTGAATCTTGAATTGACCTTAAACAGGACACCGAGCCTTCTGCAACGACCCTGAGAAAAGAAAACGCAACAATTACTCTCGAGGCACTTTTCCCATGAAACTAAAAACATTTTGAAATCTAAAAGGATCACCCTTCAGCCTGTCGACGACGATCACGATACTCTGTTGCATGGACATCTCTCTTGGTATACGCAAAAACGGCGGAAGACGACGAAGAAAAAGCTGAAAAAGAGCTGAAAAAAATGGGAATCACTAGCGTGTACATACCAGGACCACAGGTTCGTTAATTTTACGGTAGGGGAATGAAGGGAGGAAATAAATAAATAAATAAATAAAATAAACAGCGAGGCGCACGGGGATTGATCCTCTCGCCTCGCGATCTAGGTGAATATAGTTCAGTGGTCTTCGAACTGTGTTCCGCCGCACCCCTGTGGACAAAATTCCAAAGAGACTTTAAATAAAATACTTTTCAATCATTTTTGACCCTCGTACATTCCTTGGGCTAAGACTAATTTCTTTAAAATTTTGAATCAAAGATATCTACTTTGTTGATTTGAAGCATACAGTAAAAATGAATGAAGAATTGTTTCTGCAACTGTTACCGAGGTATGTATGAGGGCTGACAATTGTTTTTCAAAGATGAGGAGGGTTCGGCGAGCCGACAAAATTCGAAGACCACCGACATAGTTGAATCCGGCGTGTCTTGCTGTGCGCCTGACGGACCGTGACCGGTCCGGGCTGTTCGCGGGCCCGCGCGCCACAAACATTATGTTCGGGACGCGCAGGCAGGAAGTGTATAGTGTTTAAAAACTCGCAGAAATCAGCCAAAGCAACTCTACCCTCAGCCCTTGTTATACGAGCCAGCAGTTGAACAATGATATCTGATTTTTATCGCCGGGGAGCAGTAAATAGCACAAGTGAAACCGTTTACTAAGTACATTTGTTATACACGCATATTGTTATCATTGCCACGTAAAAGCAATTATTAACTCCATAGCCTGGGCCATTGTTAGTTGAACGAGAGAGCCAGAGACTGTTTCTTGAAGTTGGGTTGCACCATTTCAAACCCCTGCACACACACGCACACACACACACACGCGACTCTTCCCACAAGCAGAACTGACCGAAGTAATTCCACGTGATGCACAACACTATCACAATTACACACACACCCCTAACTTTCCACCCCTGCAGTTTCGCGGGTCGCGTGCGCCTAATTCGACCGGCTCACCTGTCGGAAGATGTGTTTAACCCTCTCGTTGAGGCGGAGCGTGCTAACGATGTGTCGGAGACATTAATCTTGGGACTCCCGAGCAGCGGAGGCCATTCTTCTTGCCTGAAAAATTCACGGGGATTATTTAGTGTGCTCCACATCCCTCTGTTTTTAGTGGGTTCGATGATAAATCATTTTTTCGAAGGGAAGAATTTATGCACTGCTGCCTCTTTCCTCCAAATTAACAATTAAATTAATGTAGTCCGTGAAGTCTATACTAAACGTTCGATTTTCGATTAATTTTCGATATTTGAATTGTTACAATTTCGTAAAAACGAATCGTACAACAAGCACCTGGACTCATTTTAAAGCTAGAAAGCTCTACCTTCTCAGCCTCTCGTTTATTTTTTCCTAATCTGTTTTTTCATGACATAGCAAGCTGAAAACTGAAGACATTCGTTTACTCGAAAATGCTACAAATTATAAGGTCTCCAAATCCATTGAAAAATCTTTTTCGTGAATGACACTATTATAGATTTGAAGATTGGAGTCTCCCCTTTACAACAAACCTTTGAAACTTGGTGTACGACTTTTTCTTAGTCATTTTGCAGAACAGAAATGAGGAACAAGCCTACTTTAAAGAAAGCAGTACACCTTGCATGCAAAGCTTAAGAATGTGTTTAACGAAAAACGAACTGCAAAGTTTAGGAAGTCGTTGTAAAGAGGAGGCTTCAATCTTCGTATTCATATTAGGATCAGTCGGGAAATAAATTTTCCGGAGTGTTTACAGACGTATCGATCCGTAACAGTTTTAAAAGAAAGCATGTCTCCGGTTTCCCACGTGCTCTATTATGCAAAAATGTGTGACAAAAATGAGAAGAATGCGTAGCGAAAGTAGAAGCTTTAAGTTTTAAAATGAATTCAAGTTGTAATATCACCAATTTATTAGTCTACAATCTAAGATTATTTTTTATCACGCTAGAGACTGTCCATTTAACAATGCTTGCAACGACAATTGAATCAAGTTTGCAACAGTCCAAACCAGATAAATAGGGTTGCTTTTCACAGCGACAGAGTTAAACATTAGCAAGCGATCCCGATAACCTTTAAACCGAAGTATGGAATTACACTATGTCTTGAAGGACTGGGTTTTACCGAGACGATTACACAAAGGCTGTAGAATCTACACCATAGTTGAATATAGTAGCAGTGATCCCGGTTGTTCGCAGTTAGACAGAATATGGTAAAAGGATCGCTGTAGAAGCTGCCGCACCATGGGTCCGTTTAATCGGGGATTCAAGAAGATTTCTATCTAGCACAATCTCCCCCATGGTGCTGCTCAAGACTGCTCGGTTTCACAGATTAGGCATACAAGAGGTTTAACAGTGACCGCTAATGATCACGTCCCTAAATTCCGATTGGTAGAATAAGTGGATTAATCGAGTGTAATGGCTCCCAATGTTTCCGGTTCACTGGATCTTGGCAGATGGTACAAGGTTTGGTAATTACTGTACTGCCGGTGCAGTTGGTAAGGTAACATTATGTCCCTTATCATGATGTATTGCTTCCCTTCTTGATCCTCTGAACTTTTCCTCAAGTTTTCTTCTTCACAGTTAGACACCAGTCCTTCCCAATCCTTAATTGACAGTGACCATGGGAGCAACTTTGTGGAGATGCCAGCTGCAAAAATAGTAACACGAATTAGAGGATTGCATTACATTTTCCCGATTTATAATTAACTGTTGCTTCTTTCGGTAAATGTCTCCGCCTTTGTGATGGATTCCCTGTTGTCGTAAAACTTCACCAGGAAAAAAACAACGGATCTAATTTGTGAAACTTCGGATTAAAGGTTAATAGCGGGTTACCCAAATGTTTCTGCAACAATACGTTACAATGCGATACCGTTCAGCCTGTTAACCGGGCGATTATTCGACCATAAGCGCCTGTATAGACGTAATTATTGACGAATAAAAACAATCTGATGAATATTACACTTCGATGTGTGCAGATACAATATATATATATATATAGTTTATACTATTACAGATATTATATGTTACAGTTGACTACAAGATTAATTAGATAAATAAATGGAACAGTAAAGATCGGCCGCGAGGGCGGTGCAGATTACCCTGACGAGTTAACTCGTTCTCCCCGGTTAACAGATCAAACGTCTCTCGCTTTCTTTTCATGGTTTCTCCTATCCCTTGTCCCCCCCCCCCCACACGTTATCATTCGTGCAACCCTACATCAAGGAAGTTATCGAGACAGACAGAGAGGAGAAAGAGAAAAGAGATTATCGTAAACTAACTGCCGATTTCTCGGTAACAATGGCGACGCCCATACATACGAAGTCTGTAATCGAAATGCTTTATATTTTTACACCGAAACAGAAGCAGTATAATAACGTACAATAAACAATAAACAACAATGTCCTTCCATACGCAACCTCAAGATGAAGACAAATGTTAAATTTTTATTTTTACAACAACAGCCCACTATCACTTCCGATATCTGAGCTATACTCGAGCGTATCTCGTAAATAGTTTGAGAACTATCTAAGTAGGATATTTAAAAGGGAGAAAGAGAGAAAAAAATTGTCGGCCAGGGATTCATTTTCAATCGACTCACCAACCACCGATTTACCGATACACAATTTCTACTTCCGATCGAAAAAGAAAATCCGACAAAAACAGAAAAACGAACGCACGCAGTTGTAAAACGATACGACAGTTCGCTGGTAATAAATATCATAATTTTTTCGCTGTCATACGTTTCGCGAGTCGCCGATATTGTAAAACGAAAAAAGAACGTGTAAAAGAGAACAAGAGGGAGAAAGGGAAGAAAAAGACGAACAAAATCAAACGATCATTTCGAACGGTAACGGCCAAGATGGCGGCGGAATAGTCAAAAGCGAGGTATCGCGACTCACAAGTCTGTCCGGATGCTAATGTCACTGTGCTCCCGTCTGTCGTACGATAATTTATTTCGCGTGATCGAACTCATTCGTGAGAATCAAAAGAAAGCGTGAAACACCGATCGGTACTAAACAAACGAAAGAAAAAAAACAACACGAGTCTCGAATACTGATCCGTTTACTTTGTAAGGAAATAATGTACATATGTATTTAAGATAGCTGTATATAAATATACACATCACACACGCGCGACACACGAGTATACTTCTAGACGTAACAATAGGAAGGTTCGCAGCGTGCTGTTTTGACAAAGTCAAAATTTGATTTTTTTCGCGAGCGTTATTTATTTAACCCTTCACTTACATGGTTGGTTCCACTTGGTTCCCGTTGGCACTCGTAAATAATAGCGAGAACCCCACGTATTCTACCTGCTCTTCGTCACTCTGCATTCGCGAAAAACAATCGCACAATTTATTGTCGCCTGTTCAATTGAAAACTGGGTCACGTGACGGGCCTCTCATTGGACCATCTTGTCACGGAACCTGCCTGTTTCAACTTACTTACTTACTTAATAATTTTTCAGATTATAAACATTTTTACATTGAGAATGATCGAATAAATTTCTTTTTTCTAATACATTTCGTGGTAAAATATGCACAACCTTTCACTAACTATTTCTGAAACGAGTATAATCATAATTGAACGTTACTAGTGTATCGTTAGCTGGATCCGATGTAAACCAGATTTTCAGAACGCAACAAGTTTTCTGTTTACAACGACTGACTTGAGGTTAATATTGTATTTAATGGGGATATTAGTGTGTCCTCGAAATATACGTACCAAAATACGTCCATAAAGGAACAGATGAATGGGAATGTAAACGGATCCAGATATCGAGACAATTCTTAAAAAAGTTCGCCATTCGGTGGTTTGCTGACGTGTCGCCAACTGTTTGAGTTCGAATACCTTTATGATGTCGTTTGGAATTAGAACAGCACGCGTGACAACCTTCCATGTAACAGCATCGATGGCCAATTAGAGATACGCTAATCACAGTTCAAGATCTAGATTTGAAAAATGGCGGTTGGTTAATTGGCGGTCGATGTTGGTCGTCGAAATCCGAGGTCCGTAATGGGAATCATGGACCGTGAATTACATACGAAAAATATTTCCGTGTCTACCTGTTGGGTAAGTTTCGATATTATTCCCCCAGGAACGGATTCGAATGACATACGAATAGTTGCAGAGTTTCTTAAACCATGAATGTACGTAATACCTCAGAGACATTACGATAACGATACGTAAATAAACGAAAGAATTTTGTGATCCGCGGTGTATCGTAGATTATTGCCGAGACAAGTGGTAATTTCATACGACAAATAATGAAATATATACGAACGCGAGTATTTATGTACGTCGACGAAAACAAATATTCGAGCCACGGCAACACCACAAAGCTTTCGTTCTGTACCCGTTTATACACGTTTCCGTCATTACACGAAACTATCGATAGGTATCGATTTATCTGATTTTCGCACGCCGCGCGATTCCATTCAATAATTGCCGTTGCTAATATATTGATCTTCGAATTCGATCATGTTCGTAGATGTAACAAAGACTTTTGTATTATGATTCCGGGGAAAAAAAGAAAAACAAAAGAAAATGGTAACGGAAGAACGTTTTCTAAAATTAATTAAGGAGACCATCGACGAGCATTAAGAAATCAAATGATAGTTTATGTTTTTAAAAGACAGCCTCGAGTATGTCGTAAGGAAAACCGTACCGACCTGTACGTGAAAGTATACGTATCCGACAAGGGAACTTTAATCTTTCGATATATCGCGCGAGAATATGTATCGGGGGAATTTTCTTCGAGGGCGCAATCGTTTCTCACATGTTTTTCAAGGTTTAACGTATTTTACGGTCACGTGGCGACCAACGAGGAAACGGCGCGAAAATCAAAATACTGCGGGTCGAAATTCATATTTTTCATGGCTGTAAACCACGGAATCGCGTCGTGGACAAATAGAAACACGTTGAAAATCGGTCGAGGAAGGTTTCCCCGTGAGATAGGAGACGCGTATTTAAATAAAGGGTTTTTAATACTTCAAGTTTTATCGCAATTTTCATCGAAGTCATTTCAAATGCGAAGACAGTCTTTTTCGTCTCGAAGTTGACATTACTTATTTTAACGCGCATCGAATGCTAGGACTGTGTTCGTATTACGATAGTTGTTAGCGAATGAACGTTTCTCGGTCGCTGGAAACAGAAGTAAAAAAAAAAGAAAAAGAAAGAATAATCACAGAGGATCGAATTTTTGCGCGAGGAGAGAAAAGAGTACACGATCGTACACGCTTACTGGGAAACATGTATATGTATTTCAAGACGTCTTTATGCAAAATTGATGAATGTTTTACGTGTACTAAAATGTTCCCTTTTAATCCTATTAAGACTTACAAAATATAAGTATTATACTTTACTTGTATATATACATATGTGATAAAAAATATATATATATACACCTGGTTTTTCATGTCATATTTATATTGTATCCTTGCTATTTCTTAATGTGAACGTAGTCGAATCAATGAGTATGTATATTGTTTATTAAAAAAGACACACATCAAACGTATTCACTTTTATTTCGCGAGATTATCGATTCAATTCATTCACACACTCTCGCAGAAATTTCCTAATTTATGCCAACACAACGATGCACCAATATTGTAATATATGTTACAATACAATCCCGTGTATGTACTTTGGTATTAAGGTGCGTTGCATTCAGTCCACGTTAATAAACGCTTTAACAAATCCTTTCCGTTCTCAACAATTACACCGTTACATTTATAAACAATATTTTTTTAAATTATATATTCTTGTGTACAAACTTCACTCACATTTACAAAACTCAAACAGCAGATATATTAAATAGGAAAATACATTTTAAGCCAAACAAAAAAAATTGATACAATTTATACTGTGTACATATATATGTCTTCTGTATATTATTACCTTAAAATTATATTGTTAAATCATTGAGATCAGAAAATATAATTCAATTTTTATGTTTCCCGAAAAATGCATTTCTGTGGATAAATAATAATTTAATTGGACGATTACATCGCAACATTGCCCTGCAATAAAAAAGTTGAAATGCATGTTTACGTGTCATTCGACGGTATCACATTCAGTTCGGAAGCTGTACTGATACTTAGCAGAGTGCTATCGCTCCAATGAGGATGAGGGTAACTCCTTGGAGGACTTGGGACGTTCACCGGCATCCTACTTTGCGCTCTGATGTCATGAAAGATATTATGAAACTGCTCTGATATACTAGAACCTATCGGATTATTGGCTAGATTACTTTTTAATATACTGGAAGCATCGAGCAAACTGGATTTTTTCTCAAGACTCTGTTTTTTCTGTAGTTTCAAAGTTCTTTGAATGTTCGATTCATCTTCTACGTGTACTTTTGTCTCAGAAAGCTTTTCCGGAGGCGAGCTTAAAGTCTTGAAATTACGCAAGTTCTCGCTTCTTTTCTGAAGCAACGTGAACTCCTCTTTTCCCTTGTTTACTGAAAATATATTTACATTTTTTTACATTAGGTAGTCATTTTTAAAAAACTAAAGGTGATAAATCATAAAACTTTGAAACCTTTTCACCTACCTGACTGATTATTTTCCTTACAACCAAGTTCCTTGTAAGACGGCAACAGCGTGAGTGAAGATTCGCCACAAGGTAAGCTAATAAATTCTAAGTTAGCAGAATCGATGACACTCTCGGAGACAGTTGTGACCTTTTCTGGCTTTCGTATAACTGATAATGACACATCAGAAATGTCGTGCCAAGAAGTATGTCTATTTGATTCACGGGAAGACGAAGAAGTTGGCGAAGAACACACGAGACCTTCATGTACCAATGAAATCTGAGGATTGGTGTTATCTTCGCGAATGTACACATTCAAGTTATTCAGCTGATCAAAAATTTGATTTTGCAACTCCCTAGAAATTTTAAAAAATTATTTTTCATTTAAAGTTATTAATATACGTTGTAGCTTATGGCATTCAACTAACTTAATAGAATTCCGAAGTTCGGTTAAAAGTGAATCCTTGTACGAACATAATACCGACAGTTTCTCCTTTTCGAGAGTCAAATATTGCACCTCTAAGTGCCTCTGCCTCGCAAGCTCCGTCTGCTCAGCAATGCTCGTTCTTAAATCTGCTATCACTTTTTGAGAAAATTCTTGGCTCTTCAACATGCCTTTTATCTCGTTTATTGTCTTTTCCCTTGCCTGCACTACTTTTATCTCATCTTCCAAGTCATTCCCCAGTACTTTTATAGTCGTTTCTAAATTTAATTGTCTTTCCCGAGCTTCGTTTATCAATACATTTTGTTTTTGAACTTGCCTGTATGAAATAAGATACTTTTAAATTTTCTATGTTCGATAACATTAAGTTGTAGACATTTTTAGAATATACCGTTGTAAAGAGTCACGCTCTTCTCGCAATTTTTCGCACATGGCATTCATTTTCCTGCTTGTTTCTTCTAATTGAAATGTAGTTGCTTCTAATTTCGAGCGTAGTGCTATTGCTTCTGGATCCTAGAAGTTAATATTTTTATAATGTACAGTAGATAAATATAGTTTTTTACAAGTCTCCAATAAACACACCATGACAATCGACTTCCCAGATTCTGCTGATATTCTAAGCAACAATTGCTCCATATCAGTTAAAATCTTACTGGCTTTCTCATCTTTGACCAAGTGCTCTAATTCTTTCATTAAGAACCCTAAGGTACGGACTGGATTTAATCCACTGTACCTATCATCAATAGACTCAAAAATTCCACCGCATTGTACACTTCTATCAAAAACTAAGATAGAGTTCACAGAGCTTGGTAATGATGTTGTAGATGGATGTGTGGTACGTGGGGTATTTCTCATCTGCTCTTCCAGTTTCTTTTGAGAGAGTGATTGCTTGACAGGAAGCTCATCCAAATGTTTCTGCTAGATGCAATGAATAAAGTAATTATCTCAAGGTACGTGGAATCTACAAGAAATAAAAAGTGCGTATACTAACGTTGTGCCTTTGACAATTTAAAGATTGCTTCTTTGAATCTTTAGACTTGGATCTATTCTGTGTTGGTCTTGGAGCAGGTGCCCTTTCTGTAAAATGTTGCAAGGTTTGTTTCATGGTTGCTCGGTTCTGTTCCCTAAGAACTCTGGCCCAGTTTTGGTGAGAATCACCGCTACTGCCAGGTTTTCGTTTTTCCTCTATACCCTTGTGACTAGTGGAACTGCTGCTAACCATGGTGGATGTACGCTTACGCTCCTTTTTTTTTTACAGTGACTTCAATCAAGGTATTACAATTATCATACACAATCAGATCGTCTGCAAGTACTTCAGATGTGGGCTACAACAAGTAAACATACGTCACCTTTACACAATATCAATTTTGCGTACCACATACTTCCAAAATATTCGTTACCGAAAGTTGCTTATTCTCAACAGTATTTTTGTCAGATCTAGCGGCGACAGTTTTACATGCAGAGTTTATCTTGCTGCTCATTATGCTGAAAATGTAAAAAACATATTTTTATTTACTTATGATCAATCCGAAAATTTTACCGTTAGGATCCATCTAACCTGATATTCGGTTCAACTCGCGTCCATCGTGCACCAGAAAACTCACCGTAATGTGCTACGATATTTGCCCGTCTATTTCCCCTGATGACGACGATATATACATGGCTTGCATGTTAAGTAATTTAGCATAATCATTTTGTCCTAATACTGTGTGGTAAATTATTAATTCATGTGACGGAAATAAACAAACACATGCACATATAGTGTGTAGTGTTTGACATTATTTATTTAGTAAATGGGTTAAATTCACTGGTAATTTCGAAGTATTAATTTTCACTGTATCAGCTTATTACGTGTGGAATTAGTTGAAATCGAATAAACGTGTGCTTGGAAACTTCCCACTCTTTTACGTTATGACGCAAATAATCGAACGCAGTCTTTAAAAATAAATTGTTTATATTTATTACAAGTATAGCATATTTTCATTTTATGATACAATTTCATTTATAAATTATCATACATTGCTTTATAAAATTTAAAACATTAATCTTAGTCAGGTATAAACGTTACATTTTAATTCGTTTTTACAATATAGAATGTATATATACAAAATCTTAAGCCTAAATGAATTATCATACAATTGTGTATAACATTCTGCTATTTATTAAAATTGTACGTTGTATATTGCAGTTCTGGTATATAATTTACATATTCTATATTATTTATCGAGCTTCGACAATATATTACAAATTCCACTTCTATGCTCTCCCAAAATACTGTAAAATTTCTCGAAAAATAGTTTTGCAGATTCTTCAATGTATACTCTCCTTCTGCGTACTGCATCTAATTTATCTGTTGTTTCTTCCAGTTCTTGTACAATCTTTTTTCTAGATGGCATGGAATCTTGAATCTCCTTAATATCAGTATGTAATGCTTTTATTTGTTCCCTCAATTTTGCTTCTTCGTTCTTGAAGTCTGTTTTAATCTTACTGATGAGATTCTTCTTCTCCTTTATTTCATCGCTCCACTCCTCTTTCAATATCTCCAGTTTTTTTTGGAAATCTTCTAATTCGTTAGATTTTAATTCAATCAAAATTTCTTTCTCAATAATTTGTTTCTCCATTAATTCTTTGAAATCATTCATTAAACCAACTTTAGCATGTAATACATCCATAATTTGAGGATGTGACATACCAGTTTCTGGCATTTTTAAGTCTTGCAAATCGACACCCATATCTCTGCTAAGATGTATAAATATTTCCTTATTATATACTAAAACCACCTTCGTTAAATTGTGATTAATCGATGCTAATGTAATGTCCATTGTATATATCTCTTTCTTTATGTCCTGTAAATGCTCATCAAATTGTTTTAGGTAATTCTCAATCTTTTTGCACTCCTCCAGTATCTTATTTTTCTCTGAGTTAGACATTGGCTGCTGCTGAATCTGTACAATTAAATTGTCACGGCATATATTTTGCAAACGAATTTGTTCATTCAGAACATTACAGTCAGTATTCATTTTTTCGGTGTCAGAAATAATCGTTTTTATGTAATCCTCTTTTGCTCTGATATCACTGAGCTGCTTCTCCTCATCATGTTGTAAACTTTTGAGAATTTCCTGTAAGTGACATACATCTTCATCTATTTTCTGATTCTTTTCTTCAAGAGTCTGTAATATGTTTTCTTTCTCCTCCAACTCACACTGTGCAGTAGTCACATCTTTTTCAACAACACCATGCTGATCTGCAAGTTCTTGCAGAAACTTCTCAACCATTGCTGCTTCTTCATCAAGTTTTAAATCATTCCAAGCATTGTATAACTCAATCATAGAGAAGAAGGTATTCTTGTACATACCAGCTTGCCTTTCATCTCCCATGAAAGGTAAATTATCTAAATTATAATTTTCCAGAGCTGCTTCTCTGACTTCGCAAATTTCCACCAACCAGCAGATCCAGCGCAAAACATTAGGCCATGAATGCATGGCATTAGCAGTCTTCAACCAAGATTTAGTAATAACGCCAGGATAATGAAGCTTTTTAGCAATTTTTGGCAACTCCTCCACATAATTAGTATTTGTCAGAAATGATTTAATGCCCAGCATTTTAACTAGATAAGCAGAAATTTCTACGAACATTTTTAGAGTAACAGGTTTTATACTACCATTGCTATTAAGCATATGAATAAGTTGATTCGCATTAAAATATGTATCTATCTTATTAAGCATATAAGCCTGATAAGTTTTGTCTGTTAAAGGCCTCGTGTCTTTCTTAGAGCCTTTAGCTCCTAGACTGCTGATACGATCAGCAGATAAGGATCTGGGTCCAGTTGGTAGAGCTGAGTGAATTCTGCTGGAATTCCCAACCGTAAGCAATGCACCGTGCTTTGCAGAATTTACGCGTGGTGTCCTTGGAGTTGTTGGCCCATGACGAAGTGGTGTTTTACCTAAAGGAAAAACAGTATTACTATTTTTTCCCATACTGTATACAGGGTGACCAAAAATAATGCTAATGTACATAATTACCAAATTTGGAATATTTAATAAAATTTAACAATAAGAATAATAAACATTTACCTGTCGGTTTTATACTGGATGCCCTAATACTAGTTCTATCGCATGACTTTGTTCGAGGCCTGGGAATGAAAGAACTTTCAGCACCAGTGGAAGCCTTTGGCTTCAATGTGTCAGACCTCTTTGATTCAATCGTAGATATCCTTACTGGATTCGTAGGTGACCTACGACCCACCGAACTGCTTCGCAGTTTTGACGACATATTCACACTTCTGCTTGATAAATATACAAATATTTAAGTAAATCTAAATGCGCGTGATAAGCAGATTGAATGACCGTTACAACAAACGAAAGGATTAGGCGGGAAAATTATCGATCTTAAATTTTATGAGCGATTGTGGCGCCCTTTATGGAGAACCAGTAAAGCTTAGTTTGAGGTACGTACAGCGCCAATTGGTGTAGTGGCAAAACGTTCAAACTACGAGCCAAATTACCGACAGTCGATTTTGGCTAACACTTCAAGCGTTTCACCACTACACCAAATGGCGGTGTATGGACCATGAACTAAGCTTTACTTTTTCTCCACAAAAGGAGCAATAATCGCCCGCATATACGGTCCACAAAATGATCATTTTGATCAAAACCTCTATAGCCATCTGGTGATGAAAGTGTTGTACTAAATGATCAGAATACATATGAATGTACCTTAAAGGTGCAAGCTTAGGTTAGTATTATTTCAGCATGTATAGAACTGGCACATGTAAATAACGTTGAGTTTTTATGTTGAAACTGGAAAAGGAATTGTTGGAAAAGTTCACATAACTCAAGAACTACATTATAGATGTATATGTGCAATTGAAAACTTACGAGTTTTTAGTTTAACATATTTTCGAACGTAACGTTCTATTATTAACAAAACATTCTCAAATGAAAATGTTGAAATCATTGTATAGCTCGTTTTGCAGAGCTAAACTGCAAAAAGTAAGATTAATCTTGTCATTTTATAATAACAATACAGAATAATTTAAAAAAAAAATTTTCAGTTGCAGTATTGGTGGATTTACCCATCTAATGCATATTCCGAATCTTTATCAAGAAAGCTAACACAAGATAACAATGAAAATGTCCTTTGTAAAGAGAAAACTGATAATTTGATACCCGTAAATCAAAATAATGAAATAGTATCCGAAAAGTATGTATAATTGTCATTAAACTATTTGTTTGGAAGAGGCACGTTTATGAGATACAATTTATGATTATTTTATAGTAATTAATTGATAAATATTTTTTAAAGTAATGATGCATCTGTTAGCGCTGTAGATAAGTTGTTACCAATAAATGATACTACGATTGACATAGAAAAAAAAGTAGTTAAACGTAAGAAGAAGAACGAGTTAAAATTGAAGATAACACCTAAGATAAAAAATTTGCAGGTACACAATATATTAACTATTGGTAATTAGTACTCACTATCACCTATGAATACTCAAGCGCCCAGATTGAAGTTTTCCTTTCCCATTGTTCAAATATGAAGTATTTTTTTTATACATTATAATTTGTATATATTAAAGTAATTTCCAATTACTATAGATGCCAAAAACAGTACTAGCACTTCACGTTGGTCCTAACATAATAAGCTGGTCACATCTAGATAGCAATTATGAAGTGTTGAATTTGAACTGGTACTGTTGGTGTAATCAGATGAAAATAAATTCCCACGATTTAATTAATTTAGTGAGTATTTTATTGTTCACTGTCTAAAGACGTAGCTAAACATGATTACTTGATTCCTTGTTTTATATTAGGTATCGACTATAACTCCAACTTTACCTGCAGCTGCTGTGTATGTAATAGAAGATATTTGTATTCCACATAAGGGATCTAAACTCGTTCAACAATTACTTACCCAGGGACAACTGGCTGCTTCTATAATGTCTTCCATCTTGTTGAGAGACAGTACGTCTATGCTTTACTTGTAACATTTTTTTTCATGTCTGTTGTAGAACATTAATTATGCAAAATTTACTTCTCTAGTGCTAGTATCAAAGTCATCGAAACCGGCAAATAATGTATACATATTGCAAAATTACTTCTCAGCAAATTGGTTCAACCTGTTTGTTGGAAAGGAAATAATATCAACCGAGTATATTATGAAGAAGATACTGAGTACGACTACAGATGAAACCGATAAACCAAATGTATCCATGAGGCCGGAGCTTAAATTTAAGTATATGCAGTTGCCAGATGCCGATCGAGACCAAGTCAGTTGGTCCTTGTTAAAAGCTATATCATTTTTGAGTGTAGTCGAATTAAAAGAGATTGGAACTGTCCAAAGATAATCTTACTATGTAGTACTTTCCAATTTTTTTTATCTAGTTACTGTAAATAAATTTTATTACAATAGTTATTAAAAATAAGAATAAATCGACTTTGATTATATTTAACGAAACATCTTTTACAAAACCACTTGCGATTCCTAAGTTGATTCAGTAAGGGGTTGGCCAATCGTATGAAGGATTAAACTAAAATAAAGCTAGGATTTGCGTACGGAGTAACACGTGATGGGTGTACAGGTCCATTCATTTATTATATATTAATTTTCATTATACTATCTATTCATAGTACACTGTACGTCTAATGTTTCTCGCTTCTCGAATACGAACTCGCCTCGGGCAAATAAACAGACAAGTAATGTTTCGTCGCAATATTAGGCGGCGAATATCGCGTGTCGGTCAAATACATACATACATACACACGCGCGCACACACACACACACACACACACACACATACATATATATATATATATATATATATATATATATATATATATATATATATATATATATTTGCACGCACCATTTTATGGACACCATATTTGAGTAAGTATACGAGAGCAAGATGTCAGAGTAGTGACTGTTTCGTGAACATATAGTCAACGAATTTGTACGATCAACTAAAAAGTACAGGTCTCGCACGACATCTCTGCGCCGAAACTGGTGAAGTCGTCAAATCAGGTGAGGCTCGTCGAAAAAGAAAATGATAGTAATCGCCGCTACTTAATCCGGCAGTGATGCTGTATAAGAAGCTTCGTTAGCTACGCATCGTCGTCTAATCGAGCACGGGTCAAGCATACCGCGTGGTTCTTCGCCGAAATTTCGTCTCTTCACATCATGGACCAGCACTTGCACGTGGCAACATGTTTCAATGAGAACCAAGGAGAAGATGTTTATCGACTCGCCACGGAAACGTGAATGAATCAGTATCACGTGGTACAATTTTATTTTTTGAATCATTTGCCGAGTCAATTAGTCTCTAATATGTGTAACTTAAGACTGCAGATGTTTGCAAAAATTGAAGCGTCTACACAAAATTAATTGATAAAATAGACGATACTCTGACGACCTGTGCGCTTAGTTAGCCAGCCAGTGCTTATCAGCCGGTAACATACTATCTTTTATTATGATAGGACCATATTCTGAAGTTTAAGCGAAAAAGTAATTTCACTATGGACAATTGTGCAAACTGGGCAACAACTGCAGCCAGCGTATAATCAATAAATGCATAAATTCAGCAGTCTATAAGGCAAACACATGAAAATCGGTAGCAACGGAGCTGTGTATTTTTAACAAATTTTGTATAAACTAACAACTTAAACACTTATATATCTTTGTTTTTAGCGTCATTTTGGTACTGCCCGATTGAAAGAGGATTATTGAAGCCTCGCAACTCTGTCGATAGTATAGAAAAACGGAAATCAGTTTGCAAAGGACAACAATAGAATTCCGATTCTCGCATTCGCGTCCACAGAATGGCCCATTTAAAGATTCCCCGATGCTCATTCATCACGTTTGCCGTTCTCGCGCGACCGTTTGCATAATCGTTCCAATGAATCTACCAACGAAAAGTGTCATCAACCGCTCGTTCTTCGTCTTGCTTCGGTTGCCAAACGGACTACGAATTCACTAAACTGTCGTCGACATGACAGTGTACGCTATACAATAAACTATACGTGATTGCACACGCGCCACTCTCTCGCGTTAGAATTCTGTTTTATCTCACAATCGCATCGCTGCCAGGTTAACGCAATTTTATAATTATTTAAAGTAATACCCGATCAGACAAGCTGGAAACGAGTCTCGACATATATATGTATATCGACATATCTAATATATAATTCTGTGTATATATAATATATCTATATGTATATATACGTATGTGCACGTTTTGTTTTTACGCTACAACACATCGTGAAACGGAAAAAACGTTTAAGTACGTTAGAATAATTACTATCTTCATTTTTTTGTCGTTTCTTTCTTTGTTTCGCGGTTTCCTCTTTGCTCCATTTTTTATAGTTTACAACACGTGTTTTTTTGTTTTTTCTTTTGTTACTCCAGAGAGAGAGAGAGAGAGAGAGAGAGAGAGAGAGAGAGAGAGAGAGAGTCAGTCGGTGAGAGAAAGAGAGAAAGAAAGAGAGAGAGAGAGAAATGAGAGGACATTCTTACAAGCGTATACGTGTATAAAATCTAACCAGCTTAAAACGTACATACATCTCTCGTGGACCGCGCACCGGGGAGCGATATCACCAGCTCGCTAATTACATGCGATATTGATGCAGCTTTTGAGCGTCGCGGATTAAAACAGGGGGGACAGAACCGCGACGATCTCGGTGGAGTTATTGTTTTGCGATCGCGAATGTACGGCCGTTTTTTGGCCGGTAGACACGCAGAAGTCGTTACGGTTATAACATTGAATGATTTGACATCGAAATCCGCAGCGTGGCTCGCCGTTACACGACCCAGGTCGATCAGAAAAATTAATCACCCCGAAAACGATAATACAATTCCTTGAAATTAATTTAGAAGGCGCAGAGGATCACCAGCAAACGTGGGAGAACGAAACTGTTTCCATTGCTCCCTAGCGTCTCGCTGCCCCTTAGGTTACGCGACCTTGCGGAAGAAATACGGCACATTCTCAGTACCAATTCTTTCGGAAAAACAGACGCTCGATTCTCAAGTCGATCGTGCAACGTGAAATAGCTGCGGTCACCGCTCCTCGCAATTCCTCTCGCAAGAACACACAGAACACGCGAACGATCCACTATACGAGCGAAAGAATGGATCACGCTCATGTATAGAGGCTTTTCGTGATGCTCGAGGTGTTTGCAGATACTCGTGCTCAGTTGAAATCCAGCTAGCCTCGCTGGAAGCCTCGCGAACGTGGCCCCGTTTCGCTAAACAGTTCTCGATATACCCTGATAGTATTACAACAGCTTAATTGCTTTATTTTATTCGGCGATCGTCCTTAGATCGGCGCCTGAAAAGGGGGCCGGGCGCGATGCCGCAAGCAAAGACGATCGTCGACGTGGTAGACAACAGGTTTCTCCGCAAGTTTACAAAGTTACATCGCCCCGCGACATCTAAGCCCCTCGACGAAGGACGAACAATTGTATTTTTTTAAAATGAAATCTACGTATCTAAGCCAGTCTTCTTCGTGTACCTCTTCTTCTCCTTGTTTTCTCCCGGATTACAAGGACGTCGAACTCAAATATCTCTTCCGCTTTCTTCCCAGACTTATTCGAGTTATCTAATCGAGCGAAAATGAAGCGCTCGTGGTCCACAGTCTCTTGGTTCTACCGAGATAGTTGATCGGATTAAAATCACATGGGAATGCTGTCGATGGAAAGCGGATGGGACGGTCCACGGACGCTTCGTTCTCGCACGGTATATTCTCTAACATTCACTAGACGAGCAAGAAATGTCTTTCCACTCGGTGTACACTTCAGATCCGGATTGACTCCACGGAACGAGGACATAAGAAAGATCTAGGAGCACCTGTATACGGACGAATCCCTGACGCGTTGCATCATCGCTGACAAAGTGGACCATTAACATTATGTTGCAACGACGGATTAACTTAAATACTTTTTAGACAGCACCAGAAAACAAAATAAAGGGTTAATGAATTATTGAGTTGTGGTCTTTCATCAATTTGCGGATAACGAGCCCCTAGCTTTTTATGGGCTTGTCCTTCAATTTCATTGCTCTCAATCCATTCTTAACCACGTATTTCGTAAATTAAATAAGTTAGTGTTAGCTGCACGCGACTTAAGACGGCAGGAACTTCGGAAGAATTTAGGAATACTTGTCAAAGTGAATAAAAACTCGACTTCCGTTTCCTACAACTGCATCGGAAACAATCTCGCAGGAAAGTTCGCAATCTATAATTACTACCGACAACGTTCTTGGTTCAGGGAAATACGGACGAAAAGCGTCAAGACGACGAGCAGAATCGCGGAATGCGATCGAACGAGGCGACAATGCGCCGTCTGACGAGATTCATTGAATTTCCTGTGCAACAGCACCGCTCGAGCCGCAATTAATCATCGGAACAGTCTTGCCAGACAAAGTTGCACGATTAATCGTAACGCGCGTGGGTCGCGTCGGACGCACAACGGCTTCGTGGAAATGGACGTCGATATTGGTACATGCGAAGACCGGAAATGGCGTACAATAAACGGGACGAGTTGCGGCGATGAATTATATGCGCCATAGGCATCTCGTCCTGGGGTGGCACAACTGCATCATTACGATTCTCGGCAATATTATGCGATCGCATCTTTCTGATGTTGCAGCTGCTGCGAGAAGCGCGCGATGCTTCCCAAATGAACATACACTGTCGACCATAAATAGTGGCAGTCGGTAGTCAGACAGTTGGTGGTCGAACAGGTGTCACCGAGAAACTGCATTTTGCAATTAGAATTATCGTTCCTGTATAGGTATTATCTCATCGGGATCTGTACTCTACGATTTCTACAATGTGAGAACTGTATGTCTCAGAAATTTGAATTCACAGTAAAAGACTTCTTTAATAGCAATAACGTTTTGAATCAACTAGTCTTTTTCAGTAACATAATCTTACAACTTCTCTAATTTACGTTCTTTCAGCTCGTTTCTCGGTGCAGTAGAATAATTGAAAATTATAAAATTATAAATAATAATCCGTTTCGTATCAGGAACATTTACTTTCATTCGACATAAATTATTACATTTTTATAGATGCAAGCAATCATTAGACACTTGCAAATCTGCGTACAGAGCACTAATCACTGATTAAACTACTTAGGAGTGTCTGATCATTGAATAACAGATCATAACTCATGGCGAAGCCCGAAATCTCGTTACTTATCGAACAGCCCCGGTGCAGATCCAAGAACAGCGCTAGAACAGTTCATTGGTTAACGCCCCCCCCCAAACAGTTCCCAGCCTACTGACCATGCCTCTGGCCGCGTGTGCCTCCGTAATTCGCCTAAACGGTGCCAAATCGGATTGCGTGACGACGAAAGGAAGCCAACTCGTCATCTTTGCGGCGCGCTTATGGCCGGCGGTGTACTGTCTCGAGGGATCCGAGGCCAACCATCGATCAACGATCGGTCGAGCCCTCCGGATTGGAAACTGGCTCGAATGATTTGCACGAAACAGCAGCGTGGCAGCGGTGGCCAATGCTCGGGGATCACGCGATCACGACTCGCGATTTGCAACCCGCCAGGAACGTTTCGTCGCATAGCTTTGGTCTAGATCTAGGGTGAGAATTCGGATCGCCACGGACACGAAACCGGAAGCTCCTCCTTTACGAACGCGAAAACGAAAGATCCAGGAACCCGCCTGTGACAAACAACATCGCGTCGACATCTGGTCCACGTCCGTCCGCGTTCCGAATCCTCTCCTCTCTCTCCGCGTGCGATTACGCTGATTACGCGAGATTCATTACGCCGGTTGGGAACGGTTTGTGTCGGTTTCACCGCTGATTACTTTCAATGACGATGACGCGAATCGCACGAACCGCTCGGACGAAAATTCGTCGACGGCCGCGTATGCAAATCAAGTAATAAATTACTGGCTCGGTCGTCACACTCATACACGTGCGCACGCACACACGCACACGCACGCACGCACAAGTATACAGCTATACAGACGGTCGCGCGCACGTACGCGGGTATACACACACGGCTCGAGTCTCACACGCATACATGTACACGCACGCGCGTACGTGCACTCGCATCGAAAATGTATACACGAACGAATGGGTGAACACGCAACACATGTAGGAGGAGTCCACACACTTGGTTAGAAATACATACAGTACAACTTGAACTGGGTCAACTCTACTTAAGCGTTTACACTTAATTTATCGAATATTGTTGGCTCACAAATAAGTACTCCGTCTAAATATACTTTTCAATTCGGTGTGCGAGAATAGGTTTCTATTTTCTATACGATATAGATACATACGTATGCGGGCGAGCCGAAGAGTGGAAGTCGTTTTTGATAAACAGGATAAATTGCCGAATAGAACATCACGTATATTTTGCAAATTTTACCATTTGCGGTCTTGTGTTTTTTACGAAATCCATGTCCAAGAATCAACATGGACTTTTCCATTTAATGGACCTCGGTTATCCAAATTAATCAGGAGAACACGAACGTTCGGATAATAGGACAATTACTTAGGTATATTGCTGGAAAAAGTGTTTATCAATTTTTCCAATAAATAATATTGCATATGGACTTTGTTAGATCGAATTGTTTTCACGTGAAACGTATTTGGATAATTGAGATTTTACTGTAATTATTGTTAATTTGCATTACATCCACGAATAACACCACGATTACATGGCACGTAAAAACAATTGCAGTAAATCAATTCATGTGTTCAAAATAGATTGCAAAATAGCTTACGTATGGTCGCATCAAATTCTGAAATCAAAGTGAGGGAACACTATAGACCGCAAAGGGATAAATAACATGCATCATGATCTCGCAGCATTTATACGAACAACTCGGACTTGTACTCTCTGGCCAGCCCGCCAAAGATATGTTCATGTATATGTATGTATACATAGATCGTGTAGATAAGTCGCGTATTCATCTTTCTCTTGATAGCCCGATTTCCTTATCCCTTCGATTAGTTCACGATCGAGTCGGAGGCAACCGGATGCGATCAACGATGAATCATAGCCGGATCGGTCTCGCGCCTCCTTCAATTCCGCTTTCCATCGTTCTAGGTACTCTGTTTTTTTATCGAGTTCTTCTCGTTTGGAAGCTGTCCGTGATGAGAGAGCATGCGTTTCTAAGCACGCGCGCGCACGCATGAGAGGAATGAAACGCTCTGCCGAAAATAATATCACAGCCTGGAGACACGGTGGAAGACTAAGAAACCGTGGCTATGGCTTCGTAGAATTCAGAAACGAAACAATGGACAACAGAGAGAAAGAGAGAGAGAAAGAGAGAGAGAGAGAGAGAGAGGAGAGAGAAAGAGAAAGAGAGAGAGGGAGAAAAGTCAAATGAAACATGGCACGGTTGTTGGAATTCTGACTGAACGATTCCACGTTGCGACACTGTGTCCGCGAGTTCGTTTCAAGAAGAAAATCAGTGAGAGTGGATATCATCGCGCGGCAATGACAGTGGCCTTGGAAAATGATCGGCACAACGCAACCTTCGCTGATAAATACCACGAATCGTTAGCGCCCCTTTGATCGCGAGCGAGACGAGTATTGTCGGCAATCCAATGGCAGGCAGTGTCCACAGGACCAAAGAGAACAACGTTTCAAAAGAATCTCGTTAAATCGCGGACTTCGATGCACTTACACTGCTTCCTGTTATCGTTAAGCTATCTTTCGATCCATTTAATCATGTCATATTCCTCGGTCTTTCGAAGAAGATCTTTGATAACTGTCTTGCAATTCTCTTAACCCTTTGTCCTACAACATCGTAACATATCATTCTCGTAACGAAGATATGGAACGTAATCTACTAAAAATGGGCATTATTCATTTCTTTTAATCAAATGAAATCGATATCTTAAAAAATATTATAGTAGATATTGGCATACAATAACATAAATTTTCTTTTTCTAGATAGAACTATTGTTCACGACAGAAATGTCCAACGTATTTTTATGAGCACGTTGTATCTCTTAACGCAAAACATAAATGTCCGCTGCTCTGTTGTCAAAGTAGAAAAATCGCAACTGAACTAATTAGGTCAGGAGGATCGTAGTTCGAATAAATAATCTTCGTCGGCTAAGTAATCTGAGAATGATTCTGGAAATCCGACAGTGTCCTTCCCGCTCGTTTCGCCGGTGGCATTGCGTCTTCCCGTAAAACGCACACTCTAGTCTCCTCCTGCTTCCCCCGTGATTGTGATATTATTTAGAAAGCTTACCATTGTACATAATTGAGTGTTTCAGTCGCACAGTAAATACGAAGTGTTCGTAATAATAAAACTTACGTCGGGGACCGTTGAGAAAACGCAGTTTCCGACGTGGCCTCAGAAGAGCTGACTAGCATTGCGCGCTCGTTTCGCGCTCGATTCGCGCGAACGTTCTCCGGATTGCTTCAGTGTTTCGGCATCCTCATTTCCGCCTCTCCTCATCGTCGCTTTATCACGATGCTAGACGAGTAATCGCGCGTGTATAACGTGTATCGTACACGTGTAACAAAAATAGGTTCGATAGGTTCTTTTTTGGTCGAGTCTGTTACCAGGAGTCACCGATAAGACACACATGAACGTGGAGACCCGATCGTTCAGCCTTTTCCCGGAAAACGTCGATTTCGATCAACCCTTTCGTTCCCACAGCGTTCACGGTTCGTGAAAGTTCACGATCGTGGATCCACTGAATCCTGATTCGCTCTATCCAGAAGCTGATTACAGTCGTCCAAGAAAGTTCGCACTCTAACAGTCAATGTAGAATGCTTGCGTTTCGAAGATGATTCCTCGTTCCCAGCACTAGTACGGTTCACAGCATCCTGATGGTGATTATAGTCGACTAACGTAAAAGGTTCGCTGCATTCTGACAATCAATGTAGAATGGCTCGAGGATGACTCCCAGACTGCGGATTTCTCTCCAAAAATTGTCCACACCGATTGCGATAATCATCGTGTTTCATCTACTAATTTTTGTCGTAGCATCAGCAGTTTTATGGCCATCCAAAGTAAACGTCTCCTTGCTCTTTAGGGTGACTATGATCACCGAACGTCCAGCGTTCGTTCCATCCTAAAGGAGACCGTAGTTACCAAACCTGAAGATAGCTAGACCCAAATGTCTACTAACAAAATAGAATTATTCATCCGATATCTAGAAATCCACTAACGATATCGAGACAATTCTTCTCGAACTTCATCGCGTGAAGAACCTTCTTATAATGCCCAATAAAAATCTAGTTCCACTTCGAGCACGGCGAATAGTGCAACTGTAATTTCATTGAACAACTCTAGCGAATGTAAAATGTAATAAATAATTGCTGCGTGATAACAGGATGCTTTCTGAACCGATTTTCAATATGTTAACGGGGCGAGGGGGTGGGAACGAAAGGGTTAATGCAGCGACGTATACAAAGAGATTCACGGACATAGATGAGTTTGTAGAGACTCCATCTTCTTGCGAGAGAGCGTGGCTGCGCGATCGAGTCTACGCCGAGAAGAGTAGCTGCTTATTAGTTGCTTTTTTATCTTTTTACTTTTTTTTCCGTTTTGCGTTTTCACGATGGTACGGTAACTCAGCGATAAGCTATGAAAAGGGTACGGTCAACGTACAAGTATATAACAAACTGTGATGACAGAGCACTGATTCCGTCGATTGAAAATATACAATATATATATGTATGTATATATGTATATATATATATATATATATATATATATATATATATATATATATATA
>CM052168.1:5287531-5302033 GCA_028455555.1 Augochlorella aurata | reverse complement strand
GAGAGAGAGAGAGAGAGAGAGAGAGAGAGAGAATGTTCCATCGGTACCGTATGATGCGAATTGTGTCGGGACCTCTGTCCCTATTGTGTATTTGTGCTTGTATGCGTTTGTATCTTCAGGTTTACCCGCGTTTATGCGCGTATGAACGTGTGGGTTCGTTTGATGCAGTGTTTTTGATGCAGCGTACCGTGTGCACACAATCGTTTGTATCACGTGTATTTGTGTATGTTTGCACGCGTTTGTGTACACGCGGGTGTTTCTGTATGTGTCTGTATGTGTGTCGTAGGTACAAACTTGGTAACTATTGAACGACGATCCTTACCGGTACACGTCTAAGTGAACAGTCATTACGAAAGTCGACTCTTCGAGATGATTACTTGGATGAGATTCATTTTGTTTTTTAAAAGTGGGTGGTACGAGTTTGTTTTATGATTTTGTCGGCTGTTTTAAATTCTTTTTTCTGTTTTGTGCTCGTGTGACATTACTGTACCAAAGTCGTTTCCGGCGAGAGAGGCTCCGTTTGGTACAGCAGTGCAACGGTAAATCACTGCTTGCGGACAGTTCATCGGATATCGGTCACGTTGGCTTTGCTGCCAAAGATTTTTACTAGCTGATCCTCGTAATCGTCGATATTACGCTTCATAAGCTCCTTGCATGGCCCGAGCAAACGTTCGAAAGCCTCAACGTCCAAGACTGCAAAAATTATTGCACTTTTAACACCACGTGCCTCGAGGAGCCACAAGTACCACGTACATTCTCTCATGCATTCTCGGTTACTCATCAAATAGGACAACGTTCATACTTTTCTGTTAACCGAGCTGTACTCGTCCGCATCTATCGACTGTCTTTCTGTATGTCTTTGGTAACATTACTTAGGCCTGCATCAATTGCTTCGTTATGGTCGCGTGGGTATCAGTTACCCGGTTAACAGGTTGACAAACATTAATTCTAACTGATCGTCCCGGTGGCATCGGATTGCCTAGCATAGTTTCTCTTTATCGGATCGCAGCCCCTTTAAAAAATTCCTTTTAGTACAACTCGATTGTTAACGCTTGTATAGGCAATCAAAACGTATAAATGACTTTGAAACATTTTAACGTTTCAGTACTCTAGGATTAATCAACAAAAGTCAAATGTTTTAATTAATCTTTCATATTCAAATGTTTTAATTATTCTTTCATATTCAAAGAACGATCATTCAGAGTGAACGAATGACAGCACGCTGATATTTACTTCAAAATGTTTTAGTAAATCTTCACATTTTCAAAAGGATCTCAGTGTAACTATTCATCTTTCGTGTTCAAAGAATGATCATACAGAACGATCATATGAAATTTACTGCACACTAATATTCGCTTCAAAACGAATCTGTAAATTTACCAATTTTCAAAAGGATCCAAGTGTAATCGTTTATATATTATGTCCAAAAAATGATTTAGAGTGACTTTCAAATATTTCTAGTACAGTGCCCACACAAGGGTTAAACTCTGCATATGCAGCTATTTTCGAATCATAAATAGCAAAGCTAGAATAAATAGAAATTGACATTTCAACGCCCCCAAATCCTGAGCGTGCGCGCCAGTAATTTGCGTTATAGAGGTAAAATTCAGGCGACTATTTTAGCATTAATCGCCACCCCCGCTGCAGGATTACGCTTGCACCATTACCCACGATATCGCAATGAGCAGCAATCCGACGCTACCGTTCTAAACGTATTAAAAGTGAACTTACAGGCCAGCTTTACGTCGCCTACAGCGTAGGCCGAAGCAGCGCGCGGTTTATGTGTCACGAGAGCCAGCTCGCCTAAGTACCCACCAGCGGGAACTCTATTAATCTGTGCCGACAAATAGAATACCAAATGACATCTATACAATTGACAGTGTAATTAGCGTGGTGGTTCAGCTAGCCAGCCACGATACCGGCACACCACAGGCCTCGCCGTTTCGAGGTATCTGGGTCACCGATCGTGTCCCGGCTGCGTCTTACACACGATTGGGAAAAAAAGGATCGACACGCCGATTATTATGATCGCCAGCAACGTACCTCGATCTCTCGGCCGTCGTCGCCTTGTATGGTGATCTTCACGACACCATCTTCGACGAAGTACATCCCGTCGGCGGTGTCACCCTGCTTGATTATATTCTCGCCGTTCGAATACTGTTTCGGTACTAGAGCGTCCGCCAGGTTCATGCGCTCGTATTTCTGATAAAACAAAACGGCTCTGTTAGTACTTCAAATATCGCATTAGCTTCGGTAAATAGTTGGATAATCTTCTAAGCTCTACGACAATTGTGACTCTCAATCCTCAAGTTCAAGAACACTTGACACGCTACACGGTCTTTCTATACAACCAAAGTCTCCACTGTTCTACCCAAACTTTCCGACACTTTCTCAAACGCTTGTGGTTCACGGTTTCAAGCTCTAATTCGTTTGCAAATTTTAATCATCGAGTTGCAGGATTTTTACCACGTTAATAGCCTCGTGTGATTCAGAACAGAAATTAAATATTTGCTCGATCCTCATCCATAGAGTCTCAAACGCTGGTCATTCGCCAGGAAACTGAATTCTAGATCTGCTCGAGTTAGACAACCACGATTAAATTGCGTTTCCAACACATGGTTTCGTTCTAACACGGTTAGAGACCTGGGGATTAGGTTTAAGAAGTTCACTGTTGCTGTCCATTTTGATAACAGCATGATAATTCTACAAATAGGATTTTTACTGGAAAATATTTCACTATTTTGTAATTGAGTTTCATCGCGAATACATAAAATCCTCGGCCCAGTTTTAACATTCTATCGACTACAACAATTTTTTCGAAGTTCAATTAGGTTTCACAGATATTAATACTGATAGGTAGATCGTTCAGTACCTACCAAGCTACAAGAATCGTCTATTGAATCTAGTGGATGAGTGGGTTAGTATCATAGTTGGGTAAGTTACATTTTCTACATTGTAAGAAACAAGGAGTGTTATTGTTTACTAACATACGTATTGTTTACTAACCAAATTTATTATTTATTAAAATTTTTGAAAATGTGATTCATGCCACCATGATTCTAACCGACTCGAATGTTAAACAACGTTAATTCTAACAAAATTCCGTGGGTTCACTGATTTCTCGAATCTAACTTCATTTCTACATCAAACTACTCCAGATGGAAGCTATTGAACGACCGGTACAACTTCTCACTACCACAATACCCCAATCAAAATAACGAAGTCATCGTAAACATCGAGCAGCACAGAGTGTACAAAGGAAAGGGCGAAATCCTGTTACGTAACTGGCAGGGTGGAGTCGTATCAGCAATCGAGCAAAGAGGAAGAAGTTCCACACGCTCCTCCTTCGTTGCCGATCCGAGCATTAAATTCGTCCTAACGATTACCAATTCCCGTGACCCGTTCGGCCAGCTACGAGAGGCGAAAGGGCGTCGGCTACGCAAAACATCGAAGGTGGTTTTCGAAGCGGCCACGGTACACGCGACGTTTTCCAAGCATAGATCACATCATCACCGACCCCACCTTTGCCAATTGTCTCTAACTCGCTCGGATATGTTAAAGTGGCCGGTGTGGTGTTCCCAGCCGAACGATTAGCTTCCCATTGGGCGTCCCAGTGTTTCCCCCAATCATTCTCTCACGGAGAATAGAATACCTTCTTGTGCTCTAATAACGCAGCGACAGATACTTGCCTCGAGTGACTTCAGCATCGGGACCTTGTTGATGAGGTCCTCGTACAACTTGCGCTTCTTATACGCGGACTTGAGCAGAATACGCCGGAAAACCTGCCTGTCCATGGCCCATAGTGTTCCGTTCGTGATGGCCTTGATGCTGGCCGCTCTCGGCATCTTGTAGAGCAACGCCAGCTCGCCGAAGGCGCCGCTGTTATCGTACACGTGAATCATGGACTCGACCCCGGTGTCCTGGTCCCTCACGTACACCTCGTATTGTCCCCTGGAAAAGGTCGTTCTAGGGTCAGTAATCGGTCGCACGGGTCACCGGGTCTCTATGGAAAAGGGGACGCCGCAGAAAAGAGGTGGACGTTGAGGTAAAAGAGGTGGGCGATGCCGGATAGGGGGAAATAAGACCTGATCGAGGGAAAGAGGACCTTGAAAGAAAAGAGGCCCTGATAAACGGGAAGAGATTCTGATGCAGGAAAAGAGGATCCTGAAAGAAAAGAGATTCAAGGAAAAGAAGACAACGAAGAAAAAGAAGCTCCCCCAAAAATGGAGAACGATAAGGTTAAGAAAGGACGATACAAGAAAGGTGGGCGTCGAAGAAGGGGAGGTCCATGTGGTGGAACATACTTCTCGATGACGTAGAAATTGTCACCGTCGTCACCTTGCCGGATGATGTACTGTCCCGGCTTGACGAGCCGCTCGAACATCGCGTCCAGCACGTCGGCCATTTGTTCCTGCGAAAAGAATTCATGGGATGCGTGTGCAAGCGTGCCAGGAATACCATGGCCCCGCTGCTCTGCTGTCTGCTCTTTTCTAATCCAGACCAAGGACACTTGACCTTCGCGATCGCGATCGTTCTAGCGAAATTCAAAGCCTGCCGGGCTCGGCAGAGAAGCGACACGGGCGTCTGAGTCCTAGGGAGTATCCTTAACACACTTTTGCCGTTCAAGAGAATTATGTATTCCAAGGAGCGGTGTCTGTGCGCCTAGGCGCGCTCGGTCTCCATGCCTAACAGCTTCCCTCGTTCGTCAAATTTTTTCTCGTGGTTCAATAATTGGAAAAAGTTTTACAATTAGCCTTGTAGCTGCTCGAATGGACGAAGTTTTTGATGAAGGATCATTTTTCTGGGAATAGACTTTGCGTTTAGCCGTGATAGTCGCGATCTTCCTCATTGGATCACTTGAACTAGATAATATATAGTTTGCAAATTTTATGCATTTTTGACAAAAATACATAGGTCAGAAACAAAATTCTAAAAACATGAGAAAAATTTGAGAATATTTTTATATTATGTACAATTTATTAAAATTATTAAAAGAGGAAAGACATTTTCGTCTGACTTACGTTTCTTATAATCAAGCTAGACGATTTTCATTTTACATAAACATCCGGAATCTAATGATAAGTTGAATCGTTTAATAGACGCACTTGTTATAAATAATTAACTTCGAGGATACTCGATTGTTGGAGAAAACGTCTTCATGTTCTCTTGGCGCGTATACTGTTCATGAATCATCTGATTCAGATAATAATTCGATAAACTACAATATTAAGTTATTGTGAAAAAGGCAATTCTAAAGAAATTATAGTATAGCCAGAAGTTCAACAAAGTAGCCATACTGGGTCGTTTTATTTTTACGGAAGGTGAAGGTTCTACATATATTGGGCTATAAACCTTGCGTTTATTTTCTTCACGCCCTTTGCACAGATAAATTACGACCCTTGCCTCGACTGAACGTTATTAAAATATAGCAAGATTGATCAGTTAAGAAAATTGCAAAACATCTTTGTAACACGAGGGAAAGATGTCTTAATCGTCGGTTAGAAATTTGATGAATCCCATTATGGTTCCGAGCCAGCAAAATCAATAATCAATACTAAAACGATGCTTGAAACTAATGAACAAGGTTCACGGTCTCTTAAAGACTTCCCTTTAAGTGGCCCCATCGAACACTTCTGAATCGATTCTGCCAACGTTCGAGTGGCTCGAAAAGAAGTACTTTCGGATCTCCAAAAATTGTCCACATTTTCACCGAGAAATAGCTTGTTAAAAAAGATAGTCAGCCCGTTTTAAAGCTCGTTTTTTCCTCTTTACAACGATCCCTCGAAACTTGATCTACAACTTTTAGAAACTGTTTTGTGGAACATGGACGAGGAACAAGTTCGGACAGAAAGCCTTACGGCATATCTCATAATACGGTAAATTTGGCGGTACGTCTTCTCTTCGAAGCTCGATAAAACGATTAAAAAGATTTCGGGATTAACAAGATTTTAGAAGTCATGCAGGATTCAGCTACGAATAAAATTTTTTACTGTTTTGAAAAACGTTTCAATTCATAGCGTTATCAAGCAAAAACATCTCAGAATAAAAATCGAACAGTTCAAATTATTTTAAAAACCAATTATAGTACTTTCTGGATTAAAAATATTTACTTCATGAAATCTGTAACAACGCAACGTTTTATCTTTTTATATTTGAACCGTTGTTCCTCTATTCCGCGAACAAATACGTTTGAGTTGCTGTTGAGAGTAAAAACGCGCCCGTCCCGACGAAAGGGTTAAATTGCATTTCCAATTGCGATCGAGCGAATTTTGGAACAGAGGGGCGCAGAATTTCGTACGAAAACTTTATAAATAGCATGCGAAACCCGCGAATCCCCGTTCTTAAACGGTTTATTCTTAAACCGTTGCCATGACGCGGTGGCTCGTCGCTTGTCCTAGGCCAGGCAGCGAATTTCGCCGGTTAATTGATCGGCTAATCGAATAATATCTCCATGTGCACGGGAAAATTGAAGCTTTCAGGGACGTCGGCGTGTAACTACGCTTTTGAAAGTAAAACGTCGAGAGACGAAAGGCAGCAGCAGCCGCCGATGGCCGATCATTAGAGGTTTCTATTTGTATCTAGTCGGTTCCCTCGGATCAAGCTCCCTGCGATTCCGAATCCCAGTCGAGCAGATTACACGTACTCATTGGCATTTCCACGAGTTGGCGCGAACTCTCGCCGTATTCCCGTTTCAATTACCGAGCAGCAGAGCGGGAGGGCCGAGAATACTATGTTTAAACTTACACCGTCTAGCACCCGAAACAGAAAAATGTTCCTCACGCTGTCGCTGAGCCTCTGCCGTTGCTCGTCGCTCTTCGGATAAACTATCTGCAACCCAGACCACAGGCAACATTGTTAACGATCGATCGCCGATCGGTTATCCGCTCAACACGCTTGCTACAGTAGTTTCTGTTAACAGTAGCCTTATTGTACCGAACGCTTATGAAATATACACAAAAATATTGTCGCCGAAACGTTGGAAATTCTTCGTGCAGGAATCGTAATTTCGAGGTCTACGATGTGCACAGTGTTCGTTGATTTTCTCTTGGCAGAATTACAGCATTTAATATAATTTAATTTATTTATATATGCAGGCCCATTTTCTGTTATATAGAACTAAAAGTTAATATTAATATAATACAGAATCTGCAAATCAGCGGTTTATGTAAGCACCTTTTGAATTATGTAACATTGGTTGCAAGTATGTCTAATTTGTCGCTATTATCGTTATCACGAGTGTGCAAAAATGGTTGTTCTTTTTGCTATCTATCTTCATGGCTCGAATGTATCGTTAAAAGCACCTTGTTTGTGAAATATTCAAGCAGCTTAACAAAAATGGTTGGACATGATAAATAAACGAAAATAAGAAATGTAATATCAGAAATCAAGTGTCTCCTAAAGTTGAAAACTCGTAGCATTTCGATGTAAATGTATTGGTTGAAATAGAAACGATTTAATATTTCCACTGTACTATATTTTCCCGAGTTGTTCGTTGGCTAAAGTTGGTTTTTCATCTAGGCAAAATCTAAAAAACGATTGCTAATATAACGTTGCAGATAATAGAAGGTTAACATAACGATGACGACGAATGTCCTAGAACTGCAAATACTGGGTTTACGCTGATTGGAAACGCAAAATGCGAAATGACTATTGCTGACGCGTATCTTGGTCCAAGAAGCATCTCGGACGACAGATCCGAAGATCGTTTTATTTCTGGCCAGGAACGTGAAAGCAATTGCCTGTCTAATTGCGATCGATCCTCGGTCGCATCCGCAGCTATTTAATATGCACCGTGTAATTCGCAATTTGCGGATCAACCGGCTACCCAAAACGACGCGAGTCGCCACGGCCGTCGGATATACAGCAGCGTCTAAATAGGGAAATAGTCGGTCCCGAATTCGACTATGTTGTCACGAGTCTCGTTTCATTCGGGTAACGCGCCAAAACACTTCCTGTACCAAAAACTTGCGAATATTTAGCGATTCTTGTGCGTTGCGTTCGCCGCAGAAGAGATATTCGTTTCGGCGATGAAATAGTGGGCAGCATTTGGCGCAGATTTTCCGCGTTTATGGCAAAAATTATTGCATTAAGGATATAGAAGACAAAGCTACAAAGGAATTTAGAGACTGTCTCCGTACAACTTACTAACGCTATGTAGTTTTTCCGAAAGGATCAAAAGAAATCTTTTAAAATTCCAATTTGAAATTATTTTCCAAGTTCGATCACTTTTTCTCGACTGACTTTTCAACTTTTCCCATAATGATTGGAAAATTAATTTGGTAAGAACATGTAGCTGTGCACAGAAACTTGCGATGAAATAGAGTTAAGAGTGAGCCAACCATTTCATCTGGAACCAATTTTCTGCTAAAGAATAATATTCGGCTCGTACGTTGCTCGAGAGAACCTGTTGCTTTACGAGTGAAACTACTCGCCCGCTTGCATGAGTTCGGCAAGATATTTTCAATGATTTATCTTGGATTCCGAGTTGTCTTAGATTTGTAGTTCATGTTAGAAATTGCATGCAGATCCACAGTCCAGCTGTTACTATTATTATTCTATCTTATTATTTCCTGTCACGAGAACGAGTGGTCGGAGGGACACGGTATTACACGATTACGTAGCCGATGGTAATTAAAGTGTACAAAGGTAATCAAGAAAGGGGAAAGAGAGGAGAAGAACGAGAGTCTAATAAAACAAATCCATTGGACGACAGGATTGCGTAAATAGTAGAACTACTTGCGACGAATTTCGTTTGGTTTCCATCAAGGTGGCAATCATGAACGTATTAATGTAAATACATTTGCATTGCAGTAGGTAATATTACAATGTGGCTAGTCGTGCATGGAACATTATTCGCTGAATTGTAATTCGGTGCATAATGTGGGCGGGCTGAATATCAATGCATATTAATCGAACATCTTGCGATCCCTAGTTGATTTCCTTAGTCCCCAATATTTCGACCCTTCTGGTCCTACATCAAACCTGTTTGGACATTAATTTCTGGCAGTGGATACCTATTTAATTGATTTACGTTACAATTCCCGCCAAATTGCTGAATTTTATGCATTTACAACAAAAGCGAATGACAAAAGAGTATTGTAAGTATTTTCGGTCAACGAAACCGAAACTAGAAGGTTAAAATTTGTCATAACAGACGGTGCGTCGACTCTTTCGCGTTCGAAAAATTCTAGTAAAATTCAGATCGTGCGAATATATCGTAGACAAAATGAATTTCAAATATTAGCGTCACCAATACGTGACCGACGCTGCACTCAACGTCTAATTAATTCTTCAGCGTTTAATCGAGACAATGATAAATAGTCTGCTTAACGAATATCTAACAGAAACGAGGCGATCGAGTCGAGAACCCTAAAAAGATACGCGAGAATATATTGCTACTTATCCGAGTGATTTGCAATTAACGCTACAACTAACGAGCACTAAAAACGTCTGACGTGCGTTGCTTTGTAAGAAAAAGACTGAATTTATTCAGACATTTCACCATTTGTATTACAATTTATGCTTGAACTTAATCAATCATTTCCTGCTGAAAAAAGTCTTTATAATGTGCAACAATATGAGAGGCGGCTATTCTATGTTGCTTCGCAAAAATAACAAACGCTTATTTATTTAGATTTTTAAAGAATTTTGCTATAATATACAGCGAGGAGCAAAACTGAGCCGACAGCTTTTAAAATGGAATTACTTTTTTAACAGTGGAGTAAGCGACTATAATTTAAAATGACAAAAAAGAATGAAAAACTCTCGGTTTTTCAACTATTTTATTCGAACCTACAACAAAAATTTAAAAAATGCGTTTTAGTCATTGTCCAGAAAAGTAGTCCTTCTATCATTAAAAAAAATGCAAGTCGTTTAGTACAGTTTAAAAAAAGTTATACTGTTTTAAAAGGTGTTGACTCAGTTTCGCTCCTTACTGTATGTTTAACAAAACAAATGTATTGAGTAAATTCCCAATGAATGTATTTTTGTAATTACGATAATCGTAAATTAGAAATTGGACGCGTTCTGTAAATCTAGTGTTACAAAAGAAAAAGAGTGTCTGTGTCGATTTTCCGACGAACAGTGAATAATATTTTAGTGTCGCGTAAAAATCCGCAGTCCAGCAATAACAATAGCGCGACTCGATTAGCACGGGCAGAAGAGCCACCGATGGAAACCCAACAAGCAACGCTCGACGTCGAAAGGGCGCAATAAAATGTTCAAGCATCGGGATAACGCGAATAACGCGAATAACGCGCGAGACGTCGATAGATTGTTGACACGAACGACAAGAGCAATGGGACCTACGACGGCAAAGCAGAGCCGCGCGAAATACATATATTGCAGGGCAAACGTAGAGGCGAGACGAATCGCTCGACGAGTAATTAACGAAACGAAGGCTGGCCGCCGCGCCGCGTCGCGTCGCATTATTCCGAAGGAATTACGATCATCGCGCGGCACGCGTCGATATTATAAATTAATTGCGGCCGGATCGATCGAGGGAACGTTAGGCGTGAACGCGTATAACACGTCTCTCCGTTATATAAAAAGAAAGGGTTCCCGATTAAGCCGCGCGTGAGTAAGCCTGCAACAGCAGGTTAAGTTTGAAAAAAATAACGGAGAAATAAAAGAACAAGATTGTAAAGAAACCTGAAGAAAATAATGTCGGGCTCTTCCGGCGACCTCGCTTCTCAAATTGTGCAACCTGTGCCGCAAAAGAAAAAAAAACAGAAACGGCAAATTGGCATAGTCGACAGCTGCGTACCGAGCGTAACTCGAAATTAACCTTCCAAGGTCGCAATTTCTAGTTAACCGCATATTGAAGCGGAAAAACGACACGGAAAATTGCAGAAAATTGCTTCTTGGGGCGCTGCGTGACGAATCGCCAGCAATTGGGATCCATGGGGATTGATCCGTTGCGAGGGGTGTCGAGGATTCGAGTGGTTTTCCAGGGTTTCGCGATTTTTCAAGCCGGCGCTTCGAAAGAACGCGGGAATGAAACATAGTCTCCCGGTTAAACGATCCCTCCGCGGAGACCACGCCGACTTATGGATAGCTGGCTACTTTATTAATTGGAGTATTCAAAATCCCCGAGCGGGGCCGGTGAAAAACGGCCCGATCGATGCCGTCGGGGGACCGAGTGCGATTCTATCTGCAGACGTGCTTCGATATCGAGATCCGCTTTTTTTACAGAGAACTGCCACAGGTGTATATCAAACAAATCCTTTGCCTCAACGTTCTCTGACCTTTCTGTTTAACTCCAGCACCCAGCTTTGCCTGTTAATCGGATCATTTTTCGAGTATAAACTCGTAGACCGTGAACGATGGTGGATCAGGTTAATAGAACAGAGATCTCGTTGCGATAAACAAAAGTGCAACGGTGAACGTGGTCCGTGACGTAACGTTAGGCAAGGAATATTGGCCCTCCGCGACCTCGGTTAATGCCGATTCTGATATTGTCGCCTTTGGTCTGAATACTGTAAAGTGATAGAATTTGGTGGTTTCTCATTCGATGATCGGTAAAATAAAAAAGGTGCCCTTGTGGCAACTCGTTGGTCATAGCTAGACCGCAGATTTTATGCATTTACGGCGAAATTGGGTAGTTATAGTTCAAAATAGGGCAAAGATTAAAAACATTTTAAAACGCCAAGCTATTATTTCTAATCTGTTAAGACGGTTAGATAACTAGTCGGTGCAGATAACTTTTATTTTGCGTAAAGATTCGCGGTCTAGTCATAATAAAGTCGTACGAATCATTTTCTTGAATTCTGATTTTTCCATTGTTAAACATAGCTTTAAAATGCAAGGGAGATAAGAACGACCCTATAAATTGAAGAAATATATATATTTCTCACCATTTTTTTGTGATTCGTAAAATGAAATTCGCATTACTTATAAGCAAATTGCGAAACCCGTCTGCAACAGTACTTAACACTGATTGCTTCTATCGGCAAAGATTTACACGTTAAAATAATCACTTCTGTCAGCAACAATTTACAGGAAATTTTATTGAATTTTTACCAGAAGGGAATCTTCTGGTTGGTACAACGAATTTTTCGATCTTTTCAAACGAAACGATCCGGATATTTATAAGATGACCTAACACTTTCTCTTTGCCGCACGTTTTTTCCCTCTGCACTTAACAATTGCCTAGAAGAAAATAAAAATGTCTATTTATCGTCGGTCCAAATTTACTCGAATGCTTAATTATTCTACTTCGACTCGAAGAAGACAAATAACAATACGTATTTAATCGATCTTGCTTAAAATCCTCGTCACTTGGTGTCAGTTTTAATATTATATTGCGATAGATAGAAAATTAATTTGCTGAAAACTAAAACTGACCCAAGTAAAGACGATCGTAAGTAGATTACGGATCTTCATTTACTATTTATTTTACAGTAATCAGAGCCTCGTCTTATTTCCTATGAGAAAAAAAACATTTGTACCTGCATGTTGTAACAGTTAAACATTTATAACAAATTAATAGAATCATCGTGAATCTGAATCATTATTGCAAAGCAATTGGTTACCGATAGACAGATTTCTTTGTTTCACCTGTCCACTGCTATTCTAAACACAGAAAATCCGCAGTCTACGCGAAAATCGACATCCAATCGACGATTTATACACGGCGGAACTGCGATGCGAACGATGTAATAGTAGGTCGAACAATTAGATTGCCACTCTAATTTTTCGCGTTCCGTCAATTCGCTCGTCTTCTGCGAACACCTGCCGCCGCGCCGGTTTGCGGGTGAAAACAGCTTCACGGTGACCTACAACGCGTTCTCGTTCACGGGAAGACCGTCTCAATTGATCCATCTGCATCCGAATCGCGCGATAACGCCGAGCGCGCCTCGTAATTAACATTTTCAGCCCCACGGAAACAAGTTCGCGCGCGTCTCTGGCGAAAGCAACGTGTTTCCCCTGACTTTCAGGTAACTTCAACACGCGCGGCGGAAACTTCGAGCCGTAGGATAATTAATAACACTGCCGGTTCTTACTTAATTGCTCCAATTAGTATCGGCGTAGTGGCTGCAAAAAAATCGGATGCACCGACGTAGACCGTTTTTCTCGAAACTCCGCGAACACGATCGGCCGATACCTCGATAAACAGCGGACGTGTTTGCGTCGCCAAGACAATCACTGTTCCAATAATAAACCGTCGACGAGCCAGCCATCGATAGAATTTACTAAACACGAATGTTACTAGTTTCTTTTGAACTGAAATGGAACGCTATTCACCCGTCGTCACAGCATTGAAGCGAATGTAAGCAAGCATTATTAATTGTCTTCTTCCTTTGAATCGTGCAACAAGGGGTCGAATGGAGATTTCTAAGCTGCTTTTTCATGCAGCATAGTCGTTCGGAAGCTCATTAACCAGATGGCGGTCTTAAATGCGTTAAAAGTGGCGACATTGAAATGAACTAGATACTATACCAATGCAATATAATAATTGGTAAACGCATCGAAGACATTTGGGTTTGCAAAATCGAATGAAACTAACAATGACACAAACAATTGTGTAGCAAAACACGAAGGATCGGACACGGTTCCAAAGAAAGTAGCGCCGACCAAAAGGAGAAGAAAAGAGTACAAGGAGAAACAACAATTAACAGAGACGTTTAATTATGTGCGGACACGGGAAACGCTGAAAGAGAAGGTTAAGAATAAATTCGCGTTTATGGTTTCTACCCCTGTTGCTCGAAATAGCCAAGGAATACGGTTCTACATAATTCCATATCGTTTCCCAGTCTTACCGACGAGGTTATCGGTTGCTATATTTGGCAGAATTTATTCGGTAGAATCAATCGTAGGACGGATCGCCTAAGTTCGCCGAGCAGAGCGTAAAAATGGCCGCCGCGAGCTCGAATACAGCACTCGTTCACATAAACTTTTCACGTCGGTTTTTACGACCTCGTCCGCGACTGCAATGGGTCCCACATGCTTCGAGAGACATCCTAACCGAAGCGTGCCTTACTTCTCGAGGGATTAGGTTTCCTATTTTACGCATCGACGTCTCGCAACTTTTACGCAAATGCTCGAACTCTTTGCTTTTTTAGGGGCTACTGCAGAAAGTGTGTGGACACTGGAAATGTGTCAAATAACCCCGCCTGTCTTCTGCAAGACCGTCACATTTGTAAATTTTTCTGGTTATGGAGAAAATTTTCTAACTGTCCGGTAAGCGAAAAAAGAATGTCGAAAAGTTGTTATGGAGATGTTCCAGCAACTAGCGTTTAGAAGAAAGGAACTGCCAGCAGAATTTGCTCGTTATTCGTATAATTTAATCCTTATTACTCAAAGAATTTTATAGAAAGCTGGCTTAAGCTTGACAATATTATTGCCGGTTAGATGATAAGAGTTAATAATAACAATAATAATATTTCATTGATATAAACGAAACTTATATAAAGGAATAAGTGAGGATAAAAAAGGAAGAAGTAATATAATAGAAATGTTTAAATGAAGGAATTATAAATATGAGAAACGGTTAGGCAATTA
>CM052168.1:5233237-5272749 GCA_028455555.1 Augochlorella aurata | reverse complement strand
ATTTCGCACGCAATCCTGTTTAATCCTAAATCAATACGGTGATTTTCATTCATAATTATGTGTTAATTTTTAATTCGTTTTGTAATTGCAATTTTATAATCTACATTGAATACCGAACGAGAATATTTGCTCACCATTCAAAACACGTCAAAATTTGTTTAAATTGGATCAAATGATTTGAATTTTATTGAATTGTTTAGTTCTCTAGGCAATGAGCAAATAAATGTTTGCAAAAATTCATGTTGGTTGGAAAAATAAAAAAATTAAAAAATGATATGTTTGAACTTTTTCATCTGAGACTGTAAGAAGAATTTAAAGAACTCTTTTTGTAGATCGCGGTAACTTATATGTATACAGTGGGTTACGAAAGTTTTCGATTGCCATTATAGCTTTGATTGCTACGTCATACATTGAAATAAATAAACATTGAAGGGAAAAAATACTTCACGGTATATTAAAGTAGAATATATACATGTCAAAACACAACAAACTTTCGATTTCGTATAATAGGGTTTACCTACTTAGGTAAAAAGATATAAAAATACATTTTTTTCAAAAATTCAGTTGAGAAATTATAAAAGTATATTATCTTTTAATTTCCATTACTTCTTAGTTTTATACCTCTATTAACAATATGTTTCAAGAAGTTTGACATTTTAAAAGTTATTTTTTATCTATAATAAATGTCAAGGTTATGTCTCTATTTTATCCGATTTTATGATTTGTTTTTAGTATGTATTTTTTTGCTGCAACTCGTATGACCCACTTTATGAGGATAGGCAGTCCTATATAAGTGTGTAAATAAAATTTTGTGTCTTAATTTTTTAATGTATCTAATAGAGCATGAAGTATTTTTTCCGTTCAGTGTATATTTATTTAAATATATGACGTAAAAGTTATATTAGCATTTGAATACTTTCGTGACTCACAGTACATACTAAAAATTGTTAAAAAAATCGTGAAAAACTGCATTTTTGCTATCTTCAATAGTTTGTAGCTTGTAACGAGACTAACCAATGTCCATGCAATTTTCAACATGCATACTATGTATAAATTAGCAAGACCTAGAAATGTATTGTCTAAATTTTCGTTATTGACTTAGATGAAAAACTTGAGGAAACATTGTTTCTTTTTGTGATTCTATCTAATTGTAATTTTTGTAAAAAATGTTTGTATTCGTAGTCTAATAAACATTCTGCTTAATCTCTTAAGCAACTTTAAATCGCTTGTTCCAATTGTAAAAAAAGTTATTGCGTTTCGAGACTCGGACGGTGCAATTCAATCCATTTTGACTGTGAGTATAAACATCGTTATTTAACTATCTAGTTTCTGACATTTAATATTATGATTATCCAGCCAGTCAAAGCGACCGATTCCTCGTCTTTATTTTACGATATAATCTTTTATAACATAACAGTAGAGAAAAAGTTTTGATAATCATCGAAAGACCTACTCTAATAAGATTCTGTTAAATTTAAAATATTTAAATTAAAGTTGTCATATCAAATTATATTTTCCAACTATACAATTATAGTCAAACATCGGAATATTATCGATATTTACAAAAAAATAAGTTAAAAAACCATGCCGATAATGTCTAGTTTTCAACGTTAAACATTGTATTTCCGACGATCAGACTTCGGATATTTATGCAAACTATTAAATACACGTTGATTTTTCTAATGACTATTCTTCTTATCTAACGATTCGGTAGGACTGAGATTGTAAATTCTTTAAACGTCTTTACTGTTTCGCATATAAACTACTCATTTTGCTCCCAGATGCATAAAATCCGGAGTCTATTCACAGCGTATTTAAATTTTGGCAAAGCTAAAAAACGCGGGAATACCGATTTCCGTAACAATCGTACGGAGTTATGAATCGTGGCCAACTTTTTACGTACCAATGCGGCGTTGTTGTGCATACCAGCGCGCCGGAATCATTCTAGGATCCGTTCCTTGGTAGCTTCGTCCTCAGCTTCACCAGATGGCACGACAACGGTCACCTGTTTACCTGATTTTTACCTGAGCGGCTCGAAGCCCCGACATCGGGGTCCGACACAGCCGACCAATGGCTGCACCGACCCTGGGCCCCACCACCCCCCTTTAGCTGCGCGTCACTTGCCGCCTGGCTCCAGTACAACAGGCTACGTAGTTCAGAAATTCGTCGGCCGTCTGCTGAAACCGATTTCCAGCATTATCTCTCGCGGCTCTGCTGCCATTGGAATTGCGCGCGTCACGTAGTGTACGGGACGTTAGTGTGTACCGATTCCTCGTGGAGTACCATAGTCGGCGTACAACGATCCAGGTGAGCAATATTCGCATCCTCCGTTTCTTCGGCAGCCGATCGATCCTCCGTCGATTCTAATTGGATCGGTAGATCAGCAGGAAGTTCCCCAACACCAACTAAGGACATTCTGAACGGTATTCGATCCGACCGAAGCTCTCGAGGACGGCGCTCGGTATTTAGTAGGCGTGTTTACCCGACACCGCCTCGTCTCTAGAACGATCTGCCTGCATTTTTCCTCTAAGGTCACGCGACTCGTCGCCGTAACAATCGGACCGTGCATTCTCGCGAACTCTAAAATGCTCCTACTATGTTCCTATCGATCATTTCGAGTCGTTGCTACTCTTCGCCTGTTCTCGGCGAACGTGTTTGTCTTTCGCTCGATGCGCGTGCAGTTTCGAAAGTTGCCAATCAGGTTCGGGGACGTTAAACATTTTGGTGTGCGACGGGCTGACGCATCTTTGGCAGCGTATTCCGCGCACGAACACGATCGTATGACGCCTGCCGTACATTTATTTGGATTCTAAGTTCCGGAATCTCCCCGCGGAATCCAACGTCGCGTCCGAACATGGCTGGCTCATCGGCCAAGCATTTTATTTTACCTTGCGCATTTCTTTTGCGGAAAGCGGCATCAGTATGCCTCGCTTATTCTTGAAGTTGGTCGTGGGACTAGTGAACACGATTTCGGAGAAAATGAAATCCTCCTGAATTCCGAATAAAAATGTATTGTTGGATGGAAAATGTGTTTAGGTAACGCCAAGGACTCGCGATAACTTGCATTTAAATATTGTTCACCCGAGCAAAATACTTCCCCGGTCTTGCGACAAAGACATTTGCATAGACAAAATTCACGATTTTCCCGCGAAGCACCGGAATATTCCTCGTTCAGTTTTTCCCGATTGTAACGAATCGTATGCGGTCTGCGATCGACAACCATTCTAGTCGTAAGAGAGGCAGAGAAGTGAAATATTTTAAGCGTCCGGAACAGTCGAGTCGTTATATTGTAAGACACAAGGCACAGACGCATGGTTGGTCTATCGTACACCTTTAAGCGCTTATCAGCAGTTGCAGATTAACTTGCATTTCGCGTCCTCATTGGCGTTGACTGCGAAACAATGACGACGATAAATAATGCGAGTAGGATGGCTTAAATGCTTGTGGTTTGTCGAGTAAATTGACATGAAAATATTACGCTCACGAATCGAGCCGACGCGACGGTATCAAAATGCACGCGTGCCACATTTAAATTTTGAAGGACACCGATGATTTTGGAGTCTGCAGATTTCAAGACGTTGCACAGTTCATGAAAATTAAAAGGTAGATGAAATTAAAGTTGATTGGCGAAATGGTTATAATTCAAAATACGTTTGCATTATAAAAATTAGAAATGTGACCAAAAGTCACTCTAGATTTTCTTTCAAGTTTATCTCGAATAAAATTAATTTAATTCTACAGAAATATAGAATTTTAGATAGAATTTCTTGGGTCTGCTATATTTCTAATACCTCGATTATATACTTCTGAATACACTCGTTTTAATGTCTGATTCAACCTAGTTACAATCAAGCGGTATCCGTCGGTTGCCAAAATTTTTAGAAATCCAATCTAATCAGGAAATTGAGTCACTGCTGATTACGCGACTAGTCTTACATCTTATCTCTGATTTGATATTGTATGGAATACAGGTAAGAGCCTCAATTTAGATTTCAAATTACTTAAAAGGGTTAAGAGAGAAGTATCTGAAAAGTTCAAGCAAGATGTAATAATTGTAAACGTTGTTTTAAATAAGGATGAAAAAGTTGCGGTAATTTCAGTTCCTGAATTCGAAGAACGCGTGCTACTTATGGCTCTTATCTGCTTTACTTGTAAAATAAGGATAAGTTCGGAGTAATCACTTGAATCGTAGGTTATACTAGTATCTGTCAATTTGATCATCGACGTAAACGTGAACTGCATTGTGCAATGTGTTTCATGCTGATAACAATGCGGTAGCTTTTAAAGCACAATGGCGGCAATATTTAAAAAAGATGCTTATTGACACAGCGCTACGGATGACTCGACTATCTTAGCTCATGGTATCTAATTTATTTTCACTAATACATTTGCAATTATAGAAACTAGTTTAGTACTCCTACTGCATTGTAAATAATTTCTTTATCCTACTCGTTAATGCGAAATGACAATTTTCTCTGTACCGATTCTACATATTTTGCATAAGTTAGTTTTTCTCCTCCAAGATCGGTACTAAATGTTAGCTCGAATCGTAAAACTGCAATAATTTTTTCCGAACAGTAACGTCAAATGAGAACTATGAATTAAGTGGCGTGATACGCGTAATGGTAGATTGGAATTATAAAATTAATTTCGATCACGATGTTTACAATTTGGAGTGAACAATTAGATGCAAAACATCGGTGACTGTTGTAATCAAGCCACTTAAGTGTATTATTTTTAGCAGAACTATCGTTTGCATAATTTTTCATCGCGAAAGTAAATTCAGTTTATGGAACAAGCAATCGAATACGTTGAATGCAAAAAGTTAGATACAAGCCATGTGTACGACATTGCGTGTACCATTTAAATCTCAGTGTTGAGCGTGCTTTGCGTGGTTACAATACACGAGCATTAATATTAATAAAAGCCAGGAGTATACGCGTAAGCCGTACACAGATTCTGTCGTCACCACTATAATTTCTCGGCGTACACGGTGTCCACAAAGTAACGACTTACGCATTCTGCAGGTATTACAGTAGCGCATTATACATGCGATTACATTGTAACCAATCTACATAACGATACCTATCACGGTTGCTTTTGATAAATTAAATAAAAATATGATATTCGAGGTTTATTACAAACATTTCTTTATGCATTGCAACTCGTTACGTCCTTTCTTCATTACTAATTTTATTGTGCAGTACACATCGCTTTGTGTTGCTTTTCTACTTCTTCATTGACAAATTGCGACTGAAATTACAATATTTTAGGATAACAAAATTAGTAACATGAAACAATTTTTACATTTTCTTTCTTGAGTTTGTTGTTGATTCATGTTGACTTCATCTTTATTTTATCACTTTGTTTCACATTTTCATTTCAAATTTTTACTTTTTATAAAAATTTTTTATCGAAATGAAGGTTTCTCTTTGATCGATGGCTCATATATTTGAAGTATTAAACAAATCAGTGAACTTGATAAATGACATCGATTGACCGAGCTATTACACTGAATACAGATTTTTGAACAATCTGCATTCGTGTTAATAATCTTTTACACCGAATATGCATTAAATACCAGTTAAAAATTGGAGCTATTTCTGTTCCAAGTACAAAAAGTAAATACTTATTAACACTAGAACTGCCAAAGCAGTTAAAATGACTGGTTTCTGATTTTGTTCTTTCACAATTTTCGACACTATAAAAATATTTCCGTTAGAAATTTTGACACGAACTTCTTTATTGAAGTACATATTGTAATAAAAATCTTAGAAACTTTAAATAAATTCAATGTTGTTGTTGTTATAAAACAATATATACTAGCCACGTTTAGGGCTCGGTACTATCTAATGGATAACGTATTTAGGGAGCATTAACCATTTTATTGGCACAATGAAATGTGAGTTTATAGGGCGTTCGTTTTAAACATAATACAGGCAAATTAGAAACTGTTCTTAAGACGTTTCATGGAGAAGTTAGGTCGACACTCTGCTGCTTCTTTGATCTATGTTGCAAGTCTACCTGGACCGAAGTTCTCTCGAAGATAAATACAGTGATGGTACGAATAATTATAGACTCAAAATAACTTTTTCATTTTTTGTGATATTCAAAAGAAAACTTAAGAAAACATTCGTATATTTCTATGTTAAAATTAATAGATAATAGAAATATACAAATATAGCATTTCTTGGTTTCCGTATATCAGTAAAAATGTAGAAGTTACTTTGTGTTTATAATTATTCACTGTGGGTGGTCTGCTTTAACTGAAACACCCTATATATTTAAAAAGAACTTAACAAAATATTACATTTGTATATTTCTATATTAGAAATAATAAAAAATGGAAACACACAAATACGGTATTTAGTTGTCTTCGTTTGGATATCAGTAGCAATGTAGAAATTACTTTTAGTCTATAACTACGCACACCACTGTAGCTCACTTATCGTAATGAAATCTGGTATCTGTTGGCTTCGCAATAATCGAGGCAGCCGGAAAGCTTTGTGTCTTTAATAATATTTCGAATTCTCGCTCCGGTCCGTTTCGTTGCGCAATAGCAAGGTCAGTGTCCATTCGAATGATCTATTTTTGCACGGGAGGAGCTCCGGAACCCAGTACAAGCTTCGACATCGGTGCGAACTATTATGAAAGCGGTTGCTCTACGCACAATGACAGTTGGAGTCGGAGAACCGCCGAACCGCGTCTACTAGCAACACGTGACATAGTGACATTTGAAGTTGTTTTTGGTCAGTCTTTTCAAATTCATTCTACTCACACTTGTGATATCAACGCTTCCTAAAGACGCAAAAAATTCATTTTAATCATATGCATCGAAATTAGGTATATTACATTGTAGTCGAAAATTCCAAGTCTAAAACTTTCAAAAAGTCGGTGATTGTGTTTATATTTTAGCGGGCTATGTCCTCGTCGAGAAATAGACTGTAAAAGGGTTTACTCGAATTTATAAAAATAACGAGACTATAGACTTCCACGTAGTTGATAGGGAAACTCGCTGAACATCTTTTTCCAACAACGAAGCTTACGAGGCGCGATATCAATTAACAACCGTTCAATTACAGAAGAAGTCGTGTAAGTCTTGTATCAGTGTCTGTGCAACTTGTTTTGTTGGTAATCTCGAGAAAAATAAAATTATCTGTCGTCGTAGATCGATTTTTAATCAGTCGATCAGACGGTAAAAATACTGGCGACACCGTGGTCGCTTTATCGTACACACGAGGAAAAGGTACTCCCACGAATTGTTTTACCTGAAAATACGTATTTTCGTATTTAGAGGGAGAAAATATATGAATTATATTTACAAGACGAGATTCTCAAAATTAAATAAAACATCTCGGCAGACAATAAAAAAGCGAATATAGTACTTTATGATATATACGTGACTTTATGTAGATAATAATGTTATAACGGAGTATATAAACTCTTAAGAGAAAGAAAAACGAAAATGATAATATCCACGCAATGACTTATCAATACATATGGTGAGATTAATGGCGCCAGTTCACCATTTTCATTGGAAACGAAGAATTCCGTCAGTTGAATCGTCGGTTCTACGTTGCATTACGCTCGTCGACACGTTTCGGTTTCTATTTTACTTTCGTTTTTATTGCTCCTGTTGTTTGTGAGTGAGGCGATCTCATGTAAATAACGTTCTAGGATTTTAATGATGACTCATTCCAAGACGATGAACTTGTTGTGATACCCGCATCGATAATAATCGCGGTCAATCGATCCAATGTAGTGCCGTAGTTTAACAAAACTGATACAAATTGGTAGAAACAAAGTTATTGTTGGTTCGCTAATCGAAATCCGTCATCACAAAAGTAGTTAGTTAAACTGGTAAACTAAAGTTAAAAATGGAAAACGCTATAACATCTTGTTTACATGTGTGTTATAAATAAAATTGAACAGAAGATGTCTGCCACGTATTATTTGGAAAATACCAACGGACGAGGGTATATAAATTAATTTATTAAGCATGACATGGCGAAAGGACTTAATCGGAAGTTAAGTTGGCATTACACCTGGCGATAAAAGGAAAAATGTAACACGCGGAAATTGTGGGTAAACAAATTATATTTTACGAAAGAAATACAATCTACGCAGATTTCCTGTTTACCGATTCCGAATATGGACGACTTTATTTATAAATTCGCGGCGATGTAAGACGCCCGGTAGCTGTGCATTGTGCAGGTTACAGAACGATATCCAAACGTGACGGACGCGCTCACCCCGAGAGAGATCGGCTAAAATCGGCCTATTTGGTACACCATAATTTCATTCTCGTCCTGATATTCCCACTCGAGATCAGAAACGATCGCTCCCGGCCCCTGAATGAATAAATACCGAGTGGAAGAGCCGGTTCGCCAGATGCTTCGATTATCTTCTTTTTTCCCTTCCCTCTACTTTTTCTCCGAGCTACGAACACGATACACGCCAATCGTGGAAAGCAGAACTTTTCGTGCGACGCACAGTGGCTCGCGTAGAATTAGGGGAAATCGTTGCGCAGCAAATCGATTTGTATCGGATAGAAAGTTCCCGAGTGTTTTCAAATACAGGAAAATACGGACGTGCACGCTAAACAGCTATCGCAGTACAGTTATTTCGCCAGAATATAGCATTCACTTGACAAGTAACATATTATTTTTATACTCGTTCACTCGGCCACTGCTTGCAAACATTAATTACTACGCATGAAGTTTGAGAAGCGTTTAACACATTGACTGACACTAATTTGTAACCGAACTTCGACATTTATTTACTACTATTTTGGAGTTGATAATTGACATTAAAAATATAGTTAAATGTAAAAAATGATTGACGTTACTCTACATTTAAAGTACCATATGCAATTCGTCGTTAGGAAATAGTTGCATTAAGCGAACTAATGTTGTATTCCGTTATAGAGTATTTTATTCGTATGATACAGCGGAACTTAACCGAAAACACGTTGACAATGTACTTTACGGAATACACAATAGTCCAAGGCAGTCGAACGAAAGTTACCCTGTTTCGAGGGGGACGTCCTATAATGGTCACAATTTTTTACTGGGTGCACGTGTTTCCAAGATTTGAAGGTGACCTTGGTTTTTTTTTTATGGAACTGTATATTTTTTATGTAAACGAACTTTACATTTCAGGGTCGATTCATCGACCTGCGACACTTTGGTTTTCGAAGATTGGTCAACGTCATTTAATGTTGTTCAAAACTTTGTTAACACGTTCGTCGCCAACAATCGATCACCAAAATTTTCACAAAATCAAAGCAATTTAATTAATTAAAGCGAAATTAGAAAGTTAAAATTGATCATAGGGGATGGAATTAGAACTCTTTCGCATCCGAAACGTCCTAGACAAATTTAGTTTGTTCAGATATATTAAAATGAAAATGAATTTTCAAAATTGTTTAAAAACTAGCGTCACCCATATTTGGGTGACGTGGCGCTGGACATGTTAAACTAAGGTACGTGTCGTATGTAAATGTGACGCGGACTGGCACTTAAAAAAAGTAAATTTTAAACAGCATTAAATGACCTTGAGCGATCTTCAAAGACCAAAGTATCAAAGGTCATCAAAGGTTATTGAATTTACCTCGAAATGTACTATCTGCTGAAATAAAAATGAGTATTATACAGTTCTATTAAAAAATAATCCAAGGTCACCTTAAAATCACGGAAGCACGTCCTCCAACCAAAATTTGCGACCTTTCTAGAACGTTCCCCTTTACTCAGAGTAAGGTTCATTTGCTACATTTCTTTAAACGAAGTATAGTATACAACCTAGGGAATAATTGAGTGCGTTACTTCAAATGGGACACTTTATATATAGACTCTACATTTGAGTGATGAGGGTTTGGGTGTTCAAAGAGATTAGTATGATAAGGTGAGAGTTTGAGGTTCGACTATGATCCTAAAAGGATAGACGTCGAGGTCAGACAGAGTTTTAGTCAAGAGGCTGTTTGGATTAAGTCAAAAGTCGGGTTTGGGTAAAAAATTAACAGAATGTAAGTTTTTTTATTTAAAAATAAATAAAGTAAAAGAGCTACTTGTTCAAAAATAAACAGGATAAAAGAGTCATTTTTATTAAAAAATAAAGGAAATGAAAGAGATTTTTATTCAAAAGTAAGCACAATACAAGCATAAAAATATTTAATGTCTTCTTTGATAAATATAAAGCTAATTTTGTCCAAAAACGATAGTTCTGGTGCCACTTATCGTAACGTAAGTGACGATACAGAGTTCGAATGTCATTCTTAACTCGATCTGTATTCGGTATTTAAATTATCCTTCTATTTCGCGCAAGAGACACGGAATGATTAATGTCAGTAGCGACGCGACGTTTGATAACCAAGCAATTCGGACTTTTTCGAGCGATTTTTGTGAAACAATTGATAAAGCGGTGACGAATGAATAACAAGTATTTCACTTCCATTGTCTTCCATTCTTCATTAAAACTTCTGTTCGATTCTGTACAATGAACGTTGAAAATTGATCATCTGATTGGGTTCGAAGTACGCGACGGAACGTGTTTATCAAACACTGTGACAGAATGTGTTCAGTGAGAAATAGTAATGCAGTACACTTATTCTAATTGGAATCCTGATCACGTGATCATCGATGAGTTGACAAAAGGAAACGTAGACGTCAATAAATTAATGTCACTGATTATTCTCTTACTCTGTTGTAAAATACAAAATTTCTTTTACAAAATAGGATGTTGGGTAAAAAACTGTTATGGAATCGAATTAGTATTAACACTCGCACATTTTGACAAATATATAACCGAGTATGCTCAGGATCGTTTATAATTTTATTTAACAATTTTGTTCAACAAATTTTTTATGATGCCGTTCCTCGACTAGTTTTTTTACACACCTTAAGTTAAATAATAGTTAAATAATAATTAGGAATTAAATGATTAAATATATGAGTAGGCCAAAGTTATTATTTTATATATTATTGCATGTATACTATATTATATTATATATTTTATATAAATATATACAAGTACAGTTGCATTTAAAAGTTTTGCGAACAGGAAGTGTAATAGAGGTTTAGTATTTGTAAAAGCATCAAAAATTAATGTAAAATTCTAGAAAGTGAAGAAAAAAAAGTAAAGAGGGCAGATAAATGCTGTGTCGAGAGTCAAATTGTTCTGGTAAATTATATCTTTCACTATTGTCTTTCGATTTTATTAAATGTGAATGTGGCCAAATATTAATACTGATTGATAGTTAAGATCGTTAAGGAAAATCATTTTAGTGAATGCGATGAGCAATGCAATTTATAGAGGATAAGAAATTACATGTGCAAGAGAAAGAAGAATTGACACTGTTGTATGAAACACTCGATTTCATGACACCATCTGCGTCTAAGGAGACGGATGTTTTTTGCAGTACTCTTGCCTCGCTACTTTGAAAGCGTTCGATACTAAAAAGCGGATCTTCTTGGAAATCACTGCAATATATTAGCCCTCTGGTAGCATTTACGTGTGCATGAAACAAGCATGTGTGTAAATCTCTGTTAACATACTTGCATAACCGGTTGTAAATAATTTGCTGCAATTGTTTTGCGTTTCCAGTAGTATGAAACATTCTTTCGAGACACAACTCATCTCAATGTAAAATATTCGTAGCATGTTAGGTATTTCCTTCGTTAAAAGCAGAAAAAAGTATTTAAATTTCGTTTCATTGTATCATCGTCTCAATTTCCTATTCGTGTTTGCGGAGCTGTTCATCTTTTTTCTCCATTTTTTTTGCGTAACTTTTTTATTCTGTCAACGATAAAAGTGGATAAAAGTAATTGCGTTAACGTCAACATTAGATTCCAAGTATAAACAGTTACATAAAAAAGTCATTATTTTCTTTTACAGTGCACAGACATTCAAATTACTATGAGAATTAGGTAAATAAAGAGAATTGTTGAATTCTGATATTTTCATTTAATAAATAAATTTCTATTTAACAAAATTTATTTATTTAATATATACATATATATATATATATATATATATATATATATATATATATATATATATATTTAATAAATTAAATGTTACATATTCTATATGTTAAACGTTCAAGCAATTTGCAATTTAGGTACTTCTGGATATATCGCAATGAAACACTAATTAATTGAATTTATATCCTCGATTTAATCAAGCACGTAGCCGCTCGTCATTAAGATCTATCGATCGTTTATGTCACGTATATTGCTCCTACGTGTAATCTGGCCATATCTTATTCTTTTCGATCTTGTTATAAACTGTTGAAAGGTCAACAATCTGACGCAAATTTTTGTTGAAGACATACGAATGTTTCGAAGCTCTGGACTGTTACACGCGAAGAGTACGGATTTGATATATTTATAACAAGAACGAATAGATAAAATACATTATTGTGAAGACATGATAAGAGTTAAAAAATATTGTTATACTACATTTGACGTGTTAAATTTATTAAAGAGAAAGGTTTATTTTTATTACATTTCTGTTTCTTATAATAGGCTCTACAAATTTTCATTTTGCGTAAAGATCCACGATCTAGTAATCAGAGAAACGTTAAAAATATTGTCCAATAATTTATTATATTACAAATTATTATTAATTCGAGTTCTTAACTGTATCGTTTTTGTAATTATGAGCATTATTAACTTCAAGGACTTCAAATTAATAGAGAAAGGTTCTTAATTCATGGTTTATACAATGATCTGACATTTGAATACAGCTCAAATGAAAACGACCGTACTTCTGATACGATCATAAACAGTACTCGTTAACGTAATTTAGTAATTGCGCAGATCGGAGACCCCGTGTTCGCAGTCTCGTGCGGTGAACCGTCGAATCGGTGTTAAAAATTCTTCGTACGTTTCATCATCAGTGCATACAGTGTTATCCACGTGCATATTTGCAGAAGAAATTTTTCCAAAACGGAAAATGGAGATGTGAAATTTCTTTATCTCGGTAATCTGGAATACTTGAAAATATTTCGTCCTTGTTTGCGATCGTGACGAGTTCATAATTGATTACGCATTTTCGAGCAATAAGGAAACTCAATCGAAATTCATACGAATCACTGTCTTTACACGCGCACACATGAACAAAATAATCGTGGACTTCTCAGTAGACGGTGTCGCACTATACTACGCGTATCGTGTTACTAAAAATCTAAGTTTCCGCAAGGAGAAGCACTCTAATACCGCAACCGCAGGTCTTTCAAAATCCTGATAACTATGCAAAAAGATAGAATGCATGTTTATGCGCGCGTGTTGGAGCTCCAAACACGAGATACAAAGGCGTAAAGAGCAACGGCGTAGTCTCAGACAAAGTAAATATGTTATCAGCACATACAAGATAAACAGGCCGATAAGGAGAGATGATAACGGAAACTATGTACGTTCTCTGATAAAATAGAGGTAATGGTGTGCTGGCGAAAGGGTTACTCGAAGTCCAAAACAGATCATTCACGTAGAACAAAATAGAGCGAGCAAAAGAGTTTCATAATCACAAATATTCAAAGTTCGCGATAAAACAATGCTTCTCCAGTTTTTCTTAATTTATGCTTCGTGTCAACCTTGCAATCATAAGTCAGGATACTTGCGACACGAATGCATATTACCTATGACAAGCTATATTCTATTTAATGTATTGTACATTTCATTAACTCCCTATTTAAGAACTATTTTTTATTGTTTCTATTTTACCCTATCTTGTCAATACCAGCACAATCTACATTAATATATTCGAGTCTGTCCAAACTCAAAAATAAATTTTTATGGTAAATCATTAAATGACTATAATTTTAATAGTAGCACTGTAATTATTCGGACTTTTCAGTTAAGGTTTTATTAAAAAAGTTTTCAGTTTGATAGAATTTTCATTTCGAAAGAAATCTACTTTATCGTTCGATTGTATCCAATTTTTCTTTCCAATATACGGTCTTTCTATACACGGATGCATGATAGTTTAATAAACAAACAACTGGTAGAAAGAAATGTCAAAAGTCGCACACTTTTACTGTTGTACGAGCGGTTAGACGTGTAGTCTTAATTTCCGCTGCGGCGCAATTAAGACAAAGAAATCGCTGTCGCTAATTAGTCCGCTTTTATTGCGATATATTAATAGGCACCGTGCAATCACACTTTTCAGCGCGAAACGAACGCTTTTTAATTATCACGATCTCGATAAAACAATCGGAGTAACACGGGAGGATGTGTTAGAAAGGTTCGAGTGCAGAAAACTTGTTGCATATGACTCAATTAATTCTATCGACACAGTGTCGCATTGCGTAAGCGACAATTACGATACAAAAACATTTATGCGACGAAACGGGAACGCTTCGTTTAACTATCGGAAGGAACGAAGATGGAGACAGATTAGTGTTACAAAAATCATTTAGAACTTTTAGCATTTTCGGTGGAGAATAAAGAGTGTGTTCGATTCAACAATATTATTCCATTCTGTTGTTGAACGTTAAACAAAATCGAGGATACATTAATGTTCATTGTTATTTTTAATTCATTCTTGTCTTGTTACTATTTCTTATTCTCTTGTGTTCTCTCTTATTCTCATTTATGATAAAAGTTAGTAGGTGGAATATGAAACAGTAAATGCAGGGAATTTTAACAATACTTTTGGATCATTCTTAATTTATTAAAAATGATAAGAATGAAAACAGATGATCGAAGTGATTATGTTATTTTGTATAAAGATTCGCGGTATTGTCAGGATAAATACGCCGAGGATAAAAGATTTATTTTCCAAGACATTCTTGGCAAAGAGGTTGCGCTTAAATAAATCAGACGTCTACTGTTATAATTAAATTGCGTTTTTTATGCAACAATGATAAGAACGTATAAACACACAAGTCTATTAAAAGAATTTCAAAATAGAATTTAAGGGTTTTAAGGGTTAAAAAAAGCTCTTGTTCAGAGTTTACATCTCGTCGCGCCGTTTAATTATTTTCATGATCTTCAAGCAACGGTAGACGGTATCGTGTATTATTTTAAATTTGGCAATAGAACAAGATCTTTCATGTCTTCATTAATATTTTTCTTTTATCACAAATGTATAAAATCCGCAGTTTAATCATAAATCTTTCTTTCAAAATGCCGAAATAATTCTTTGAACGATTACACTCGGCAGAACATTCACTGCCGAAAACAATAAAAACTAAGAAGTTCAACGTGATTATTTCCGATCTTTCTTTCCCGTCTTTTTTCGCGGATCATCCTCTTTCCGGTTTTTATCAACGAAGGGTCACCTTGCGCACCTTTTTTAGAGCAACGAACGCTGATTTGCGAAATCGTTACTTTTACTGTTATTGACACTTGACTGCGGCCGATTATGTTGTGTCAGCGTTATGTTGACGGTGACCAATAATGCTTTCCTGTATAGCTTGACATTCGAGCTGGTTGATTTCACAAGAAATCAGCTAACCATCATGCGACGAATCGGTCATGCAGGTCGAACAGGGAATCGATCTGATCGATGTGCAATTCCGACATAGAGAACGCGCCGATACGATTTTTTGAAGGACATCGCTTTATAATAGATATCCAACGCACGCTAACGGAATCTTCTCTATAATGGAACGTAGATATCGCTTTAATGAGAAGCAGAATTCATAGAAATTCTTGTTATCGGTTTAACGATTTGATTTCCTTCTACAATTAACGGTAGCACTGCATGCTTCGAGTGAAACTGGTTCTTTTTCGATTTGTTGTTTTGCAATTACCGGGATCGCAAAGATGAACCTGCAAGAAGTTGCTTCCACATTTTTGTAAGAAATTGAAAGCTTGATTAAATATTAAACTACGGAATAAGAAACGTTCGCATCTCTATAGTGATTATAGAGTTTCTTAATCCTTATAAACTCGCTAGGTGAAAATCAATTTTCGGTTTTACGTACTGCCGAATTTGTTTTTATGCAAATTGTGAATAAAACACAATTGATGGGATCAAAGAATCTTTGGTATAGTGTTGTTTTGTTGCTTGAAATAAAGTGTGACGTATTTGATAACATTATAGCGAACGATTTTTAAAATTACTTGATATTATCACTTTTTATTGTACTAATGATCGCCTATAGTAATATTATATGTACAGTAATAAACATGCAAGAAACCAAGTAGAAAGAAATATGACTATTTATCGATGAGGGATTGAATTTCTTAACGTTTCGGTATTGAATAGCTGACTTCAGTGGTTGCATTACATAATTGTAATCAGCTTTTCACACACTTCGCAGAAAATTATATTTTTCTAGTTCGTCACCAAATGGAGCTTCGCGATCGATAGAAGTTATTCTTGAATGTTTACTTCCCGTTTTCTGTTTATTGTTTATTTATTTTTGCTTAATATCAGCGGGTTGCTATCGAGGAATCATAATTTAAAAACAGCAAGCGAATGTAACAATTCGTTTAGCTTTTCACTGTTTTAACAATATTCATTCGTTTCCAAGAATCGACAAAGCTAAAAATGGAAGAACTAATTGTAACGTCAATGTCCATAAATGCTATCCAAACATGCATAAATATTATGACGACATATTTTACCAACGCTGATGATCAATTTTACCGTCGACATTACGTAAACCCTAAGAAGGCAACCAATAATTAGCACATTAAATATAGGCCATGCGAAGCTCACGTGTTGATATCGTTTATAAGGTAATCGTTTATTTTCGTATTTATAAATATGCTATTTGACTTCACGATTATACATATACAATATGTATATAAATTCTGCATTTTTCAACAGAAATTTTAAGCAGCAATAAATATTGAAATAAATAAATAAATTTTGAAATAAATGTTATTGCCATCTAGTGTATAATACAATTTTGGTGCATAATTTGCGTAGGTGCGCCAATCCGTGTGGATGTTTTGATAATGATAATTATGTTTAAAAGTTTATACATTGAAATAATTATTTCTCATGTACGCATTCCAAAGAAATATTACTTTAATTCATAATTTTTCATATTGTAGATCAAGTTCGAACTTCGTTGAGTGCAAGTTTAAAATAAAAATATTAATGACAGTATTAATAATTAATTCCACAGTAAGTAAATAGATCAAGGAATCCTTTATTTAAGGAATAAAGAAACTTTTGAAATGAACGCATTCGTTACCAGTATTACTTTCAATGTTTATCTTTGTTGTAGAATGCATTATTAAACACTGCGTGCCGTTTTTATGAGTCATTGAAACAAAGAAAAGTTGACGACGTCTTTTGTGCGCTGTTTTATGCTTCAGTTGTATAAAAGAGGAGTTACAGGAAAATGTCTTGACCCTTATACGAATTTTAATAAATTTATTAAATTCATTTTTAACATAAATGCATAAAATGCGCAGTCTTACTGACTTTAAATAGTGATATATGTACTTACTATTCAGTTGACTATCTTTATATAAATTAAATAGAAAATCGTGGACCCACACTTTAAATAGTTTTTATTTTGATATAATTTTATAACAATAATTTTCATGGATTTTTTAATAAAAACCTGAAGAAGGAAAAATTTCTTTTGCCAACTAGAAACTTCTCTGTGTTCAATCTTGAAAAATAATACAATTTATTTTGGTTAATTTGTATACACCATAAATGAATAAATATCCACAGTATAATTATAGAGAAATGATTAAGGACGAAGATCTGCTGATTAAAGTAGCCATGGAAGCAATCATAGTGCAAGGGTTTAAATGTATCCATTTCTCTCTCAAATATTCTTTATTTGGCACGCGCCCTTCTGTGACCGATTGTAGCCATAAAATCATTGTTAGTTTCGAGTGTTTTCCATTAGAGGCTCTAGACAAGCTTAATATCCCATAATAGTCGGAGCGTCTCGTAGGCAAACAACGCTTCCAAGTCAATTTATCTATTTTGACAAACGAGTCCCCTTGAATTCCTCGCTGGATCGCCTAGGTGGCCGGCGGACGCCGCTCCCGAGATTTACTAGAGATTTCCTTTTGGGTCAGAGCGGTCCTCTTTCTTGCTGGTCTGTTCCGTGCTAACCGAGTCGGAATGGAACTGAAGAAGGAAAGGACCACCTGCGCTATGCGTTGGAGACAGGTAACTCTACCTGGCCCCTGAACCGCCGAGATTTTTCGAGGATTGAACAAAGAGCCCAGCTGGTAGTCGTGCCTTCCCCGACCTCAGCCCGCCACCTTTCATCTTCTAAAGCGGCATTCACATGCGTATCTGACGACTTCAGGAGTTGGCTCCTTTAAACCGCATTCCATTTAGGCTGCCGCTGTTTTCTATTTGTGCAGGGCATTCCTGGCGCTGCAAGATCAAAGAAAAATGGATTTTCCTGGATGGTTCCTCGAAAATTCTTTCCGACTGTACATCGGGGAATGGACAGTCGGAAATTCCGCCTGACGCATTCGTTCCTAGAAAATGTTACTGATACTCGGAAACAATACAGATTAATAATTCACTGTGAAATTATTTGTAGTGTTCGTTCCGCTAGAATGAAAATCTAAAAATAATGATACTTATGCGGTTTTTTCTGCGTTGTATATAGAATTGATGGCATTAATGGCATTTTCAATGCGACTTTGAACTACGAAGTTTATTGAATCGTTTCCTATGAAAGAGCCTTTATAATTTCAAAAAAAAATTTTTTACGTTAATATGGTGTTCATGAAATGAATTTTATTGCAATTGTTTAATAGTATAACCACTATCTCGTTAACGCCAAGTGGAATAAAATTCACTCATTTTCTCTTCTAACTACTGAACAATCATTTGTTCTTTTATGTATCATAATTTGGAGCATTTATTTTGCTTTTATTTTTGAACATAAAAAAAATGAATCATAAAGCGAGAATCTTTTGTGCAACTATTTTTGAGTCCCATTTGCGTATGTGTCAAGAACAATGTTACTTTAAAAATACACTTTTGTGACGTATGTACACTACTACTAATGAATACTTGCAATAAGTTCTTTTTCTCGAATTATAAAGCATCATAGACTGCTGGAAACACGTTTACTACGGGGTTTCTACTGAAACAAAGGAACCCGTCGGATATATTTAGCCTTTGTTTCAATTTTGCACTGTATAGTTTTTATAATTAAAAAGAGAGAAAATTATAAAAAATAAAGAAAGGGGAAATTTTAGCAAGATATAAAACATAATAATTGTTTAGCACATTCTTAAAAATTAGTACATATTATTTTAAGGAATTGAGAATTCTAGAGAATCATTTTTTTTATTGATAATGATATTCGTTATTGCCATCACACGATTAAAATGGACATTGAATTTTGCCCCGTTGTTGTTACCGCTGGGAAAGAGTCTTCTTGTATTCTCTTCCGCTCTAACAAAGCACCGGACTCATCGATATATTATCATAGCGAATAAAATGCAGCAGTCTGGCACTTCAATGCGTATCGTGATAATGACAGCTGCATCGTTAGCACATTGTGCGACTGGTTCGTGTTTTCAGGGTTACAGCTCCGTAGATATGATCTGTAGCTGCTTGGTTGGCGTGATAAATAAAGTTATCAAAACGTTTTATTTTATTTGTCTTACGCGATATAATTTCATTGTCATTTTTAAATTCACGTTATAATTTAATGGAATTCACGTGAAAATTTAATTGTATTTAAATTGTAGCACTGCGTATTATGGTATAGGTAGAATTCTGTTAAATATTTTGTTTACAAATTTTCGATCATCAATGTGCATCGGATGATTAACACGTTAAGCGCAGTGCCTGATTTATCTTCTCTTCCTCTGTTTTCAAAATGTGCATTTTAATTTTGTTGGTAACAGGTAATATTTAGGTACATTCTTGTATGATCTCCACATCATTTAAAACCTATTAACAGAAGAATATAATTTTTTAATTAAAGTACTACCGCTATCTATAGGTATTTGGCCAGAAGCAATAACTTAATAAATTAATACACAATAAATTAATTCATTCTAAAAATGGTAAAAATTGTTCCATTTCTACCATTGTCCTTTGTGAACAATGTAGAGAAGTTAGTGCATTAAACAAAGGCAGAGGGTAAGAATCAAAATGGCGAAGGAATAAATTATTATGCAGCAAAATTTCACCATTAAAATAGAAAATATAAAAAATCGTCCTAAAATATTGGTTTATAGTTGAAGAAAATGAAGTAAACTATTAATTATGTGTCGCGTATTTATTCATTATATATCCAATTTAAAATTACCAATACTTTTATATTTATGTCGTAGCATTTGAGGTCCACTGCTTCTAGCCAAATACTTATTGCCAGGGATAGTATGGTGTCAGTCACCGACTATTGACATGCCGCTCAACGCGTTAAAGAACAAGGATATAAAAATTACGGGTTGCTGATTCATCTATCATGCTGCATGTAACCGCTATAATTTCGGCTTTCTGGCCTCTTGTTTCGTCAGAGTTAACACAATCGTTGAAGTACTTAAGCCACCGCCATTTAACAAGATAATATGAAGCGTGACTGATAACGATTTTTACGAAAAAGGTTCATTTGAAATGTTGCCTATGCGCTTTTGGATCATGAATTGTCAGATAGGTTCAACTTCATTTAAATAATGAATATTTATGCTTAATGAAAACTGTGAAATATTACGTCTCTAATTGTTAATAATATGCGTATGCAGTACAAGTTATTCTCAAATTATACAGTCACAAATTATACAATCTAATCAGTGATTAGACTGCTGATCTTTAGGCAAAATTGACTAAATTTATTGACTTTTATTGATTAAATTTATTGACTAATTATTTATTGACTGAAAGACTTCTTGCAATGAGCCTAAAATTATATTATTATTAATTTTGATTGATATACACGACCTCTTGTATTTTGCAAAATTATGTATGCTATAAATATATGAAGATCCGCAGTGCGATAGTAATACTTTGATTGTAAGTCAGTATATTTCTGGTTCTGATGTTGAAATCTTTTGACCTTAGAGTGAACTCGTGAAATTGTAAACTGGAGCTATATACGTCACGATCTAATCAATTTTTTTTCCATTTAATGGAGCTGAGAAATTGTCGACGTTCCAAAGCGAAAATAATGTTTTACAGGGGGAATGTTTATTTTCTTTCATTGCAAATCATTTCAAATATCTATTGTTTCATACTATGTGAACATACTTGGCGCCAGTCCAAAGACATTAATTCTGCAATTTCTTCTTTGTTATCTTCAATCGAACTAACGCAAAGCAACAATCAGCGATATCACGAAGAAATTGTAGTTCTTTTTTCTTAGTCACGAGTGCAGTCTTTTTTATATCACGACCTTACAAAAGCTATTTTTGTTTGGTCACTCATTGGACGTCACATCGAACCATTCTATTGAGTTATTCTGCTAAGTGACAGTGCCATTATCGATCAATTACAATGTCTTGTTAATAGAACTATTCCTAAAATTCGTTCCAAAAAAGAAACTATTTTAAAGGTGAATGAATCAGTGAAGATTTAGTTAATAATATCATTTAATGAAAACGACTAGACCAAAAGCGAGATTTTGAAGGTATTTTTTCATTTTATAGATTTTATTATATATTATATTACATCACATTACATTACATTACATTGCATTATATTATATTATATTATATTATATTATATTATATTATATTTATTTTTATAGTAGATTTTATTAGAATTATTCAAAGAGAAAAGACATTTTCATCTGACATAAACTAAAAATTCCTGCTACGTGTTCTTATTTGCTTTGTGAATTTATAACAGAGTTGGGTAAAAAGTAATCCAATTAATGATTTACGGTTATAACTCGTTTGTTATTATAACTAATCCATAATAATCTATAATAACTAACGAGATATAATCGTTAATCATTCTTCAGAAAATAGTAATATAATATAATATAATAGTAATATACTAAATAGTAGTAATATACTAATAATACTAAATAATAGTAATATACTAATAATAATAGTAATATAATAGTAATATACTAAATAAAAATCGATTAAGATAAGACATTTGATTTGTAATTTGATCTGTAAAAAATTGTTTTAAAGTAACTTTACAATATCATACTGAAAACACAAGATGGTCCCTTACATTCGTTTTATTACATTAACATTTTATGAACTGCTTCTTTTAAAAGACACGAAATTAAAAACAAAGAAACAAAAGACATCATAAAAAAACTAAACCCGAAGGTTCTGAAGTAATTTGCTAATTTTTTCCGTCGATTGGGGTTGCTTACCTGCATTTAGGGTGACAAAGACTACTAATAAAATAAGAGTATCTTTTGAGAACGGCCAAACTTGGTACAGAGGTTTAGGTTTGCGAACAAAGAAGCGGCGATCCGAAATTTGAGGCATCCGATCAGAAAGATCGCAAAGATAAAGGCTTCACCGGGATTGATTACTTAAAGGTGCTTCCCTTTCTTGTAAAGATGCTGCACTTCCGCTTCTAAAACCGGTCGGGATATGCTCGAGCCTAAACCACGTACGATGAATCTAGGAGCTAGCGTGACTGGTTTGCAGAGAAAGTTTACGTAATTTACGTTGCGGTATTATAAAATAAGAAACTGAAACAAAACGTATTTTTAATTAACGCACTAAACTTTTTTCGAAACGATTCGGACCTGTTACGTCATTTAAAATAATAAACCACGAAATAAGGTAGAAGATGCTAATTATACAATACAATTAGTTGACATTATAATGACATAAGAGACACACGTGCATTTTGAATTTTATAAGACGAATCGGATATTCAATTTCGAATATTTTGCTTTAACTATTCTTATTGTTAATGCCAGCTTTGTTACAATTTTTTTTATACCTCGTTTCACACATTCTCTTTTTCTTTTATTTTGTCTTTCTCATTCTCTCCAGCTAATACATGAAACCTAAAGTCTATAATGTATTGTACTGTATTATATCCAGTCATGTTATGTTATATTACAATATGTTTTTTGCTTTAATTATAAAAGTTACAAAATGATTGTTACATGTCATTGTAATGAATAACACCTCTGACACGCCAATCTTTCAAGGCGTTTTTCAATTTATGTTAAAAATTACGCTCCTGAGTATAAGGTAATTACCAGACTGTGGATTTTATGCATTGACGACGAAAATGAATAGATGAAACGCGGAACAATAGAAACATTTAAAGAATTTCCGGGTGATTCTTGCAATCAATGCAGACAAGTTTTTTTTTCGCAAATATAAATCCACAGTTTAATAATAACATAAGAGGAAATGAAGAACGAAAAGTTTCGTTGATGACGTTACGTTAATGAGTAATATCATTGTCTGTCTATAGAAGGCGAAATGAAGGTCCTAGCAGCAGTGCTGCTGACCGTCCTCTTTGTCGGATTCGTTGCTTCGAATACGCCCACATTGCGAAGCAATACCGAAGCGTCGTCCTTAGCATACTCTCAGCACGATGCGAAGAAAACCAGTACGACGTCGGGGAAATCCGTCTCTAGCACGCACCCAAATATCTTTACGAGGAGCAAAACGACACCCTTAGCGAGATTGGAAGAGGAAACTACGTCGATCGATGACGAGGATGCGTTGCTGCTTGGGGATCCGAAGAGATTCCTGAGTCCGAAGGACATGCTTATGCAAGAAATCCAAACTTTGGATGAGGAGGTTTCGAATGCCAAGGTAATGATCGCGTCATTCCGTTTCGATAAACCTGCGATCATTTCTTTCCTGTGTATAATATTTCGTCAATTAGCCAGCTTCAAATATGCCATCATCTGGACTTCTACATTGCCCATTCTTTTTTTGTATTATTTAAAATTAAGCAGCTTTTTAGTTTAACTTTTACTTAAAAAGGTATAATTGATGCTCGTAAGTGTTATGTATGGTTTTACCCTTTTCTACAATGAGCTTTATCAATACTCTATAAATATATCTACGGTTTATTTATACGCTGTGTATTATCTTTAGAGCACACTCAATTGCTATACTTAAATTAGAAAACAAGTGAGCGAGTGAGTTATTTACGGTGGATGAAAAGTGGTTTTTAAAACTGCACTAAATGAACTCTTTTTAGATAATAGCAGGACTAGTATACTAGACAGTAACCAAAATGCCTTTTCTTAAATTTTGTTATTACTTGGAATGACAAGAAAAAATAAAAATCTCTTGTTTTTTAACTTTTTTATCCGAGCCTGCAACGAAAATTTAAAAAATGTTTTTCGTAGATTTTGGTAACTTATATGCATGCTGAGAATTTAATCGAAATCGGTCGATGGTGTTGCAACGAATTAAAAATGACAAAAATCGCAGGGTTGTCAGAATTTTTACCAAAAACGCCTTTAGCTCGACTCTGGGTTAATCTGATCAAAATTCGAAAAATTAAAGTTTTGATCAAAATTAAGGAAAAGCATTTTAGTCATTGTCTAGTATACTCTATCATCAAAAGTTCAACTCATTTAGTGCAGTTTTAAATAAGTTATTGAGTTTCATACTTTTTTTACCCACTGAAAGTATTTTACAGCTATCCTCTCATTTTAAAATTCAAAATGAGATACGATTTGAAAATTTAGTTATTGTTTCAAATATGAAATACATTATTACTGCTGAAAAAGAAATCATGTTTTCTTACTTTGCAGAATTAATACTAATAGAGATTACTTTCTTTAAACATAGGGCTTTATAAATAATTGTCTGTTTGCAAATCGATGTCTTATGTGCAGATGATTCGCATGATTCACTGAGAGACTTTTCTTTTCGTTTGTAAAATGTAATTAGAAAGTTCACTGTCGCTTATTATTGCTAAACATAATTAAGCAAAGTTTCATTCGTTTGAAAATTGAACCATTGTTATAATCGATTATTATGATAATTACAGACTCAAGAAGAAGTTGAGAAAGCATTCAGAGCCGAGGCCCAAAGATACAAACCAGCTGCTGCGAAAAGCAACGGTACCACGGATGCTAGCGCTATCAAAAAATTATTAGACGCTGAGAATGGAACCTACGATGACTTAACCGAAGAAGAAGAGAGCGAAAGCCAGGATGCCTACGACGACGATGACGACGAGGAGTTTGAAGATGACGAGCAAGTGCTAACAGGGTGTCCCGACTACTGCAAATGCGCTGGGGAATACGCAGCTGCAACGACTGCAACGTATGTTTAAATAGTTGCTATGAAAATCGTCCTGGTAAAGTGAAACAAGCTCGTTTGATAACTGCGAGTCGCGATTCTGATGATGCTACGCCAAATTACAAATTTTCGCTGTAACAAATTATTGTTACTAAATTATACTGTCACAGAGATTGGCTAGTATAGTAGTCATTCAATGTAAAGAACGAGATGGAGTACAAATATTTTTGTTTATACAAACATTTTAAGAATCGTTTAATTTTTTAAACTGATTTCATAAATGTTATAACCAATAGCTGCACACATGGGAGGGTATATAAGTCAAATGAGCATAAAACTATAATTAGTTATGTTGGAGGAATAGTTCATATATATTTTTTCCATTGGCCATTGTCCATGTTGAAACTCTTAATTATGGTGAATTAGAAAAACATTTTTTGGGGAACTAGGAAACATGAGGATGTAGGATTACATAATTCGTTTAAATTGAGTGTTTTTGAGTGGGTAATTTATGCCTGTAGATGAAAATAAGAAAGGATCATTCGTTTGAGTAATTTGTTAAAAATTTGAATTCTGGTAGTGAATTTCAACAATAGCAACTTTGTACAGAGTGTTAGAAATGTCGTGACCAACGTAGATCAACTCTGCATCCTCGGATCGGCGAAGATCTGTCAGAAAAAGTTCCGACAAATATGCCTTTGAACGTTTTTTATAGCCAGTAGAACATGATACGAATGAAACAAAATTTTTATCTTGGAAAAGTTGATCAAGGACACTATTAAGGGAACCTTGTTTGAGAGATCTTCAACGATCCGAGGATGCAGAGCTCACATACCCTAGTTACAACCTATTTTCTGACACTCTGTACTTTCTTGTTCATCTTTACATTTGTACTTTTGTTTATATATTCTCCCTTATATTTGAACTTTTGATTACTTCGTTATTTTCCTTTACATATGTGCTTCCTTCTACTTATTCTTCCTTATGTGTGTTAGTACTTGTCATTTTCTTTTATATTTGTACTTGCCTTTATTTTATTATTCTAGCTTTAATATCTATTTTTCATTACTCTGTTGTTCTGCGTCATATTTGCACTTTTCATTAACCTTTTACTCTCCTTAAAATTAATACATTACTTTGTTATTCTCCCTTACATATGCACTTTCTTTTATTTTGTTATTCTCTCTTACATTTGCATTTTCCATTACATTTGTACTTCGCATTACTCTATTATTCTCTCTCATACTTGTACTCTCCTTTACTCTGTTATTCTCCCTTATATTTGTACTTTTCTTTAGTTTATCATTGTACTGTCCATTCTTTGGTACTATTCTTTATCTCTTATTTCTGACTCCTGTTGTTCCTTTCCAAATACTCTACACGATTTCAACATTTTCCCAGTATCTTTTACTTTTTTTTTCATACCTATCTCTGATCTTCAATTTTATCCTCTGATTACTCTCTATTCGAGCAATTGAAAGTTTCAATATTAATTAAGATACGTTCTCGTTTCGTGCAGATGCAACAAATTCGTGGAGGACCAAACGTTCGGCACAGGTATCGCTCATCTGCGCATCGAGCACGCCGAACCGATTTCGCTCGGACCCCATGCACTTCGATCCCGAGGTCTCCAGCAGTTGGAATCGATCAAGATCACGCATACGCAGATCGTCGAGCTGGATCAAACCGCATTCGACGGCGTGGCGTACTTATTCGCTGTCAATCTAACCCACAACGGCTTGCAGGAGATTCCCCCGAATCTGTTCCAAAACAACTCGCAGCTCACGTTGCTGTCTATCTCCCGAAACCCGTTGAAGCACACCCAAGACCCAAAATCTCCGAAACATGGTCTGTTCGATACTCCATCCGTCACCGAATTCGATTTCTCTCATAATGGTTTGACGAAGCTGAAACGGAATGCCTTTGCGAAGATGCCTAATCTGCTCTACATCAATCTGAGAAATAATAAGTTGAAGGAGATCGACAGCACGGTCTTCAACACGCCTAAAGCGCTCGCTGATGTGGACCTTTCGTACAATCTGCTGAACGAAATTCCTATCAATTTGCTGTATGACAAGAGAGTGGAGATATTCAATGTTGCCGGTAAGGATCTGCTATTTCAAAGATTTTGCAATTCTGTGATCACAATCTTCTTCAAGTATAGAAATCATAAATGATGCTACGAAAACCTGACAATGTTTTAAGAAAATAAAAAATGTTAAACTGTGTTAGATTTCTTATTGGAGTAGATTTTAGACAAGCGTAACTCCTATTGCTAGCTACTGTTTTTTAAAGGAGAGATCCGAGGGACATCTACTATTCCGTGATTTTGTCGATTTCATCCATTATGTCTCTAGTTATAAATTCATTTTTATAAAACTTGTAAGATAGACCTTTTAACTTGCAGGTAACAACTTGACTACATTGTCCACGATTCATGCGCCAATATTGCGACACTTGGATGCGTCCAACAACAAAATCAGGGTGATACCTAAAGACGGTCTGGCTGGTGTGCCACGGATGGAGCATCTGACGCTTCGTTCGAACGAGATCAGGTCGATCCATCCTTCCGTTTTCGCTGACCTCGAAATGCTTACCTATCTCGATCTTAGCAACAACAAATTGACTTCCTTGAAGGAGAGCCATCTGGCAGGAAACAGGGCATTGCAAATTCTTCTGCTGAACGACAATCCTGGTTTGGAGACCTTGCCTGTTTTCAAGACCCGCAACCAGTACGACGCTTACAGGTAAAAGCTACCTTCACCTAGGAAATCTGTATCTCCTACTACTATGGTCGCCAGCAAAGAGAGATCACAATCCTTGGATCGCAGATTTTGATGAAACTTTTACCGAAGTATGTAGAGCAAAACTAAGTCGATTTATATTTTGACGTTATCGTCAATACTCATTACTTATGAAAACATTTTACATTTGATCTTTATGGTTTACATAAATACTGGATTAATGGAAACGTATTCCAATAGCATGGTAGCGAAAGTTATAAAGTAGTAAGTCCTTGAAGTACTTTACTGATGGTGCTGAAATCTCGGAAGATAAATATTGTTCTCTTACTTTTAATTATCTTATATTTGTTAAATATTTTTCTTTTTTACATATTCTCCTTTCTTTAATAATCAATTTACTATCATCCTATTGGAATGTACAATGTGGTAAAAACAAATAAACCAAATATTAATCTTTCGAGATTTGAATCAACAGAGATCTCAGGATCTATCATTTTATAACTTTCGATGCTAGATTTGATGCAATACGTTTCTATCGCAGTATTCGCCATAATCATAAAGAATGAGTTTTTACAAAAATAGTTATAGATCCACAAAAAATGGTTGACCAAATTCAGTGATCTAGCAACTGCGACCTTTGTTAGCTACGGAAAAACAATAGTACAATCGCGTTATCAAGATGTCATCCCATTAATTATAAAATAATAATATTGAATCATCAATGTACCAACCACACTTATCAATGGCATTCTTCCAGCTTCAATTAACTTCCTGAATCCTTTTTCAAACAATTTTTGGAGCTTTTAGAGCTCGGTATGGACTATTTTTATCGACTGACAAATGTCATTCTCATACCTCTAGTCAACGTTACACCTTCGTTAAAATGCCATTACTTTTTTTGCAGTATCTACCGTTTCGAATGTTCAAACTGTGGCTTGTACACACTCGAAGAAGAAACCTTCAGAAATATGCCAGTACTGCAACGACTGAACCTGTCCAAGAACCGTCTAACGACTCTGCCGGATGGACTTCTGCGTGATCTCGTCTCTTTGACGACTCTCGATATTTCTGACAACATAATCAGCATGCTGCAGAACAATATGTTCAACGGTGCCAGCGGCCTTGTGAAGATCAATCTCGCTGGCAATCCCTTGGAGAAGTTGCAAGTGACACCATTTTTGGCGACTCCCAATCTTTCCAAACTTGATGCGAGCAGATGTGCCTTGGAGAGAGTTTGGAGCGAGGCTAGAGTTCCTCTGGAGAGTTTGAGGTAAGTAATAAGTTATTTGCGGTTGTTTATACAAAATAAAAATCTTCCAACACGATTGTAAGAAACAGAAATTAAATAAAAATAAATCGCTTGTTTTAATCATTTAATAAGTTGAGAATAGTGTAATGATATTAAATTCTTTAAACTCAAATTATTAAATTCTCACAGTTTCACTTCTCGACTGCCCATTTTTGTAATTCGTAAATTCACAAAATCCATAGCCCAGTAATAACCATCCTTTATGTTTTTTACAGAAGTTGTGTCATTGGTGCATAGTTAACAGCAAAGTTAACGCTCTGAATGTTCAGAAATTGTGTTTTGTTATATTTGTGTATAGTCAACTAATATAATTAAATTGATGATAATTAAATTTAAAGCAAGAATGCTTGTAAATTTCGATATCTTGAACAGTGATAAGTGATATACGTAATTTACAAAATTCAATACTGTTCTACAATTTCTTTTAGTTTATTAATTCATTGCGATCATCTGGATTGCAATAACTTGCTGTTGTTTAACTTGTTTTAATCAAATAATTTGTTTCAATTAATTGGTTGTAAGTTTACAGTCGATTTCACTTTCAGATCCTTGTCAGTCCGCGAGAATCTCCTACGACGAATCACAGTAGAGGAATTGAATGCTACACCGAAAATTGTTGGCATCAATTTAGCACATAATCCACTGGATTGTGATAGCGAGTTTAAGGAGGCTATTCAATGGCTCACAGATCGTGGCATCTCGACGATGGAACCTTTCAGGTATACAACTTTGAAAATAAACGAAGTATGTGTGTTTGAGATGAATGGAAAGTACGACTTTGCTTCGCAATATAGTGATTCACTTTTAAATAATTAAAATAGATTGTTGTTTACAATTTTGTAGTTTTTATTCCAGCGAAGCGAACTTTCGGCGGAATTCATTAAAAATACATTAATTATAGAATACTATTAAATAAGAAATAATCTCTTTCTGCTAAAAGAATTTATGCGATAGAATTGAAGAATATGAATGAATTTGCATTTACGTTTATTTGATACTTGTGGATCCTATTGAACTGTTTGATATAGTTACATTGCGATTAGTAATTGTATCTTAACAAACAGGTGATTCAATGTCGTATAATTGGAATCAATTTTACAATCATTATCAAAGATAAATTAATGTACATGTTAATTCATAGGACATGGAATTGGTACAGTTCTCTACTTTATTAGAGTTTTTATAGTTTCATAATTATTCATAATGTGGATAAAACCTTAATGGATGTATATGTTATAAATGCATAAGATCCACAATTCACTTATTATGAACTAATAAAGTCCAACGAAAAAGTTCCTATGAATAATAAGGGAATTCTATGAAATGTTTTACAGATATCTTAATGATTACGTTAACGAGGAGAATAATCAAGATAACGAAGGTATCAGTCACTGGACCGATCTGGCGAATATAGTCTGCGATGGCGTGAACGATGGACCACCAAGCAGAAACATCCCACATCTTAAGAACAAAGTGAAAAATATGCTTGACGAGCTTGACACATCGAAAGATTCTGACTCTATTTTGCGCAAACAAAACGATGAGGTGAGTTGTCATGGAAATGAAAAAGAATACATTTTCGATTGTTTGCGTTAAAAATGGCATTCTGGAATGAATAGCTGCAATACGATACTGTTTAAGAGCTGAAATCTTAGCTAACATTCGCAAACTAAAAACATCATATTAAAAAAAAATTGGATGAATTTTTCTGCTTTATCATGAAAAGAATCAAAGCTATAGAAAGTCACCGATAAATGCCGTACTTAAAGATTTAATAGAAGTCTATCTATTAAATTATCCTTATACCACTTCTTCGTATTACCAAAGATATCACATTAAAAAGAACAATTGAAAAAGAGATTCTATTTCTTTCTATTTTCTTTCAAAAATTGTAAAAGTGCTTGTTGCTCGATATATTTAGGACATAATTAAATTACTTTGATTGTATTTCTATACCATTTTTTAAGTAAAGTAGTAAAAGTCTGCGATATTGAAAAAATTATACTGAAGAGAATACTAAATACAATTTCAGGTTTCGTTTTTAAAATAACTTAAATAGTTCGTGATACATGGTAATACATGTAATTGAATTAAATCTGCCCGATATTGTTTTCGCCATTTTTGTAGCAAAATCGTTTGTATTCATCTGACTAGACCATCGTACTGTAACAAGTAATTAAAGCAATCTTCCTACTTTATTTAAAAGAAAAATGAGAAAATAAAGAATGCATAAAGATCTCGATAAAATTAGTAAAAGTTTACGTATTACTAAAACCGTTGTTTTCACATCAGGAGCTGCTGAAACTATTGGATGATCGAGATATGCGATCTGATGAGGAGGTGGAGAAGGCATGGACCACTCAGGACCAGGAATACGAAGATTTTGTAACCGAAGGAAGTATGGAGTACCATCCTTGGTACACCAGTGCCGTTTGGCCCGGGGTGACGCTTCTAATCATGACGGTGATGTTTATTTCCATCGCGATACACGTTGTTTTTTACGCGCCGAAACGGCGTGGCGGAAGCCCTGTAATCAGGCCACCGATGATGCTGCGTACGGGGTTGATCGACAACAAGAACTGCGGACTGGTCTACAAACCCCTCCAAGAAGAAATCGCCACGCCGCATATGCCGAAACGCGGCAGCTTTTATTCCAGCAGCACATTTCACTACGACAAGATCGTGCCCGAGAGCGTCTAATTAGCAACACGACTGCATACAGTAGTTACCGGTCTGTCGACGCGGTTCGAATTGATTTATAACGCTAATAGTTCGAGTAGTCGATGAACGAAGTATACTTTGTACAAATCCAATTGGCTGAGTACATTGCTGTTCAAACGTTTAGGATTGCAGATTACTTGATCGCGCTGATCACCAATTGGCGCTGGAAGTACGTATCGATTCGCATTTGAATTTTGTTATCCATTTTAGCGTAAGATTTTAGGAATGATGTGTTCGTTCGAGGAAAAGCAGCGACTCTAAATTTTTGAGCGACGCGATCTTGATGCACATGCAATGCACGAAGATATTATGCGAGTTCATTTCATTTTATGAAGCTTTTTGACTTTTCGACCAATGCGGTTTTTTTTAAAGAAATGAAAAATTGAAAAATATTTGCTACCACCACCGATGCTTCTAGGGGAAAATAAAAGGTTTCTAAATGCGTTTACTTACACGTGGATAACGCGACAGCCAACGAACCGACGTGTAAGGCTTGATTAAGTTAATGTACCTCCAGGTTTTTAGAAGACGAATCAAGAAATTTCACATGAAATTTGATTTAGCATAAGGAATCAGTATTTCATGTCAATATCGGAATCGTCGATTTTTAATGGGAAGACCGGAATTGAGTCAGATTAATTTAATTATAATTGTATATTTAATAGTAATGCATAATTACACATTTACTACGTTTACAATTAATCATTGAGGGAATGCAGCTTTGGGCGCTAGGTTAATTAGCATTTCGAAAAAATAGGAAACGAGTGAAAACGAGAGCAAGGTTCAATGGAAACAATCGGTCGTAGTAATATATATCAAACATAATACTTAAGGCTAGCGACTTTCAATTGCAGTGACCACAACGTCTCGTTCAAGTCATGAACACATAAGTATTTACGACTAAACACCGCATATAATACTAAGAAAACTAACGTGGCCTAGTATAAGTAGTACATCTTTGTGTACTATGTATTATACTACATGCTGTAAATAATGTATAACGTTTTAATAAAGTTTTCATTACTGTATATGATTTAGTGTTTGTCTTCACTTAACAAACGATTACAAAATGTTCGCCTTCTGTTGTATATATATTATATATATTGGAATTATAGATAAATAATACACATTAGTTATATTACATATTTATGCAATACGTTATTACAGAAACATAATCCACAATGCAAACAACAGATCTTTATTGTTGTGAACTAATTTACAGTAATCGATATTTTCTTCGAAATCTGCAATCTGTTTTTCTCCTTTGTGTTAATATATTTTTTAATCGATGAATATATCTTATTTACTGTTTTCTTTTGTGTTTGCCACGTCGATCATCGATCAATATTTCTGACCCAAATGGAAGGTTTGCACAACTAGAAAGTGCACAAGATTTTAACAGAATTATCTGTCCGATTAAAGTGTGACACAATAAATGATGACACATGTTCTCTTAACTCGATCGCTACCGGCTCGTTTGCAGGCTGTCGACGCTTCGAATTACGTTCTACTAGCGCAGAACAACGCTGCAATAAGAATCGAAAAAGTAGCTTGCAACAGTTCCTTGCTTTTTTCATCTTCTCCGTACCTTATCATCGCAAATTATTCTGTAAACAATTAACAGTGCTAATATCAGAACAAACGATGAAGATTAGATTGGACACAATCTGATACGCGCATTGTATAATCGTGAAAGCCTTAGAGTCAAATAAATAAAATGAACTCAAGAATCCGAGAATATGTTCATTATACATACATATTTTATGGAATACACAATAATAATGTATCATGCCATCAATAGTCACTTTGCGCGAAGTATAAATAACCGATTGTCTTAATTATACTTATTTACAGAACGGACCGTAATTGCCCACAGTATCGCAATAATTATCGTGTGACTTAAAGAATATTGACGTAACAAATCTTAAAAATATATCTAATTTATAGTTAGGTAATTAAACTTCGGATTTTTGTGCAAAATAAGTTGTTAGCTGCAAACTTCTTTCCTCTTTTTACAATTGTAATAAGTTGAAAATAATATAAGAATATTCTGAAATTATTCTAATGTCTTCATACTTTCGTATTTCATTTGTTCGTTTTTTTTTATAAACGCGTAAAATTCACAGTTTAATGACAATTTGTAGTAACCAGTTTTGTAAGAACTAGTACCAAGAGGGCTGTAAGAACTTTCAGAACTTCCCCTCACTCTGCTAACTGTAAAGGAAGGAGGAAAGAAGTAGGAGTTATCGAGGGCAACACGACGCGACATGTTCCACTTCTACTTCTTTCCTCCTTCCTTTGCGTTGGCCAATGGTTAGACAAGAGGGGACATGTTCTGAAAGTTCTTACGGCCCGCGAGCCCTGGGCAAATACCAATGGGACGCTTAATATTATACTTAATTACTTAACTGTAATATCATATTTATTTTAAATACTGTATTTAATATACATTTATTTTAACATTATACATATTTTAAGTATAATATCTAATTACTGTGTATTCGAACCAAGTACGGTAAAATATTTAATAAATTTAAAAATCGTAAATACGTCGGCTAATAATTTTCTTACTTCGATGCATAAAAAGTTTCGTGCTTGAATTTAGTTTTGCTGTAAAACTCTGTGCGCATGTTATTATACAACTTGATACGGCACTGTTTGCGCCGTATATGTGGGACTATCGCATCTCATCAACATGCGCGTATAACAAGAGTTAAAAGATAGAATGTACGACTAGTCAGCGTAGAAGGAAGCACAAGATATCAACGACGGAATCGCGCACGTTCTGGCCACCGATCTTTCTCCAAAACTACTGATCTGTTTGATTATTGAACTTCCTACTATCAGACAATGTATCCCCGAAGACGCGTTGTAGAACTGCTGCAGGTCATCTCCTCCCAATCGTAAGTAAATATTGGATATTTAATAACATATTTACAGACCCGTGACGTTCGCAAGTTGAAGATACTCGCCGAAATGAGCACTTCTGCGAATCTTTGTTGCCAATATTGCAATGTTGACGCTGTATTTCCATTGTTTTGATAACTACACAATCGACCGAGGACGCAAATGTAAAACCAGTTTGAAGAATTTTAAGCAGTTTCAATTTGATGTTTTTGTTTTGCAGCCATATATGTATACATAACGCTTAAATAAAATCTCGTAGACTTGCTTCCATTTATTATATAGTATTTTGTGGATGAATATTTATTGTCGAGCAGTACTTACAATTCATGTATATTAACTAAAAGAGAAGTTAAATATGTAATCTCTGTTTAAATGTGATAAATATTTGTAAAACATGAGGTCTCAAGGTCCGAATAAATATTTTGCTTTTCTGATTGGCTCCTTTTTATAGCTTCTAGTTATTATCACAGAATGTAAATTGTCTTTTTATTATCCAAAATATTTTTTCGTATATCAACAAGTTGTTTCACATACCTACATATAAATCAAAGTAAAATTTCATTTTCTTTACGTAAATATTTATAATCAATGTAACAGTAATAGTAGTACAATAATTTCTGAACAAATAAATTTTTCAATTGTTATTAAGCCTCGCATGACGGTCTATAGTGGTCGGTGGCCGGGTTTGACAGATTCAGTAAAGACAAATTTAAATGACCGTCAGAAATCGTAATCGTACCTACATGCATATGTATAAACATTTTTTAACTTTTCAATACATTCAGAGTATGTCAAAGTATTTTCTTAATTATTTTTCTAATTTAAGTTTTTCAGTTTCCCATAAAAACATCTACTATCTTGTTTTTACAGCTCTGGATTTAATATCAATAAAGTTCCTTCTGAAATATTGGTTAATCACTGATAGTGCAGTGTAATGCTCGCCATTGGCTATATTTTATCATGTTTAATTTAAAAATATTTTTTTACAGATGTAAGTGTCCAGCTCATGCGCACGTAGAAGGCATGACCCGACACGATCTAGCAAAAGCTCGAAGCACGGCTGCACATTCTGTACCACAAAAAGAATATGCATTTGAGGTATGCATTAATAAAATTTGCAAAACAGATCGTAAATGTGAAATAACGATTTCTTCTAACGATATCGTCATTATCCGTACGTGTCATCGACCCATATGATTGCAAAATGCAAACATAATCAATAAATTTAGATAAAGATGTTTTCAAAATCTTAGTGTTTACAACTCTTTCACAATCTAACTTGCGTATCTATCTATAAGTAATTAGCGAAAACTAGGTTTTTGGAACACGTTACTGATAAGTAGACGGCGGATCGAAAGCAGAAGGCGCAATATAAAATAATATACGAAATTTGAAGTATTTAAGCCTTGTACATTAATTGTTAAAGTTGTACATTAATTGTTAATGTTGTACAGTATTTTTAACTCACTGAAAATATTTACATACAAGAAAGATTTTTTCGGATTTCTTTGTTGCAAATGACAAAAATAATTTCTATTTTGTAACTCATCAATTTAATAATCATAATTCTTTAATCGTTCTTTAATCGTAATTAATTCTAATAATCGTTCTTCTTTCAATGTCGTTACTTTTTGTTGACTTTCGCTTCCTTTAGTTTCCTTTTGCTTTAATTTTCAATCGTTATTAAAATTTTACTTTTAATGGAGAAAAACTAGATTTAACTATTCTAGAAATGTTTACTTATTGGCTTCCACTTGTTTTAATTTTCTTCCGCTATAATTTCCAATCGTTAAAATTTGTTTAAATTTAGCTATGCGAGTATAATTAAATATTAAATCTCTTAAAATACAGTATAAATAATTAACATCATTATATTAATATATTTGGAGTTAATATTATTTCGAAAGGGCAGCAACAATTATAAAATACATATTAAAGGTAATTACAGATGGCCTGCTCGACGATACGATATGGCGTCGGCGTCACCAGAGAATTGGGTATGGACATGCAGAACATGGACACGAAAAAGGCGTGCTTGATGACGGATCCCAACTTGGTGAACTTGTTGCCCGTTAAATCTGCCATGGACAGTCTCGCGAAAGCTGGCATCGAATTTGAGGTTTACGATAGGGTACGCGTTGAGCCTACAGAACAGAGTCTTCAAGATGCCATCGATTACGCCAAGCGTGGGAATTTCGATGCTTTCATAGCGGTGAGATGCTCTCGATCAGGGCTTGGAATTAACCTGCGCGCCAGATTCAAATCGCAAGGACTATGCTTCCTGACTCCTGTTGTGCGTCTAGCTACCCATGGTCTAGTTACCCATATCGCTTTCGGCACGGAGCACATCAGACACGTGTGTCTGTACTTTATGCATCAGCGTGTAGCATTTAGGCGGCCACGGGTGAGCGAAGAGGTTAGGATGAGGCGTAGCCCTCGCGATCCTTACGTTGCGTGCTGGTCAATTCCGAGTCCCGCTATCGATAACAATACGGTCTACCAAATTATGCCGAGAATTTTAAGAAATTTCAATTAAGAATTTAAAAATTCGAAATCTTAGTTAATAAATTAAGAATTTTATGTAAAATTAATTTTCGAGTAGGTTGGCGGTGGTTCGGTGATGGACACCTGCAAGGCAGCAAATCTTTACAGCTGCGATCCACAGGCTGAGTTTTTGGATTACGTGAACGCACCTATCGGCAAAGCAAAACCGGTTCGAGTGCCATTGAAACCATTGGTCGCTGTACCGACGACTTCTGGCACTGGATCGGAAACCACAGGTGTCTCCATCTTTGATTATCGACCTCTGAAAGCCAAAACTGGTATCGCCAATAGGTAAAACGTTGTTTAAAAAATTTCGAACTGAATTGCTACTTTACTGAATGTTCATCGAGATAATTGGCCTACAATTTGTTGGAAATATACGCTTGCGATGGTCAATTAAATTATTAGAGTTATTATAAAATTTCAGTGTAGATAGTTTTTTACTTAAAAATTGATTATTCTGTTCGATTATGATTACAATAATTTTGAAAATCCTTGAAAAAAATTATTTTGGAACAGAAATATTGATTAAAGTACTTATAAAAAATACCTTTCCATTATTACAACTGAAGGAAATATCTAGGTGGACTACCTTGCATATTTGTACACGTGTCTATACATGTTTTCAATAGTACGTAATAACAATTTTTTAAACACCAATATTAAAATGATTTGTATTGAAAAGTTTAGGACGTACAAGGAACAATGAACTATGAACTGCAGGGATATTGTAATTGATCGATAGTTGAGTGTTGAATTGAATGTTGTTCTTACGAGACTTAACCTTGAAAGGTCAAGACAGACTGACGAACTAGAAGACTAGCATAGGCTGGAGCCCACTAGAGCAGACTGAGAACTATAAACTGATTGGCTAGTGGCGAGATGCAAAGAAGAGTAAGTGGTACACGTAGCGAGCAGTGCCGCAGGTAGCGGGAAATTTCGAGCAGGCGACCAAAACGGTGCGAGTTTATTATATTATATTAAAGTCAATTTATTTTATTAAAGTTAATTATGTGTTCGGTACTCTATTGCACGCAAGTGCGCTGTTTACTTTATTGTTGGAAAAAAGGACTAAAGTTGAAGGACTACAGGTATTGTCTCGCTATGCCAAAAGGAATTTTTTGGAAATCAGGGTATTTCCAGCTTGAAAAGGAAACAAAATCGTTTCGAAGGAAACCGAATAGAAGAAGAATAAAAATAGTAAAAATAAACAAAAATTCACAAACCTGATACACGAGGAAATTACGTATTTCTATTTGTCTGTTCAAAACGTTTTACAATGTATATTGAGTGCACAAGTTTTTAACGTACATTTTTCTTTTTGAGTGCAGAGCTTTGAAACCCACTCTGGGGTTGATTGATCCGGAGCACACCTTGACGATGCCAGAGAGGGTCTGCGCCTATTCCGGTTTCGATGTTCTCTGTCACGCCCTTGAATCTTTTACTGCATTACCATACTCGGAGAGGACGCCCTGTCCTACGAATCCTATTCTCAGGCCAGCTTATCAGGGCAGCAATCCTGTCAGCGATGTATGGTCGAAATTTGCCCTTCAAACAATGCGCAAGTAAGCAGAATTCTTCTAGAAGCAAAAAATAAAGAAACATGGAAACAAGGCAATACAAAGTAATAAAGTATTTGCTTTCGTTCATGTTTATGTTTCTTTAGTCTCTGAATGCTAGAAATTATCTAGTAGATAATTTATCTAGTAGATCTTAGAAATTATTTAGTAATTCTTTCATATCGAATTTGTTTCGTAATTTGATATGATATTGATCACTGTTTTCTTGTTACCAGATATTTCTCAAGAGCAGTTTACAACCAAGACGACCTCGAAGCAAGAAGCAACATGCATCTTGCAAGTACTATGGCGGGTGTTGGGTTCGGTAATGCTGGTGTGCACCTGTGCCACGGGCTTTCCTACCCTATTAGCGGAAATGTGCGAAGTTTTCAACCGGAGGTAACCATTTCAAAAGTTTCCGTAGTTCCGGTAGCAACAGCGTCTTGAATTTTTCATCGGATCTGTAAAATACCCATCTGCGCTATCTTTAAGTAAACAACGAAGAAGTTTATCCGAGAGAAATCAGACTATTTTAGAAACATTTAAATGCAAATTTTAAAAGCGAAGTTAGCGAAGATTGCGACTATTAATCTTCAACAACGAAAATTTGGAAAACTTTGTTTTATTTTAT
>CM052168.1:5216982-5233137 GCA_028455555.1 Augochlorella aurata | reverse complement strand
TAATAATAGAAATAATATTATAAATAATATTAGCAAAATTTTATTAAGCTGCTCTACACTTAACTCCACTAACGCGGTTGTCACATAATATTATATAAACCAACAATCGTTTAAAAATAAGAATTTGGTAGAAATAATTACCTTGCACGTATAATATTAATTGTTAAAATATTATATTTATGAAAATTCATTGTACAATATTGCGAACACTTCATAACAAACGCACACAAGTTCGTGTTATTGATTACCAGATGTTTGTAGCCACTGGAGTAAACGATATACATCTCTTGCATGTAATTTGACAGTTTCTCAACGAGTATAATAATATTTCATTAATAATTGTATAATTAAGTTATGGCGACCGTAGGCATCAATGGATTTGGTAGAATAGGAAGAATGTGCCTTCGTGCTTGCATAGAAAAGAATATCGATGTAATATATAAACTACTTAAAATGTACAAATTTTCTCTACCGTGCGAATACAAACGATATATTTTAATAGGTTAAACTAATCAACGATCCTTATATTACAACCGATTATATGATATATTTATTCAAATACGATTCAACTCATGGATCCTACCCGTTAAGACTGGAGTGTGAAGACGGGAATATTGTTATTGCAGGTATCTGCGTTCTAAACTAATTTTTGTGCATTGTCTTGTATCTAATTGAAATTCGGTTACTAAATTTTATATTCGGCGTAGATAATACAATGATACAAAATATTTATTGTCTCACATTTAAAGATATAAGTAGATATGGTTTTTTACTTTTTACGTAAATGTTTACATTTTATACTGAACTATAGATTAGATTAAACAAAAATAATATAATAGTACATACTATTTATTTATTCTCTTGCTATATTTATTATTACTATTTCTTATTATTACTTTCATATATTTTATTATTACAAAATTATACAAACACAATTTCCTTTTCTGTTAATTAAATACATATCATATATATATTATATTAAACACAGGTAATATCATTGTAGATGACATCTATTGTATTATATTTAGTAACGTATCAAAATTATTTTACTAATTAAATTCACGCGTAAAATTATTTTACTAATTAAATTCACGCGTAAAATTATTTTACTAATTAAATTCAAACGATTTTGTTGTGTTTTTATCAAAGATAAGAAAATCTCTACATCGCAAGAAAAAAATCCAAGCAAAATAAAATGGAAAGATGCCGGTGTTGTTTATGTAATTGAAGCTACTGGTGTATTTAATACCCTGGACAAAGCAGGGGTAAGGAATTCTAATTTCATTACTATTGTCAATTATTTTATTCTATTATTGTCTCTTTTAAATCTTGAATTTTTTATTTATTTATTACGAAATTAAGATCTATACATTTTCCAAGATTATTTTACGCCGACTGTGGGTCAACATAATTATTCATGACTGTTTTAGTTACACATGGAAGGCGGCGCTAAAAGGGTCATTATTACAGCACCATCCGTTGACGCGCCAATGATTGTTTTCGGCGTGAATCACAGTTGCTACGATCCAACAAAAGGTAAAATCGTATCAACTGCTTCCTGCACAACCAACTGTGCAGCACCGCTCATTCAAGTTATGCACGAAAATTTCGATGTCATCGAGGTGATGATCAGCAGTGTGCATGCTTTGACACCGTCCCAAAGAATTTTGGATGGGCCTATTGAGAGAGGAAAAGTAAGAATCACTATCATCGTTGCCATCGTTATTATAATCTCAAAACTGCTATAATTATACTGCAGATTTTATGACAAAAATGAGTAAGTGGAACGCAAAAGTAGATGTGTTAGAAGAATTTGTAGACATTGTTACGTTATTTTTAAATTTATCAAATATTTTACTGTACTTTGCTCATATACGTAGTAATTAAATATAATATTTCAAATAAATATAATATAGAAATAAATTATTAAATATAATATTGTTAATACATACGTCTCATAGTTTGCAAACTAACCGAATACACCAAATTATCAAATATTTCACTGTACTTTGATCCAATACGCAGTATTTGCATATAATATTTAAAATAAATTAATGAAATAGAATATTGTCAATATGTACGTCACATTGGTACCATTATTCTAAATTATCATTCGACTGCGGAATTTATGCATTTAAGACAAGAATTAATAAGTTAAATACAAAACTGTAAAGCTATTTGAAGAATTCAATATGTTGTTAAATTCTTTCCAACTTATTACAATCATCAAAAGAGGAAAGACATTTTCAGTTTACATATGCATCTTACAATTAATTTAGACAATGTTTATTTTACATAAAGATTTTATGCATTTATGATCAAAACGAAGCGAAATGTAAAATAGTAGAAAAATGGAGAGATTTTATGAATATATGATTTCCAATGTATTTAAATTATTAATGAGAGAAAGAAATTTCTACTTCCTATATCTTGCCATACGGGACTTTGCTTATTCGTTTTAACAATGCACAAAGATCCATAATCCTAACATAACGTAATCTTGCATTTTTATCATAGTTATGGAGAGATGGCAGAAGCGGTGTCCAGAATATAATTCCAACATCTTCGGGAGCAGCCAAGTCGTTGGACAAAATTATTCCTGACCTGAAAGGCAAAATTTCTGCAATAGCTTTCAGAGTACCGGTCCCAAATGTCTCTTTGTGCGACCTGACGTTCAGGTGCATACTGAGTCGTATCATAAATAAATGAAACATATCTGCGTTTGCATGGAAGAACGTCTCATGTTTTCAATTTCGTGATGTCGCTTAAAATTCTGGTCGCCAGCAGTTCTTCGTCTCAGTAATGTTTCGAATTGCATTATTTTCTTGAGATAGTATTTACTTCTGATAGATACTATATTTTGCAGCAATGAATGCATAAACTTAAATTTTTTGAAATTACAGCATGCGGCGTTTTTGCTTAGAGCCACAAGTATATAGGGTGGTTCAATAAGAATTGGCACTTGAATATCTCTTTTATTTCTGGCGCTAGAAAAAAAACTTTATTAACAGAAGTTATATTTCTGTTGATAAAGTTTCTTAGTGTCTCCAAAAATAGCAGAAATATACAAGATTTAAATAATTCTATTTAGTCCAGTTCTCACTGGATCAGCCTACATAAAGTCACAATCCAACGATCTACCTTTTCGTTGCTGGATCTAGGGTGAACAAGCCAACGACATACGAGGAAGTAAAGGATGCAATGAAAATGGCGTCGGAAGTTTCTCACGCAAACATAATCGGTTATACAGACGACGACTGTGTGTCATCTGATTTCATGAACACGAGTTATTCGTGTATATTCGACGCGAAAGCTGGCATTCCGCAGACGAGTACATTCATCAAAGTTGTCGCCTGGTAATTTGACAACACTTAATATACAGTGTAAAATACATACGTTTCTTAATAAGTAATTTAGTTCCTCTTAATTTTGTCACCATTTCAAATAACAAACATATGTTTCCTCCTATGAATACTGTTAATTTTATCGATGCCACTCGATTCAGGCGAGATCGATTTTGGAAATAGCCTGATCAACTAATTCGTAAATGTTTCTAGGTATGACAACGAGTACGGTTATGCGAATCGTGTAGTAGATCTGGTGGAGTACATGCATAAAGTTGATTCTGGGGAAGAGCCTGCAATGAAACAGGATGGAGGTTCGGCAGACGATGATGCATAGAGATCGCGCACTGTCATTTCAAGTTGAAATAAAACAACACAATAATTAGAAAAAAGTATTTTATTTATCACTATTTACATTAAGTCAATTTTAATGGCTTGAATAGTTATCGATCGTTGTTGCCTTTTCATTTCATTTCAAAATTCTGCTTCCAGTTTCACGTGATTTTCAATATTAAACTCGTGTCGGGAATAATAAACTGATGTTAGGGTATTTTAAATAAATAATACCCGAGCAAACTAGACGGATTGGAAATGCAGAAACTGTTGCTATCACAGATAGAACTGTCTGTTATTAATTTAAGTGAACACAGTGTGAACAATTATCATTCCTAAATTTTCTTTGAATTTATAGGCGATCTTATTGTGCATTATCACTAGGATACCATTTGCGTACATGAACCGTCGGTCGCCTGTTTTGCTGTTGTGTTCGATGCGATGTAATTTCCAGTGTTACACGCCCACCATTTTTCTCTCGATGTTCCGTGTTCGGTTTTACGTCGATTTCCAATTTCGGTTGACTGGAAGGTCTGCGACCTGCAACGTTATCGCTCATTAGTTTCATTAGTCAACGACTTTATTTATTAATATTGAGATAAACGTTTTCTAAGTCAGCAGTAAATAACTTATTCCACAGCAATGTAATTATTTCATAGCAATGCAATTATTTTATAGCAATGATTGAATTTACTCAAACCTAGTATGATATTGATTATAATTAGACTGCGGATCTTTAGGCGAAATAACAATTTTCCAAGAAAATTCTAAGAAACAGAAATTGGATAAAAATAAATTGTTTCTTTTAATAACTGCAATATCTCGAAAACATAGTAACTGTATTATGAAATTAATTTTTTCCATAAATGCATGAAATAAATCCACAGTGTAATTGTAACCTATACTTTGATAAAGGAGTTTATCAAAATCTGTCTTATAAAAACAATTTTATAATTTCAGTAATCATAAATGAAAGAGTGTAATATTTTTTCTAGAGTTCTAGTATTAAATTTTTCTAACGTCTTTTAACGCAATCGTCACTTTCGTATTTCTCAAAGTCATTTCTACACAACCGCGCGAGATGTTCAATTCAGGATTGAATTACCGTTGTTATAATTTGGTCGAATATTAGTCCATATTGGATATCTATTATTTTGTCCCGGAAATCGAATTTTCATTCCGCGTCCAGTGTTTCCCGCATTCGAGGATGTGGAGGATTGCGAGGAGCTAACAGAAGAAGCTGCAGCTGCAGACACTTGTCCGTTTTGAATAGTGGCTGACGAAGAAGCAGCCGCGTTGACGCCAAACGACGGTCTGTTAGTGTGCCCTTGATTATTATAATTAGGTTGGTTTTGACCGACAGCGTGGACTGCCGAACCGCTGATGCCTGATGATCCAGCAGCCAATGACACTGATTGACTCTGCGAAATCAGGCTGCAAAGTAATTTAATTGACGCGTGTTAGTTTACTACGATGACGAGATTGAATTTACTTAGAATTCTTATATTTATTATAACGTTAGCTTGGATTGAGAAATTTATTCAATCGTTTCCTAGGAAAGAGAATTTACAATTTCGAAATTATGAGACTGGTCATTCGAAACACTGTGGCAGAAAAGTAAAGTGAAAGGGGCATTGCATTTAATCATTTAAGTATTAAGCATTTTGAAGATTGTAATCATCATTTTGCAAATCAAATTCATTATTTTACGAATCTAATTTATCTGGAATCGTATATCACGAGGTATACTTTCCTGTAGGATTTAAGAACGAAAAATTGCATAATCTTAACATTTCATCTAGTAGTAGGTTTCTAATAGTTCTTTTAAAGTGGAAGATCAACAGACGAGATTTTCTTCAGAACTGTTTAAAAACGACGATAATTTCAGCCGTGACCCAACAAATTATTTGCATTAGTGTAATGCAACAACAGAAGCGACGATAATTTCAGCCGTGATCCAATAAATTATTTGCATTAGTATAATGCAACAACAGAAGCCCGAAGCCAATTCCGAATGAAATCTACTTTGCAGAACAACCTAAACAATAACAATAATATCTCTCAAGTTATTTCGTTATTAAAACACACCTTGTTATATAATAAAGTTTAAAGAACAAGTAAATAATAGTTGTTGCTGATAACCACTGCAGTTGATGCGACGTTAAAGCTCATCTAAAAAAAGCTTCCTCTGGAATAATTATTTAAAAAATAATTTAAAAATAATTATTTAGAAATATGCTTCTCTAAGGCATAACTCGGTCATTAAAAAGCCTATTTACAGACTTTTGGTAAATGAAGATGTTAATTGAAAGTTTAGTACCTTTAGTAACTATTGTTACTATTATTATATACTATTTTAGAAAATAATTTATAGGTCGTTGAAATAGAACTACTGGTTGGAAATCGGTCCAAGTTTTCCTCACAAGTTATATCAAATCAAACTCGATCCAAGGATAATAAATTACTGAAATCCAATCTTCTTGAACGCTATATCAAGCTATACTTTTTAACCTTCTCTTATTTACTAAATGTATCGGAGATTGTGTAAGTGCCCCGAATTTTACTAGAAATATTTTAACACTTTACCGACCGATAGCCTATAAATCGGCTTTTTACCAACAATTTGTTATCCATTATTGAGGTGAAAGTGTTAGATGTACTATTATATTATATATTATATTATATGATATTATATTTTTATAAGCAAAAGAAAATATAAGTAATATAATATAATAACATAATAATTTGTGCGCGAAGGTCTAAGCCGAAACAGGGCCGGTGTCAGGGAAATGACCAGTCGGTAAAGTGTTTACATTACAATTATCAACTCAGTTTTAACGAGATTATTCAGCAGCTACTCCGAATAAATAATTCCACGTTATTGTAACGCGAATCACTGTTGCAAATGCGACAAATTCAAGTGTCTTGGAGCATTCACTCGGAGCACTTTGATAATTACCGATACGTGTTTACGATTTTCTATGTTTTCCTTGTTATAGAGACGTACGGATGGTTGAAGCTGTTACTCTCGGAGTAGCTAAGACCTCCGGGGCCTGCTTGAAAGCCTAAAGAATGGGCATTGTTCCCGGTGTTCAAGTTAATATTCGCCGTAATCGGAATGGACAACGATCGTCCGTTCTTCGCGTTAGACCCCTTGATGACTTCCTCCGGTATGAGCTCTGGTGGTGTATTCCATCGCCGTTCGTCTTCTGTGAGAGGAACGCGATCATCTGGGAAACGAGAAACGTTTTTAACTGACATATAGGGGACACGGTACTTTCTCATTTCTATGGCTTCATCTTCGTTCTTCCTTTTTGCAAAGATCATAGTTGATTTCAAACATACCGTTCTCAAAAATTTAGTTAGAATTAAACGACACTGAATACTGTAAATGTATTATTAGCAGATTGCAGATTATGCGTGTGATATCTCTTGAAGACCTATTTTTAAATTTTCTAAAATTTCACACAAAGTGTATTAGTATAATAAATAATAGTAATAATAATAGAGTGTATTTAGCTTCTTCATAAAGCTTCAAAATTATGGTTTTCCTATAAAGCTTTAGGTATCATATAAACTTTCTTTTTTGATAAAGCATTTCAGCATACTCAAAATAGTATAAAAACTCTATGCGTTATTAATCAATATTTATATTAACCCTTTGCATTCGAAGCCATTTTAAATGTAAATCTAAAATAATTTTTCCGGCTTATAGTATTTTCATTTTACGTGACAAAGTGCACTTTATGCATACGAAATTGATCCTTGTAACTCATACCAACAGTTTTGCTTCCAACAACTTTATAAATCTAAATTTTTGTTAATATAAACATCATTTTGGAACTCGATAGAACAATTTTCGTGGTGCCTCAGAGTCATCACTCGAGTGCAAAGGGTTAAAATACGAAACATTTTCAATATCATTATCTATTACTTAGATGTTAATAAGAAAGGCAATAAAGTAATTGATATTTTAAGAACCTAATTTCTATTTAGTTCTAATGATCTCAAAACTCCACATCACTTTGTACGTTTACAGCATTTGTCGATTTAATCGAGCGCGACACATTTTCGTAAAATCGTTTTTCACAGGTTCGCGCGCGCAGGACACGATTCTTCAAACGACAGTGACATGTTCGGATGACTCGAATAGCAAAATTGCTCGAATACGTAGCTGTACGTATTTTCAGATTAACAGCAAGCGTTATTTTTACCTGCCCACGCAACTAAACACACGACACAGAGTGACACGATGAAGAAACTGCTCCTGGCCATGACTAACGGAGTTCTGGCTTCAGCACGACTATTCTCCGCCCTTTTTCAAGAAGTATGGACAACCTTGAACTCCTTATTGATATTCGATGTGCGTCCATTTGTGTAATACTACTCGATGTATAGAGACAGAATCCTTCGATGACTCGTTCGTACGAAAAGAAATGTGATTTTCGGGGAGAAGCAATTTAGTAAGTTGTATTTCACCAATGAGGATTCGCGTTGACATTGACTTAAACTTCACAATATTGATTTCAATGCAACAAATTTCATTGAAACGAAAAGATTTTGTTTTTAATTAGAAGAAAATCGCTGATTACTATTTCGAACTATAAAGAAGGAACAGCATTCTAGAATAAGTAAGAACCTAATTTTTCCATATGCAGTTCTATTTCTACAATCTAGTTACATCTCTTCTGTGTCAATGTCAAATAATATTACTCATTGGATTGTCAACAGAGAAGGGTTTCGTCTCATCATTTGCGTATATTTTCCTTCAAGGTCCATACAATTTGTATAAATAAGTTTCATTGTTTTAAAAGCAACTACTAAATTGTTTGTGTTAATTATACATCGTGTTCCTAAAATTTCTACGAATGTAACAAAAAATATTATTATTTTCCATTTAGGAGGATTATTTGTTGAGTTCTTTATGTCTAGACTTCGGATCATTATACAAAAATATAAATTTAGTTATTAAAATTAAAAATTTTAGTTGTCGAAACTGATGCAACGATAGCTGGAAATATTTCTGACGTTCTTATTGTTTTATATTCTGCCTACTTAGTTTTGTCACAACCGTATAAAATTCGCAGTTTATTTGTGACTTTCATGTTGCATCCATTCGGCGTCACATCTCCTAAGCATCGCTTCCGTCGCCGTCATATGTCAATGGCGTTCCCTTGAAATTCTTTTCCACGTAATTGCTGCTTCCTTCGTTTGCCAGCCGAACATTCCGCTCGTCGATTTCTTCAGCACTACTAACCTGGAAGTTGCTAGATTTGGAACTTTCTTTTTCATTTTTCAGATCATTTTCTGATTTCATTAATTGTTCTTTTATCCGCTCGGATACTTTCTCCTTCAAACCAGATATGAATTTCACTTCTGTAGTATCTTTGTTATTATACTCGTCGGATTTATTTTCATTGACATCCAATTTAATAGGAGAATTATCGGTTTTTGATAGATCGGCGGGAGTCTCAACAAAATCATTTTTCAGATCATTTTCTGATTTCATTAATTGTTCTTTTATCCGCTCGGATACTTTCTCCTTCAAACCAGATATGAATTTCACTTCTGTAGTATCTCTGCTATTATACTCTTCGGATTTATTTTCATTGGCATCTAATTTAATAGGAGAATTATCGGTTTTTGATAGATCGACGGGTGTCACAGCAAAATTATCGTATATGATTTTATTTTGAGAGCCTGATAGAATATTTGAATTTCCTTTTGCGATTTCCTTTTTATTATCCAAAATATCGATGATTGTTGGCTTCAATTTATCGTACGTTAAATCTTCAGACTCTCTATTGGAATGAGCATTGTTCGATATTGGAACAGATGGAGTTTGACAGGACACTGCTTTAGACGCTGTTTAGAAAATTAAATAATTTTAATATGTTTTTAAAGATCTTATGGTAAAGAAATTTTCGTTCATATAAATATGAATTTATTTACTCTAGTTTGTGTTTTCGCTCGTCAACTTTAGATTAATAATTGATATATTTTTTTTATTAATATTATATTTTATTATTCCAAATTGATTTTAAGAGGATATTCTTAATGTCCTTTCTGAATAACATAAATGTTATTTAAGAATTCCTAGCAGAAATATTTGATATTTTTGTATATACTTGCGAATGATAATACAGAATATTTCCAACAATCTAACACTTAACTTGTAACCAGGAAAATAGATTTTACTGTCTAATTTGTAAAACAACTACTCAATTGGAATATACTGTCAGAATGTCAAAGTACTCTTTATGTACACATACAATTGTTACTAGAGTTACCTTCAGTGAGCTGACTCAGCAGTTTCAGCATTTCTTCCTGGTTTTTTTGTATTGTTTCCATTGCCTTCTTTAACACTGTAGCATCTCCGCCATTGTCTTTGAACAAATTACTGACCGAAAATGTCGAAATCGGCAACATCCAAGTATGATGAGAACGCGGACTCCGATCTACGTTTGACTGAACTGTATTTGCGTCTTCATTCGATTCGATATTGACTGGGAAATTATCTAGTGGGTTACCTAAAATATAAATACTTCTTTATAGCTTTGTCTTTGAAGGCGTTAAACTTTACTGCATATTTACAGGAATTGTTTAAAAGCACACGATTAATTATATCATATTAATTACAATTATTAATTGTAATGACATAGATTTCCAGATAGATTTCATATATTTTGAATAATCGTTTGTTCTTGTTATGAATATATATACAGTATATGATAATAATAATATATACTATATAAATACTACATAAATACTATATATATATATATATATATATATATATATACTATATACTATATAATATTATACTATATATACTATATATATATATATTATATACTATATAATATTATACTATATATACTATAATAATAATATAATATAATATAATATAATAATAATATTTTATTATTAATTTGGCATGTAAAAGAGTTAATCGCAATGTTAAATAACAATGGCTCGTTCCACAAACAAACCATACCCACTATTTCTGTCTTTTATTGTAATCACGAAATAAAAAGGCGAACGAAAAATTTTGCTAGTGGCAGTAGATGATTTCAGACTGTCGGACGCCGTTGTAGCATTTACAATTTGTTGTCTACAAATAATGCTGAGTCATTCACGGATGTGAATTACCTTAAATTTTTTTCATCTTGTCTTTCTGTTTTTTTATTCAGGAAATTCCAGCGCCACCACATTGAAAGTTCCTTCAACTAATCGACGAGACTTCTGCCCGAATTCAAATGACGACAAAGGTATAATTTCAGTTCTTTCGAATCCAATTACCAAATCAACGTGTTCTATTATAATTTCGACAATACTCAGACGAGGCAATCCTCTTTTACTAAAGCCGCGATTATTTAATCGAATTCGAATTGTATACTAATTGTACATTAAGTAATCATAAAAAAGATATGTATGCTTGAATAATTATGACAATTTGTGTTGTGTAAGATATTCTGATTATATCTCAAGATATTTATTGGTGAGAACGAAATATATATTTTTAGTACTTAAAATATATTAACGAAATGTCAAGTACATACTGTATATACTTAACAATATATGTATCATAAATTAACGAGAATAATGTTTTATTCCGTAATCTTGATGCAAATTATTTATCGTACCACTTAACGCATACTTCAACGTCTTCGGGGAGGGTATTACAGTGTAACGTTATCTCTGACAAATCTGTGCGTCATTAAATATCCGTGAACCGTCGGGGAGCGCAAAAAACATAGCGTTTAATCATAGGAATGTCCGATCAATCATAATACAATCGACGATATGTTAGCTTATTAAATGATGCAAACAAATTTCTCGGTTTTAGACAATTATGTGAATGATTCACATTGTTACTTCTTTGGAAGCATATTATTCATTGTTATGTAATTGCGTTGTACGTAGTTTATAATATGACGGTGTTACAAATACTACAGATTCTAATAATAATCGAAACTATTGCAACTTACCGTATTCGGACGGTCACATTTAACTCAAACGTTTTATTTTTAACATAAAAATTGTTATCCTCGAATTTTTACGCATTTACATTTGTCAAATTATAAAATATAGGGAACATATGGACATTTGAAATATAAAGAATCGCGTAGGTAGTAAAATAAGTTTCTTCCTTCTTCTGGTTTTTATAAAATAATCGACGAAAGTGGGAATTTGCATAATGATCCGTAGTCTGATTATAACAATGTTTTGTAAAAATGTTTCGAATATATGGAAAGAATGATAATTTCCTATTCCAGTAGATGATTTGCAAAAAGTACCTCTGACGTTGTCGTACTGCGATAGAAGGAGGGCCATAAGCGTTAAAATTCTTGTTTTCCACATGATTGTCTTCGTTAGTCGAACGTAGGTCGTTACACGTAAACGAAACCCTCACTAAACTGACCACCTTCGACGTTCGATTTATATACATACCTGGAAACCCTCGAGCAACATGGCGATAATAACATGCAGGCTATTGGAAACCGAGTTAACGAGGGTTTCCAAAAGAATCTTATCTCTGGAAAACTGTACAGCACTTTCGGCTGCACATCCTTCTTTCCATGTACGGCTAAGGTTTCGTGAAAATTCACAGATTACACGATAAGCGGTTGCATTGGAAACTCAACGCCACTTTCCCGAACAGATAGGAACGGACGGTCTCTTCTGACCGGAAACCAAAAATTTCGATGTTCTATTATCCAAACAGAGCGTTCCCCATCGTTGTTTCTCCAAAGAAGTTCTTAACCTAAAAATGTAGTTGTACAAAATATACAACAAATTCTTATTTTGAGTTTAAAATTCTAATCATATTACTTTGCTTATACTGTATCATACATATGCAGCGATATAATTTCTTAATAATTATAATTTATAATATATTAATAATATGTATATTAATAATATACAATTTCTTAATAATTTCTTAAATTTAAATGCAAATGTGTCTAAAAAAAAAATAACGAAGCTGATGTTAATATATACACATTGAATTTGTTTGTGAATTTTTATGGAATTAACATTTATATAAATTAAATTGATTCGAATTTTTGGTATTATTTTACTTTGTAGAAAATGTTAGATTTTTGTAAAAATACATATTAAACGAATTCTTTCGCTTTGAGTTCTAAAGATAAAGTTAAACTAGTTTCAATTATGATACAATTTTGCAGTAAAATTGTGAAACAACTATTACATAAATGCAGTGTCAATATTTTCATTTAGAAGTTTTGTTATATTAAACCAAAACGAAAATACATAAATAAATGTTCGTGTTAATTAAATCGAATCTAATCTCGTCAGCATTATTTTTAGTTTCTTTTTATACGATAGCTTATAATATACATATTGTTCCCTTAATTTTATCTATCGTTACATATTCACTAAAAACAAATGTTATTATTGCTAACCGTATGCATCATTCTTCCTGTTATACTCGTACAGTTTAGGTGAAATTGAGTGTAACGCTGTTTCCAACAAAGCAATAATAAACAACTTCTTGTTGACGTTACATGAAAAAAGAACGTAGCTTGTTGCCGAATATATCTCCAAGTTTGTTCGTGTTTTCTTTTACGAAGTGATAAAAATCAAAGTCAAATGGGAAACGTTTGCCATTATGCTCCTATGTGGAAAAATAAATACGAGATCCGTTAATTAAGTTGACGAAGGAGTATAAATGACGAAATAATAATCTAATTTCTCCGAATAAGAATTACAAACACGGAAACGCAAAAGTTCTGTTGTTTCTTTTTCTTGTTACTAATAAACAGACTGTGGATGTTTATGCAGGTAACATGTGTCACAATACGCAACAAATAGAGGAGAGCTGTCATAATCGTGCCACTTAAACAAATTTAAAAAACATGTAAGACTGGTAATCTTATTTATAAAAGTGATTGATTAGAGTAACATGATGACATGTTATTTAAATTTTTTTAATTTTTATAAATGTATAAAAAGGCTTATTATTAACTCGAATTTCAATTTTCAAGAATGTTGAAAAGATACGATTTTTGCAACCTGTTGTAACTTTTAAATATACCTAATTACACGGTTTAGAAAGTATATTAATTTATATATTTATTTATTAAAGGAATCAAATACATTGAGGACAATAATAAAGTTTGGCGTGTTTTAATACGCTTGCTCATGCTTCATGTCCCCAAATCGAGCATTTCAAACATTGTATCATATTTTCGAGGCGAACTTCTTCACAGAAATTGCAGAACCAGTCTTCTTCATTGAGAATACGTCAATATGCAGTAGATGCAGGAAATATGTAAGATATGTACGAAATATGCAGGACATGCAGGAAATATTCATAATATGCAGGATCTAAACGAATCGAAGTATCATTTATATTGTCATTTTTATTACCCGTAATTTGAATTATAATAAATTGCTGTGGTTCTATCAACCACAAATTGATGACGCTTAACAGTTAATACTAATTTATTAGCCGAGAAAGATCGCTCGACATCGCAAGATATAAAGTCTCAAGCTCCTCTGGTCTTTCAACAGCTATACCTTTTAAAATATTAACAATTTTTAATATTACATTAAAATTTGGATTTATTCCCATAACCTACTTTCTATTGTCTGTGTCCCTAAAGTATACCTTGGAAATGTATGCGATCGTGGATCATCGATGTTTATCAATAATACGTTACTACGATGCTTATAATATGCAAAACATATGCAATATGCAAAATAAAAAATATATTTTTAGAATCTCCTAATGACAAAACAAATCTCTGCTCAGGTTCCATAACTTTATCTTTTTTCTACAAGATTATGAATTTGTATAAATATTCGCAGTGTACTAATAGGTATACCGCAGGTCGTTATGCGTTAACAAAGTCTACTTTTCCAATATATTAAACTTAGGAATGTTGGCCATGGAACGCTAATTGACCAGGCCACTGTTCGATGGACGCAGCCTCGAATCTGCGCGTGTCACGACTGCTAACAGAATTCCCACATTATCTACACCTTATACCATATACAGGGTGTCTCAAAATTATGTATGTCTTGGAAACTAAGGGTTCCTGAAATCATTTTAAGTAACTGTTTCTTTAGCGAAAATCCAGTCTTTGTTTACGAGTCATTAACGAAAAACACTAACCGCTCGACCGCTTTCTGCCAGCTGATCTCGCCTCTGATTGGTCAGAGTTTTTTGTTAATAATTAGTAAACAAAGTCGCGGGTTACATTTTCACTAAGGAAAATGTTACTTCATATGATCTCAGGAATCCCACATTTGCCGGAAGTACCATAATTTTAGGACACCCTGTATAACTATAGCAACTGAATATAACTGAAACAAAGATGAAATCATCTACAATTAAATATACAATTTGCAATTTCGAAAGAATGACACACCCATCTTCCAAACGTGTTAAACTGTTTCAACGTTCGGCATTAATAAATATATGAAAATGTTTAACTTTTCGAAAATAAATTCAATTGATTAAATATAAGTATGCATATTTTGAGGATTATAATTTCGTAGAATGTATTTAAAGTGTAATTGATATGCTGATACTAATTATTTTAATTAATTGGGTAATATGATGTGAGTCTAAATTATTGTAGCACGTATGCTCAACATTTCAATCATTGGCCAGCGTGACGTCAGAGGAAACAATTATCTTTGCTTCACTGAACTTTTGATTTTCTATACATGCACTATACACATGCCGTGTCTATACACTATCGCACTATATACTTCCGATAATCTTGCAAAAGAATGTTCCGCAAAAAGGTTAGTCAGTTTTTGGTCAGCTACAGATTGTAATATTTATTTTTGTAATATTGATTGTAATAAATATTTTTTCTATATTTTCGCCAGACTGTTTCTATATGTACATATTTATTGTCGTTTTCCTTGTCTCTATATTATGTTATTATTTTCTTTTAATTCATCTATTTTAAAGCACTGAGAATTAGCGAGTATATTATTATTATTGTTAATGTTTTTATTTATCTATTTATTATATATTTATTTTGTATTGTTAGCCTATATCTGTATACTGAAGCTGTTACTCTATTTGAATCGTTTTATTTATTTATTTATTTACATTAGCGAGCGCAGAAAGCGAGGGAACATGATTTGAAAAATAAACAAATATAAAGCATTTCGGAAAACACGTTTTATTCTAAAAAATCAAAGTAATCTTCGTCTTTTTAAATTGCATGGTGCATTTTTTATTTGGTATATTTACTGTTACTATTTATTATTGCAGCTATTGTGAAGACCCGTACTATCCTGACGTTAAAAATAATGAAAACAATGAAGTGATGCTGCTTTAGATGTTCCATATTTCGAGTTCGTACAATATAAATTCAAACAATTCTCAACGAAAACATATCCATTGATTTCGTTCTTTTTACATCGAGATTATCTGACCTTAATTTTTTGAAATCCGAAATTTTTTTATATTAGTCCGTAGCTGGTCAAA
>CM052168.1:5155826-5206305 GCA_028455555.1 Augochlorella aurata | reverse complement strand
TTTATTTTAAATAAATATCTACAATTTAAATTTATAATAATTAACACTAAACCTACCGACATTTCATGTATACCTAATCCTACCATGAGCGGTCAAATGACCGTTTCAAAAAAAAACATATGTATCTTAATATAGAAAGAGATTTTGCCAATTGGATAGTAAACAAAATATTTTTCTGGTGCTACAATTAAAACCCGCTCCCCGTTTTTCTATTTAGAAAGTTTTGTTTACCTTTATGCATTTTCAGCACATTTTTTACAAATTACAGCATTTTGTATTGCACATTTTCCACATACGTATTTTTTACATTTTATACAAATTTTATTAGTCTTATTAACTTTACAATATCTTATTTGACAAGATTTCCGTCCAGAAGAATCTGTAGCTGCTTTTATTATTGTTTTCAATGAACATTCTTTGCTTAGCTGTCTCTTCTTCTGATATTCGGTCCCAAACTCTTCTGAGAATTGAAATAAAAATTTCTTACGAATTTTGTTGTGACCTTTCCCTTGCCGGTTTTGACTGCAATTATTAGTTTTATGACTATGTAAAGGGATTTCCTCCGGGACTGTTCGGCACGTGGTGCGGCCGGTCGCTGATCGACTGCAACCGTCTGCTGCTGGCCGCCGGGCCTCAGTTCGCGGAGCCTTTTGGAAATCTCGAATTTATAACACGCGCAATTTGCTATTGAGGCCGTGGACGAAGACCTCTAAAGACTAAAACATGATGTGCCTATTATACTAAAAAATATGCGTTGGTATGGATTCCTTAAAAGTTGCTTCGCCGTTGCTTGTGCAAGCGGTCAAATGACCGCTCGTGGTAGACTAGACATGCTATGAATTTTTTTCGGAAAGTAAGCAATAAAGAAAGTTGTGAATATTGAATAATGGGTCGTATGTATATTATAGGAAAAGTCAATAAGCTACATGGTAATACAGTAACGTTGTATACGAGAAATTCTAAACGAAATTTCAAAAACGGTCATTTGACCGCGCATGGTAGGTTTAGTGTTAAGTACACCGAGGATTTTTATGCATTACAGCGTCCGCACATTTTTAATATGCGACAGAACGTATAAATTAACAACGTTTAATTGCATTTATATTTTACTTTTACAATGAGTAATATTTTAATTGTCGAAGCAAACTTTTCTTCAGTTCTAATTTATGTGAAATGAGGCACGAAAATGTGAATTTGCATAAAGATTCGTAGTAGAATAACAGGAAATAAAAATATGGTGTTTAACCTTATGTTTGTAAGAGAACTATAAGCAAAAGACTATTAATACATGCGCGTTATTAAAGATATTCAGAATTACCTGTGGTATATTGTTGCGTAAGTATGTCGTTGGTCTTGAAGCTACCATAGGGTGATCATGCGAATCTTCTACGCCTCGCACGCCATCAACAACCGCAATTTCATTGACCTTTGGATCGGTCTCAGACTTCGTTATTATTCTGAGATGCAAGTCGGTTATGACGTTACCCTCATCATCGCGGGTCGACGACATTGACACTTTACAAACACTATTTTGACAGCCATCCAAGCTCGGTTTGATTTCTTTGCCGTTGATAGTGATCTCGATGTTATTAATAATATCCGACAGTTTCTTCGAATCCTCCTGGAAACACGTTTTGCATGTTAAGGGATAGAAAACAAATTGCTAAAAATAATTTATAATATTTTATAAAATATGAGATAAAATAATACATTATTCTATGTTATCTTTTTCATTTTAGATTAATTGCTAATAGGCCTTCTTGCTAATAGCTTCCTCTTATTCTGATTATTAATAATTTGTAATATTTTATAAAACATGAGATAAAATAATGCATTATTCTACGTTACCTTTTTTCATTTTAGATTAATTGCTAATAGCCCTTCTTGCTAATAGCTTCTTCTTATTCTGATTATTAATAATTTGTAATATTTTACAAAACATGAGATAAAATAATACATTATTCTATGTTATCTTTTTCATTTTAAATTAATTGCTAATAACCCATTTATAATACACTATTACCAGACTAAGACGTTTTATGCACAATAGAGGTTATCTACACCCAGTCGGAGAAATTAATAATCTTAAATAGATTAGAAATAATAAATTTTAACAGTTTCTTAATCTCTCTACTATTTTATATCTCAACTACACAATTTTGCTATAATTCGTAAAATCCGCAAACTAATAATTACCGTAATCGAGATGATGAATTAAATTAAATATGCAATGTTATCTGATGTATTAATTAAATCTAACAATTAACAGGAAAGGTCCTATTATACTCGTTCTATAATTAAAAATACATGGTAAATATACAGTCCAGCAGCAATAGACTGATGATGATGGTGTTGATTTTGAATACGAAAATTATTTAAATACAATCATAAAAATTTCAAGGCAAGTTTGTTGTTCTGCACTTTGCTTTTTATTCGTGTCATAAAAATGTTCTTACGAATAACGACCTCGAACAGCTCTACTGTCAGATACGTGTGATCAATTTATGTCTCTGAATTTATGACGTTGTGCCGAGCTTCCCGTAAATCCATAACCAACCAGAGGTTTTATGATGTCGACCATCAAATAAGAATAAGGAACGTCTGACGTGCCCGAATGTTCAGCGGTTTACCGAACTATAAATGTCGATGGTAGAATTCGTGTAAATGTTTGTCGTGAGTGATGTATTTTATACCTGCGGGTCAACCTGCCCGACTGTTTCTTTAAGACAACAAAACACAGAAACGTTGAATAGAAAGATGACGATAGATATTTTCTAACAATGTTTAATTGAAACTGTATTATAGAGGTATCTTACAAATTACATTTTATCAATGCCACATTTTGATAAAATACATCTCATAATGCAAATAGAAAGGAAATCTGATGTTTTATACGATCTAAAAAGAGAAAATGAGTAAATATGAAACTTTGATCAACATAATACGGATTAGGATTTATGTTCAGTTAGGAAAAGTGATTTTGCAAATTGTTTTCTCAAAACCTGCCTGGCTTTAGTCAAATAATGTTTGCGTATTTAAAATGGCTTAGTTTAGGGATCATGTCACAATTCTTTCATTTAAAAATATTTATTGATTACGAAGTCTTAGTTGATCTCTCGCAACACCTGTCAAAAGTAATTTTTTATATATATAGATATCTTGTTGGATATTTGTTTTATCGATGAAACACGAACGTTTATATTGTTAAAAATCACAATTTGCCACAAGCCAGTATTTTGATACATACTTAGGTTAACAACAAAATCGTGTATCAAGTATTAAGGAATCGTTGTAAAAAGGGTGCTTCAATCTTCAAGTCTGTAAGAACATTTTTTAAGCAGTGCTCTCTTCGCAAAGAAATAATCCATAAAATAATAATCAACGGAAAGATTTTATTTCATAAAATCTTAAATTTAACTTCATAATTATTTCAGTTATAAAATAAAATAACATGTCATTTGAAATAATATTTCAAATAATGTTATTTCAAATGAGATTTTAATTAATATTTCTCATAATATTATTTCAAATGAGATTTTAAATAATATTACTTCAAATGAGATTTGACATAATATTTCAAATAACGTTATATAAAAATAGCTACGAAATAAAAAAATTGTTATTTGAAATGATATTTCAAACAATGTCATTCCAGATCTGCCCAGGTCTGACTATAACAAATCATTTTTCAACGTTTTAACAATTGTTGCCTCCTACATCAACCTGATTTTTATTGAAGCAACGAATAAATTGCAAGAGCCGTGAAGAAATATTGACTCACTCGTTTCATATTGTTGGTCTGTTGCCTCAACTCTTCGTGTAAACAGTTAAATTCCGAGCGGCCAGTGATTTTGTTAAAATCCACGACGTTCTTCGGATCGAGGACACCGATGTATCGATCACCTTCCATCGACCGAAGGTTGATCTGCGAGGAAATTTCCGTACAGAAACTCTTTGGCGCGAATGTCACCAGAAGAACCGCAACAATGATCTTTGTCATCCGTTTCTCCATTGTTTGCCAGCGGGGTTCACAGTCTTTTGTCGCGCGGAACATTGACTGTCGTGCGAAGGAGCCGCTTCGAGAAACGGACGAACATTGGGACAGGATGTGTGTAGTACAGTAATGACAATGATTGCCGTGCATGCATAAGAAAATTACAACGAACTCTGTAAACTAGCAGAATAGAAAAAAAGAAGAAGGACGCCCGACTCGCGAGGGGACTATTCTCATAGAAAAAAAATAGAGATAGGTGAACTTAATTGCTTCCTGAAGACATATCTACGGTGCAATCTCAAGCAACATCAAGGATTTCATTATCACGGGCAATTAAGAACGAATGGAAATGTCGGCGATTACATGCAGATTGAATGTGATGAAATAATCAATGTTGCTTTAATTAGAGCTTCATTTATCCGTTTATAATATTATTCAATAATGTTACAATTATAGCCTGCTTCATATATCATTATCTAACTTTGTATATGAACTTTGCAACGTTGCTTTGTCAGTGTACATATCATTTTACGACGTAATTTCTTAATTTAAATTTACACGATATTCAATTTTATTTTAATACATTATGCTGACATAGTCTTTACACAACAATACAGAGAAAGTAAAATAAATGAACTAAAATAATAACATAGCTTTAATGCAGGTTAGTTTCCTTTTGTTATACATGTACATACATATTTAAAACGATTCGAAGCATGGAATAGGCTAACTATCTGTAAAACGTCAAATATTTTAAATCAAAAGTATGAATTAAAATGAAATTATTGATTAATTATATCATATTTCTGCATAAAGTATGAATTGAAATGAAATTATTGATTAATTATATCATATTTGTGCATAAAAATATGTAATACACAAACGTCTTTCTAAATGTAACTAAATCATCTCATACTGTAATTTTATAATCAGGTCTACAGATAAATTAGAAATGTTTACACACAATTTGATTAGAATTAAGTTAAAAAATATAATGTGTATATATATAATTTTTAACCAGTCACTAAAATATTAGACATCGCTGTGATTATTACAAAGTACATAGATATAGATTTTAAATTAGTTCCAAAGTTCTTGTTTTCAATACCTTGAGTTCATTTCGAAGTTTCATTGACAATTACCGCAAACAATGCGACTCTGAAAACGAAGATAATATTCGCACGGTGAACAGATGCAGTGTGAAATTTTTCGTACGAATAATACGAGCGCAAGCCCTGCGAAATTGCTTTTGCCAAGATGAGATTCGATGATGAACGAGCCCAGGAAAACGGAGAGGAGCCGTAATTGATGTCATGTTGCTCTTTCGACGCGGGAAACAACGACTAACTACTCTGAAATGCACCCTGTTGAAACGCTGTCGTTGCTCCGCGCAGGGGTTGAAGCAATTTTGAATTCCCTCGTTTACATTTAACGTTTGCCTAAACCTCTGAGCAAACGGAGGGTCCGGAAAGCTCATTGAAATTCATTAAAACTCTTCTTACAGCTATCCACCCTTGCAGGCTGCAGCAATCGATTTTCCCCAATCATCGTACTCGTTTAATCCGGTTTTAATAACGTCGTATGTAACACTTTGACGCGATCGTTCTTAATCTGAATGCCTTTAAATCAAATGCTATGAACAATGCATATGTACCCCGCTTGTATTCATAGCTGACAAAGAGGTTATACGATTGCTAAAAGAAGTAAAATTAAGTAAGTTATACTTGATATTATACTTTATCATCTTTAATGCAAGTGTCTACAAATTTTTTACATGAATACAGTGCTAGAATAATAATTAGACTTTCATACATTTTTTACAAGAATTACTATGTCAAATAAAAAACTGTAGGGGCATGAGAAGAATTTCAGAATACATTTTTATATTATGTGCGCTTTATTAAAAAGATTCAAAGAGTAAAGACATTGTCGTTGCCTTTTTCAAAGATCACATGCAAAATAGCAAACGAATTTAAACAATTTGAAAATGTTAGCGTGCTACTATAGACTTTGTAAAATTATTATGAAAAGAAATAAATGTTTGCGTAGTTTCTGTTGCAGTTTTAATGAAGACAATTTTTATTGTGCATAAAAATCCATAGACTAATGATAACTAAACGTTTAAATTACTGTTTTTATTTTCCTTCGAATATTATGTTCATTCGTAATATTTTCGTGTATAGTTTATAGTGCATATACCAAATGTATTTTAATTCACAAACGAATCAATATTTTTTAGAGCTATAACATCTCTGCTTAATAATAATTAAAAAATATCAGAACTAATATTACTGAGAAATATTATTCTTGTTAAATACCATGCACTATATTATCAATACATTAAGAATTCTGTTTACTAGTTCACTGTAAAACGACTTTAAAATGTTATATACCACACATTGCCATCAATAAAAGTTTATTATCCAACGTTTAACATATGGTTATTAAAGTTTTCGTTATTAAAAATAACGAAATATTCGTTCATGGTAACTGAATCTATATATCATAGAAGAGTAACGCAAGTTTCTTTTGTTCATAAAACTATTTCTCGTTTAATATTCGCTAATAACTTTGCATAAGTTATCTTTTACGCGTTGCAATGGAGGTTACACTTTTAAGTTGCGTCCGAAGGATAACCGTGTATGTAATTAGAAAAGAACTCCGTGTGGTAGTGAATTATCCACCAACTGAAGGAAATCGGGTTACGTAAACCTTCCTACGTCGCGTTAGAGGAACGCTAGAACATTGCCTTTTAATAAGGATTTAATCATTTAATCAATTTAAATAGTAAAGCGATAGCGTATTGAATATTATAATACTTAAATGTTCAGTTTTCCATTAATTGCATTACAAACAGACGAAAGATTGTAAACGATTTCGAATTGAATGTATAATGGTTAAAAAAGAATTAGGTGCCTAGAATTTGAGATATGAAATTAATTTGTGAAATAATGCTTACGTAATACATTACAAAAATAATGCAACGATTGCACTCTTAAAGCGGACAAATTACCAGTTTTAATACTGATTATTTGAAAATTGATTATCTCCTGTGTATATGATATGACGATATAATATAATAAGTTTGAAGGAAATGAAAAAAGAACATAAAGATATCGATACTATTGATTATAATAATTATCTGCAGTGTATCAGTAACTGTATTTTGGTAGCAATCGTTGACTGTTAACACTTTCCAATGACGTAAAAAGAATTATACAACTTTTCACCAGTGATTATAGTGCAAAAGCTTTGAAGTTTTTGTGAATGTTAAAAAGGAAATTCTCCATTCTGATGGATGTGCTTCTGTCATATTTTAATAGAATAATAAAAAATAATCTGTTCATTATTCCACCGGTGTAGAAAATGTCTTGCGGCTTCCGGTGAAAGAACTTAAAAAGATTTAAAACTTTTCCGGCAACCTAATACATACTCAATGCCTGGTTTCCCGGAAACTACCGGCAAGTCTGGCTTCTAGACACGTTTAATGTTGATGGAGCGTAGGAAATGGAACGGTTAATGTACCATGTCTAATCGCGTTCACGTTTCGCCAAAATCGAAACAGCTAATGCGATTCTTATACTATCCCGGTAACGATAATAAACAAGATGACTTACCTTTATATTTTATGGTATTCGAAATAATAAAATAACATTGAAGTAGTTGCTTTAAAATATTAAAACTTTTTAATATCAATATTTTGATATTAAATTATTATATTAAAAGGTTAATTTTTTTATAAATAATTACATTAAATATTAATATTAGTTAATATAATTTAAAATAGTAAAATTGATATATGAGCAAATGTTATCTGTTTGAATAAATATATTTTATCTAAAAATATCTGTGAAGCTTTTAACAAGAATCATAGATTTCTAATTGTAAGATAACAGGAAATTGGGTGTAATAAAATTATCTTGCATGTTTCTAATTCTTGTATATTTACAGAAGTTAATATTTAGTATTTACATGAACTTAAAGAAGGTACTATTATACATATGTATTCATGTATATATTTATCAATATATTTTAATATTTAACTATATGCACTTCCAAGATACAATTAACTGTTGTTATTTGATGTACAAACAGTATAATTTATATTTATATTATATATAATAACAGGCATCCTTACCATCAAATTGACAGAATATATCAACTCTTCGACGTTATATTGCAGCTGCTTCTCATTTTAGTAGGGAACAGAATTCACTCGTCTTCGTCAGAGAGATAATTTAGAGGCTCCTTTAAAACCTGTGCTCTTTTGTCGCTGGCGTATCCGATTACACGCGAAACAGAGGCAGCAAAGGACACCAGGAAATTAGTCGCGGACTCATCCGTCATTTTAAACAAGACGTCAGGGTGGCACCATTAATTTTGTCACTCGACAGACCCGGTGCAGGCGGTACGAATTATAGGAGTCGTTTACGAGACGATATCTCACCGTTTGATGAACGATTTCCGAGAAAACAAAAACTCTTTCATTCCCCCCTGGACGCACGTTGCCTCGGCCATATTGGTAGAATCGCCAGAAATAGCTGGTCCAGTGGAATCGTTCGTGGCTTCCATGGAAATAAGCTGGAGCGGGACTGGGATGGTATCAATGGTGAAAGGAAACAACAGAAGTTGTGTATCAATCGGTTTATTGTGCCCGTAACGCCCGCGGTTTGTACACTATATCGATTCTCGCTATGTACAGGAATCTTTCTGACTTGGCGTACCGCAGCACCTATTTTTTAAAACTAACGCTTACTACTGCTCTACAGCTCTGCAAATAATCGTTCGAAACACGGAGGTTTCTCGCTATATTACACTTTTAAAGGCAAGCATACATTTGATCGTCAACAAAAACCAAGGGAAATTGTATTTTTTAAAGGTCGAGTACAGAAACATAATTACAAATATTAGCCTTTTACACAGGGTGTCCCAAAAATATAAGCTCTTTCAGAGGGGTGTTTCCTAAGGTGATCTGAAGTAACTTTTTCTCCGCAGCTTCGTTAACTAGTTATTAACGAAAAATAAGGTAATGTTTAATAAAAATTACAATATTTTTGAGACACCCTGTATAGTTCTCATTTTCTACAATCCATAGAATAATGCATAGAAGATAAATGATTTTGATTACGTTTTTATATATCATCTTCAAAAAATATCACAGAAAAATTGCATTGCTTAAGTTATATACACACTGTGCTTGCAAAAAAAGAGGAAACATGAACAATAAAATTGGCAATCGGTATTTATATTAAATATAAGCTAATAAATAATCTTTTAGTAAATTATATTGTACTTTTTACAAATGTCAAGCGAAATAATTCGATTTCGCATGTGCAACGTTCCATTTTTCGAGCGATTATGAGCTACACTGTACAACTATGGATAAATATGTACAAAAATACAAAAAGGGGTATTGGCACACTCGAAACGCTGATGTGGCAAGTATATCACATCGTTCGAAATCGTTGGACTCGTTTCAGCCCGATTACAGAGCTTCCTGAGTACGAAATTGGCAGTTCGCGATACAATGGATAAAATTTGGCAATATTCTGTCGGACTACTCGGCGATAAATGCGACGACATCGTAAAACTCTGTATAATCGAAGTTCCTTAGGGCATAACGCTTAGATAAGGGTAGATAAGATACAAGATATTCATGTTAGCATTGGGAACCAAACTCTGTGGAACTTCGATAGAGCCGATTGCGTGATACCACAGACAGTCGAGATAGCATTGAACGAAAATCAATTTGAAATATCAATCACTCGAATATTCCTCGTGAAAAACTTTGGCTCGGTCGATTTTCGGCAAATTGTCCTCGCAAGTTGATCAACAGCTGTTACATATGAACTTCTGTAACGCAGAGTTCGTCGTCGTTTCACATAGTTTTCACGCGACCGTGAAATCGAATAAATTAAAAAGATACAAAGCCGATTAAAGATTACAATTCAAACGCATGCAACTGGTTTCTGTTCATCCCAGAACTAATTCCACGAAGATTTAGTTCAACATTTAAAAATATCGTTTAAAAAGACTCTTCGAAAATTTCGTATTCGTTGTCGTAATTTAGACCGAAATAAACGGCCAACTTAGGCACCAAAACCAGCAAAGCGCCCGCCAGAACATTTACAGAGTCCGTGACTTATTTTTGAACAAGAGATTCTTTGCAGCAATGACAACAGTGAACGCAGCAATGCACAGCGAGACGTTCACAGAAACACAAGATGCGTTCGGTCGAACACGCATCGCGCGATGAACGTTCGATTCAGTCTTAACATATTTAAGGAGGAAACAAAGATATACATGTCAGTTTCTACAGTTACTCTTTGTTGTCAGCTAATAGAAAAATTACACGCGATTATACATTCGAATCTACTCGACGCTATATAAACAAGTTTTTATTGCAAATTTCAGGACGTTTTTCGGACGAGACACTTACCACCGTGTTCTAGGACACGCTTACACATTTTCAATATCTATTATACTACACTGAAAACAAAATGTGTCGGCGTATCCTGAAAGTAGGTTAGTGTCCTGTCTCGAAAAATGTTTGAAAGGAAAATATTTATTGCAACATTTCCTGATTCGTTAAGCAGGCTCCTCCATTTTACCTGACTCCACTATTCTGCTTATATTACTCGCATTACTTTCCTTATTTTTGTGAATGCTATAGTTTGGCTAACTGATTGTGGCATTGGTTGCTTTAATACAAATTTCGATGAACACCGACGAAGTTGTGACCATACGCGTATTTTTATACAACTCTGTCCGTAACTATCAAGTTTAATAGCAACGTGCCACGTGTGGTCGGCCAAGTTATAGCATCTTTACACCAGTACTGTCCTTGATTGGACCCGCCTTTTACGCACATCTTTTCCCATGTCAAGTTCTCTGTTATATAATTATATACTTATGTAATTATGCTTAGTATGTACAAATACATAGAATACATAGTCTAATATACTTAGATCTATTTAAACAAATTTGGCATAACAAAAAGTTAAATTTTAACTTAACCGGCATTTGTTCAGTTGAAAATCAACTGAAAATCATCTCTTTTAAAAAAAGATTATAAAGATTATAGATTCCAGGATGTGGCAGTCAGTAGCATCACGGTTCGGTAAAACATCCGAGCAACAGATTTTGGACAGTGCTGGCGTAAAGAATGACCCGTGCCAAGGAAAGCGACGCTTCTACACACGAAGATACTTACTCCTCGCTACCATAAACTTTCCTTTTAAGTACTAAAATTATGTACAGGTGTTCTCGATATATTTCTCGTCGCGTTACAACAGAAGTGAAAGGGAATCTCTCGGGAGAAGTTTCGCGTTTCGAGCTAATCTATTAGACGTATCTGGTCAACTGGGTGTGGAAATCTTGTAGGCAGACGATCAATTGGCTAAACGTCGGCCTCTCGTCCGCGGACATCGCCCAGCAATATGCCATGACAGCGAACAGTTCGTCCGGACAGTTGATTGGCTGTGCTAATCGGTAGCCGTCCCTGAGATACGAAGCCATTTCGAATGCGTCTACCTCCACGTATGGTTGTTGTGCCAGCGTTGTCAGTTCCCATAATAATACCCCGAATGCCCACTAAAAAAATTGCAGCAAAAATACATTGCTTTTAATAACAATAATAACCATCTACCCGAAGCCGTTCAGGAAGCTAGTAAAAACCATAAGTCGTTTAAATCGACAATTATTAATTACCGAGCTGTTCGTCTGCTATTAAAAAGCCCAACGATATTAATTAAGCTCATTATCATGGACGATCTCACCCGATCAAACGATAGGCAGCGATTTAATTCATTAAACGCGCGGCCAGCTCAGAGTAAAACGGGTGTCTTATTAATTCTTGCCACGAAATTTTTATAAATATTCGCAATCCATTGGCTGAGCAGAAATTAGTATTTAGAAGATAGGCGATTTTCATGATTGTACAGGTACTATCGAGTTGGTCCAAATTTTCCACGTAATAATTACTTAACAATTACGTCCTGTAACATTCGATAGCTTTGGTTCTCTTCTGTTATGTGATTATTGACTTAATCTTTTCGTGTGAGTAATAAAGTGATCCATTTTTGGAAAACTATAGAGTTTCCCATAGTTTCCGGAAATCTCCATAGTTTTCTAAAAATTAATCACTTTTTTATACACACGAACGAATAAGTACAATCGCACAACACGAGAAAACCAAAGCTATCGAATGACGTATGAGACATAACCGTCAAGCAACTATTATTACGTTATCTCTAATTTACTTTGAGAGAATAAATTAAATTATTTGAAATACATTAATGATACAAGATTTTATAAAATTTCGTAAAGGTATAAATTATAATGCACGTTGTATAGTGGAATCTGTAGTGCAGATCCGAGATTGATATTGCTTCTCTTTATTAAGAACATCTACCAATCTGTAATTGCATTCCATAAACAAAACAAACGATAATTTAAGAATTAATGGGGGTAGTAAGAACGAATATTAAAATATCTACGATAATATTTTATAGTAAATTTGATATGGAAGTAGCTTTTCCGGACTTACCACGTCAGAGGAGGTGCTGAACGTCTTGTTCAGCAGACTCTCGATGGCGAGCCACTTGATTGGCCGGTTCTCGTTGTCGCCGAGACAATGATAATCCTGGGGGAACAGATCCCTGGCCAGAGCATTGTCCGTGATTTGAACCCTGAGATCGTCGTCGACGCTAATAAAAAGGTAACATCGATCGTTAAACGTCCTCCGAGCTGTTCCCGACTTCTGACGCGAGCGTAAAAAGGGACAGGGGCAGCACGAGCACCGCGACGAATCGAGCATGGCCCCGGCTAAATTTGTCGACTGGTTCGCGTGGCAATACAGCAGATAAGGGCGAAAAAAGCGGTTGCAGAAAAAGAAGCTGCCCGAGGCGCGCATTAAAAGTCATTCTCGCGAGGCGAAACAGTAGCTGCCGGTAATTAAACAGTCTCGGACCAGTGTATTTATTGCTAATTAATGTCGCACGGCCAATTAATTCCGTAACGAAACGTAACGACCTTAAGTTTATGGCGTCTTCAGTGAATTATTCGGTACAGTGTGTGTTTATCCTTCAGGGGAGCCTTCCTAACCTCGAGCGAATTCCCGTAAAAAGATATCTAGCCGAGTTCAAAGTTTCGAGATGTGGAAATGATTCTTCAATAACAAAAATCGTTTTCGTCAATTATAATGCTTATCCGTAACCAAGTAACACTCTCGTTATCGATCATTCTTATTTGTATAAAAAAAAGCAATTTTCGTTATCTACAATTGGTTATTTCCGTCATTTGTAATGATTATTGATAAGCAACCTCGTTTTGGTTATATCGGTTATGGTGTCTGGTTATTAGCGTTCGTAGAAGCTTCAATCAGATTTCAAATCGAAGGAGTGGGGGTGGTCACCCGACGCGCTAGGACAACGGAGTGGTGCGTCACGTGTTCTACCCCAACTCCGTCGATTTAAAATCTTACTTGATAGCCTGCGATCGGGTGGTGTTACTGTATTGTAGAAGAAAAGACGTGGAGAAAGGAGGTAAATAGAAAGAGAAAGAGAGAAAGAAAGAGAGAGAGAGAGAGAGAGAGAGAGAGAGAGAGAGAGAAAGGGAAAAAGGGAGAAGAAGGTAGACGGCAAAACCGTTTGCGTTGTACTCGCAGTATTATTATAATAATGTGAGTTTTTGCTTACACGCAATTCCTAGCAGCCAAGTCCCTGTGCACCAGCCTCTTTCTGTGAAGATACTGAACTCCTTTGGCCGCTTGGAGGGCCATTTCCACGACTTCTTGCGTGGTGAGAGCCCTCGGTGGCCCCTCGCTGCTCAACTTGCACCTCAGCAAGAACCTCTTCATGTTCTTGTATCCGGTGTGCGGATACAAAAGGAAAGGCGCGCTTCTGTCCTCGATCGAGACGCCCAAAACGGGCAGCAACACCGGGTGGCTTAAACCGTATAGCGCTAATCCCTCGCGCAAGAGGAGGGCGACCTTAAGAAACCAAATTAAAGAGCACGTCAGAAAAATAGTAGGACAAGGCTCCCAATTATCTAGGCTGTCCGGAATACCGTTACTTTCATTTGTTTCAACGATGATCATAGTAATATGACAAAGAATTGCAAACAACAGAATTTGATTATAATATTGGATATTATGTATTTATTATTAACAGAATAAAATCATTTAAGTACTGCATTAGTTTACTGTACGTTCTAAGAAAGTTGGTAAAAGGTAATAATCGTGTATTCGCCGTGATCGATACCTTTCGCATACTGATATGGTTCAAAAATCTAATTTGTGTAAATGGTTATAATTTTAAATAGCTTTCTGTCGACTGAAACAGTGTTTTTAAACTATAAAAACCGTTGGATTCTATGAAGAAAGTATAAACATTAATATTTCTTCTACAGTTTTAGAATAAATAGAGCAATATATAACTGGCACACGTTTTTGAACTATTACCGACATCCCGTAATTAACCCCTTGCCATACTTTGACGAATCTGACATGTGACGAAGATTTCTAGTAATAACTTGGTAAGTATATATGCTGTTTCGTTCTGTTTAGTCTGAATAAAATTCTAATTTCCTGTCATCAGTATTTAAATATTTAAGTAAATGTAAACACACGATAAATATAAATTGTCTGTTTTCTTCTTAGAAATTATTACAATCGAGAAACTTCTAATCATCGTAATTACGAAGAAAATGGTACGGCAATCTACTTTGTAGAAGTACCGGCTGTGTTTATATCCTATGTTTAATGCAATTTATATACTTCAATAGTTTAATACAAGTTAGATAAGTTCAAAAAGCTAATTTAGTATGAATATATTGGTGACGATAACTGGTAGAAGTAGCTTTTTGAAGTGTCGATGATTGGAACATTTACATTATTTTCATTAATTTCATATCAAAAAGCCTTTGACGTACTGAAAATATTTAGTTGCATAACTAGAGACCTAAACAATTTGAAATACAAGAAGAAGTTGATATTTATGTTTTCAACTGAAAATATATAAATGAACGAAAAATTATCTTTAATGTGTCGGTAACTGCTATCGATTAGCTAAGTACCGAGCATCCTTCGAGTTACCGACTAACAACCATAATCAATTTAGCTTCTATGGAACACTGACTTTTCTCGCACTTGTTCTTCCACAATTATAATTATTAAATGAAATGAATTATTAGTGTAAATGAAACTGTAAATAATTTTTAGTGTGATTATTAGAAACGAATTATGAGAGAAATAATTGGGTATTATTTTAGGTTTTCCACTATGAAATCTGTTGTTATGGTAGTTATTTCGAACTTTTCTTACGAACTTTTATCGCTACAAGTTTGTATTTAACAACAAAATCCATATTTAATCCACGCCAAATTCATACTTATTATGTGCAAGGCATTTTAAAACTGATCCCAAAATTTATAAATTTTCATGACGTGTAATGGTAAAAATTACTCGAAATCGTGTCTTCCATAACATATTTCAAGGTTATCAAAATCGACGAGGAATCGCTGAAGTAAATAATTACCAATAATTGACAATAAGAAAAAATGATGCAAAGGTAAAAGACAATATGACATTCAGATTGCTTACAAAGGTATATTGTTTAACATAAATAGTTTCATAAATATAATGCACAACACGAAGAATAAAAAAGAATAAAAAAGATGATTTACATAAAAACCAACCTTACGGTATAATAAAAGAGAACCTTGTAGTAAAGTACCAAACAAGCTTAAAGTAAAATAAAAAAGTTCATTTTGAAATAAAATGGAAACTGTACCTAAAACCTAATTATCGATAAGAGCGTATCCAACGCGGCAAAAGCACAAGATTAAGGGAGGAACTAACGAGGGGCTAATTGCGAGCGAAATTTCAGGGAAACATAGTGTGCTAAATTAATTAGTTGGCTTTCGACGAAACTTAATTGGCCAAGGGAAGAAAAAGTTACTCACTTGCGACTGTGATGCATGTTCAGCAGCAGTTTTCACTAGGACATCCCTCGGGGTAGACGCGCCCTCCTCGTGATAACTGCCTCTGTACACGCGACCGAATGTGCCTTCCATTTCAATGCTGAGAAGGCGTACCCTGCATCTGTAACAAGTGCGAAGGAAGATTGCCTCGAGATTCGTGACTTCCAGCATCGGCGAAACCGATAATTATTCTGTACAAACTTTGAGAAGCATCTCTTCTGAAATTACCGATGCCTGCATTGATCGTCTAATTGCTAGAATGTAAACCTGTCTGGCATCCGTGCAGACTTGAACAACAGAACGGGTGGAGTTAAAAGAATTACAGATGATACGCATGAATTCCTTGGAACTTGAAAAACTGCTATTATAATTTCGTTCCTTTACGATTGGTTCACTTCGTGTAATGCTGTGTTTGCAGCAAAGTTAAAATGTTTAAAGAGCAAACGTTTATCTAAAATAATTAATCGAATAAATTCTTTTGAGGCGATCTTTTATTCGAATAACAATGATTCGTTATTCGCAACAAATTATTATAGTTATTCATTCAAACAACTCTTCAATTTTTATTCGAATTTTCCAGAAATAGGATTTGCACAAACTTCTCACTAGCTATTTTTCTCTTTTCTGTACAGTTTTATAGTTATTTCAGAGTGCTACACATTTAGACGATTCGGTTTTGGAAAGAAAAATTCATAATATCCAAATACATGATATAATAATTTTTATATTTTACAAAAATCTTTTTAATTTTGCGTACCTGGCAACTAATTCTGACATCAATATGAAAATTATACACTTAATGACGAATACTTCAGGTGAAGAAAATTAGCGACGATTATTATATTCCTTTTCCTTCCATTTTGCTTGCGTATGTTCATGTTTGTACAAACGTGTTACAAGCAATATTTTAAGCGCGCTGTTCAAATATCCTTTTAGTACTGTTTCATAGTTACTCCTGAATGTGACACAGAATATTTGCACAAGTTTGCTTTGAAAAGAAAATTCAGGATATCTAAATACATAATCCGACAATGGTTATATTCTGCAAAATTTGTTTATTGAATTTTTAGTAATTAGTGACTATAGTACCGACATCAATATGAAAAATATATATTATATTAGATCGAGAGAATAAGCGTCGAGGTTTGAACATTTTTTCCTGTGCGAGCAAACACTGACCGTTCGCGATTTTTCGATCGATCGATGATTGGACGGTTTCATAGGCACGTTCTGTGCACTTAAACGCGCGGAATATCAAGATTTTTCCCGGTCTCTGAAGAGCCTGCTTAACCTAAAAACACGGTGCAGGCTTCCGCCAGAGCTACTCGAAGCTTCAATAGAAAAATGCTTAGAATCCGGGAGTGAAGACATGTACAGATGTCTATGAATGGTTTCACTAGTCATTTCAAGCTAGCCTAGTTACCAACACTCAGACTTGGGCATTATTTGAATAAAATTTTATTCGGATAACATTTCGTATAAATTCTTCAAAGAACATTTTATTCGAGAAGTGCTTCAAATAAACACTTTGACTAAAATTTAAATAAACGAAAATTGTGAAAAAGGCCTCTTCGAATATTTTATTCGAACAGTTTAGTGGTCATATTTCTTGGCTATAATTTTATTCGTATAATACACATTTTCGTCCGCCACCCATATACATATGGGTAACACGGCAGTCAAAGTGTTAAACTACAGCAGGTGTTTTGTACATGTTTGTTCGAAGCAATTGCAATGAAAATTGTAGTAGCATTATCTACCCCTATAATTTTTGAAGTCATTGCCAATTAGGAGTAGAGACAACATTATATAGCTGCAATAAAAATGAAATTACCTCTGAACTGTAATTTCCTGGATTCTCTCGTGTAGTTCTCGACTGGGTCGATCGTCTAATCGTCTGTAAGTAGACGTCGATGTAGCAGATGCCGGAGGAGGTGTTTCAGAAGACAAAAATGTTTGCGCTGGACCAACGCCGGTGCTACGCTCTACGCTGCATGCGGAACTTAGACCTCTTGACTCCCTGGACAAAAGAAAACAATACAAAATTGCAGGCTTTCTCTGAATTCGAAGTTGTACTGTTTAAAATTTTTAGTGCAGGGCTGAAGATTGACTTTAGAATTGATTATTGTCCTTTTTTATCTACCGACAATTTTGTAATAATCATTTTAAAATCGAAGATCTACTGTTGAAGACTTTACAAAATTGATTAAAAAACGATATCATTTCATTCATTATTTAATAAATCATTTGAATTAATGGAATGTAAAAAGTTCTTTCGAAATTATTATTTAAAATAAAGTTATCGAGCTTCGTTTGTAAGTAAGCCATTAAAAATTCTATTAACAGGTTTCTGGTAAAGAAAGCGATAAAAAGAAAATTTCGAAGTTCAGAGATCATTTAATTAGATTAATATGCTAGTGTTAACATGAATTAGATATTCACAGAATTTTATGTACTCGAGATTTTGTTGCACATTGGACGGTTCTCCCATGTAATAAAATACAAACTCTCGTACATCGGACTATATGATAAAATGAAGAAATGACGTTCCTTTCATTGCATTTACATACAACAAAATATTCCTTTTATATACATCAGCAATATTTGTGTTAAGAAGTTTTAAGTCTGGCGCGATTTTGTAAAACGCATATTTCATTTATACAAAGAACCGGGAAATTAATGTGTCACAGACTTCGGAGAAAATAGCACGTAATTTCCTATCAATTTGTTAAAAATAGAATCGAAGAGCACCGACTGCTACACAAGTTCTGCCGCAAGTCGCGGATGCGTGATGCAACACAGTATACTTAATCTACTAATTAATGAGACAAGTTACGCCGTATGTCGTCAATGGCGATCGTAATTATAGAACAAGTGAATTAAGATAAGGTTGCTTACTGAAGAGGGTCACGATGCCTTCTGGTCTTTTTATCCCGCACGTAGTATGCAATAACCAGAACAAAGATGGCGGCAATGAAGGCACAGACGCAGCCAACGGCAGCGTAAAACACTTGTCCGCCGGAAGTGGTTCCAGAAGCGGCGACCAGCACTTCTTCGGCTCCTATATTGCTCTTATCCTTTAAACAGATTTTCTTCCGTCTGAAGTCCAGGCTGGTCGTGTTTCGTCTCGATAGAGAGACATTTATTCGAAGACTGAGATCGATTTCCGCGTCGTACGGGCCGCAATGTAACGCCAATGCCCAGGTTTGAAGACCACCCACTGGGATCTCGCCAGCCTGTGATATGTTCAGGGAACTGCTCAAGGCTGACGGATTGCTGATGTCTATTGACATTGAGTATGGCAGCTGGAAATGCAAAATAAATCGTTTTACATCCTCTTGGCGAATCGGTTTTATACGACATTCCCGGGAGACAGAGTCGGCCATGGTACGAACATAATTTTATTCCTCGAATAAAATTTTATTCGAAGAACATTTCGGCAAACTTCTTTGAATAGAATTTTATTCGAAAAATATTCAAATATATTCTTCGATGCAATTTTATTTGAGAAGTATTTCAAATAAATTCGCCGAATATTTCGAATAACATTTTACTCGAAATTCATTAAATAAATTAATTGTGAAAAAGAACTTCTGACTCTTTTTCTTTGCATTATTTCAGTAGACTGTAACACACTTTTTGACTTTAAATATTCTGTTATCAATGTGGAACGAAAAGAGAAAGAGTTGTAAGAAAGAGTTTGCCCCGTAAACACTAAATAAATAAATAAGAAGAATAATAATAAACATTTCGAATATATTCTAAATTATAAGTATTTTTAAAAGTAATTCTCAAAAAACCCTGTTAATAAAAAATAAGCAGCCATTTTGACCTCAATACAGTTTAAACGAACCTAAGAAATATCGTAAGAGGGTTCAGTTGAATCACAAGATTTGTTTCAAAGTTGATGCTTTAAAGTTCGAGTTTTTTTTCCACCAACCTAATAATCCCTAGGATTGAAAAGACGCAAGCTACACAATCGAAATGGAAATTCGCCACGGAGTATTCAAATCGGTCGACAAACAGCACCATACATATTCAAAACTCCACCACTCCAGCGATCACTGTGTAAACAGCGAGTATCGCAGGCGACATCACGGACCTCGAAACGGAAGAAGATAGCTTCTCTACGAACTTTTCATCCCGCAAAACAAGCAAAACGCGACGGTGTTTCCGCGCGGAATAAATGTTATCTCGCAGCCGCGACGGAACGTCCCGTAGATGCGAATCATTGGAACGGGCTGATCTACATAGAAAGACGAAGGGAACAAAAGCGGGTGGCGAATCGGGGAATGGAAAACAGGGAATCGAAAACGGAGAACAGAGAATGGAGAACGGAGCCGAGAACCGTGAAAACAGAGAACAGCGAACGTTTCGTTAGGAAGGGAAGCAAATGGAACAAAGTCGGAGGTTGCAAGGGACGAGTTTGCTACTGCTCGCTCGTAATCACGCGAGCGTTGAACCTTCTTATAATCTGAAACGTACCATTCTTGGAAGACAATTTGCGCCCAACGGAGAGAGCAAAGTGAATTCGCAGGACCGCGGGTGAAGGAAGCCAGAAGAAAGGAGGCGAGAAGGAAATGGCGAAAGAAGAGGGACGGATAGAAATAAGGGAACGATGAAATCAGAGAACTAGGGAACAAGCGGAGAAGGAAGAAGAATTCGGTAGACGAAGGAGATGCGAGAGAGAGAGAGAGAGAGAGACAGGGAGAGAGAGAGAGAGAGAGAGAGAGAGAGAAAGGAACAAAGGTAGAAAGAATACAGAGAGCAAGGAAAACAGAGGAAGAGAAAAGAAGAAAAGAGAGAGAGAGAAACAGAAAGATAGAGAAAGAAAGAAAAAGGGAGAGAGAGAGAAAGGAGAGAAAATACAGAGAAATAGGAAGATAGAAAAAGAAAGAGTGAGAAAGAAGAGAGACAGAGGAAGTAAAAACGAGTGCGAGGAAAAGAGAGAACAAAAGAGTAAAAGAGAGTGAGAGAGAGGCTGAAACAGCTCGTAGCTGATTACCAGCTCGCAATGATGATCGGTTCCCAACTAGCCGCGGAGAAGGCATCTCGTCAACCTGCCCGCTTGTCGCTACACGTTACACTCCGTTCTGCCACGGTGTTCTCCGCGCTCTGCGGTCTTTTATGGCCGCGAGCAGCCAACTACGTGCTGACAGTGAATGCCTCTGTAAACCGGCTAACCGTTCGATTTAAACTGTCAAGAATTTTTACGATACTCTTTTTCTCACCCCCGTCGTAACGCTCAGGGTTTTCGCGGGAACTGGTCCGACGTGCATGGATGTTTATGGACACGTCGCGTCGCATCGCGCGTATAAGGACCATACTCGCGGAATTTATGAAACGCGTCGCTGATAACAGATTCTCGCTGCTCGAGAGGGAGAACGGGAATCGAGAAGACTTCGCTGCTTCTGGGTATCCTAATTTACGATGAACGGGATCCGATGTAAAGTGATTCTAAACGCGAAAACTTGAACTATGCGAAAGTTTCTTACAGCGTTTAAAAGAAATTCAGCAGTTAGTAGTCAAGGGTCTGATTTATTCGCAATTGCATTATGATCTTTCTTAGAAATACTTGAATGACGAATTTAATTAAGAAATAACAGTAGTGTGTATAATTATAGATTCGAAGTAACTTTTACATTTTTTGCGATATTTGAACGAAAGCTTAATAAAATACCACATTGCAATTTTTTATTATTTTTAATATTCAAAATTAATAAAATATCATACTTGTGTATTTCTATTTGCTATCATTTTTAATATAGAAATATATAAACATGGTGTTTTGTTAAATTTTTAAAAATTGCACTGAGTAAATAAAATATTTTATATCGGAGAATGTTACTTTCTCTTTGCATCACTGGTTTCGTAATGTGTGACGGAAACATCTTTTCATTGGCCTTCTCTTCGCGTCGAAAATATTTTTGTTAAACCTTAATTTTAATTATTGTAATAGAATAACACGTACCAAGAATATTTACGTTAGACAAGAATTTGTAAATTCAAATATTATCTTTCTCCACAATTTATGTAAGGCTTTTTAACAGATATAAGTAACTATTTAACTGAAATTCGTCTTATAAATAAATAAATTATAAATAAATTCGTCTTAACCGGCCTTAGCATGAATTCTTTGAATGTTATAATACTGAAACGTGCAGTGCGAAACAAAATTACCTTGTTATTAAAAATGTATCACAAAAAAATAAAAGTTGTGATTTTTACCATTACAAAAATAATGGATCTGACAAGACGAAATGGTTTAATACAATAAATATAATTAAAACAGAAGAAAGATTAAACGAATTTTATTTATTTATTTATGTATATAATACAGTAAAATATAATAAGAGTAAAAGAATTTAAATAATTTAGGAATTCCTTTCAGTTTACAAAAATAATTGAACAAGAGAGAATGTTTCTATTTGATCTATGTTTCATTCAATTAATGCAGAAAAATTTGATTTTGCACAAAAGCCATACGGAATAACGATTAAACAAAGAAAGAAATATCAGTCGGACTGGTTGCAGTTCGTGAAAAACGTTTCTATTTTGCACAAAGATCCGCAATATAGTGATTAAATACAGAAAGGAATATTTATCTGGCCTGTTGCAATTGATGAAAAAAATTTGTCTCTTGTACAGAGATCCGCAGCCAATGATGTTCCACGGAACAGTCACTATTCAGCATTTCGTCTCCTGAAATCGTCTGAGCGACCCTCGGACATTGAAAAAGACAGTATACATCAATCGAAAAAAATATGCGACGAATTTGTCCGGAGGAACCATTCGCATAACTGAAAAGTCGCCGGTTTGATTGACAGGTAGCCCCTGTTCGCCTAAGTAACGTCCAGGACACTCGGTTTTGTCGCGAAGGTGACGGATGTCTCGGCGCTGGTCATCAGTCTTCAACTTTCTGTCTCCCTTTCCTTCTCCTCCTTCCAATGAGACAGCTCGAAGAAGTGGCTGGACCACTTTGTCCTACTCTCGGATCCGTTCCTTTTCTTTCTTTTTTTCTGCACATCGTCGACGAGTCAATCCGACACCGTGCCGCATTCTACCCACTTTCCGCCGCCACTTTGTCAGCGTACCTTCGTCGTCAACGAGGCAGCTGGTTCCCGCAAAAATTGTTTTCTTCGCGCAAACTGATGACTCATTGCACGGTTACCGCCCGGACCATTATTAACGGACTCGTTGACGCGCTTTGTCTTCGCCGGTCGCGGACATTCTATCGGGAAATGCGAAATTATAAATCTGCAGATCGATTACGAAAAATATTCGAAACACGATTTTTGACGTTTATTTGAAGTAGTTCGTATGATTCCAAGTAGACAGTTCAAACTGATTCCAAAACAGAGGCAAATGAAATATACTATTTGGATTTTCACTGTATATTTTGCTTTCGTAATTTATTAATATTTTGGTATTCCAATCTACTGCAATTTTTGCAGATTTTTTTTGACGTTAATCAAGCTCAAGTAACAAGTTCAAAAAGTTCAAGTCTTTGTATGTTTTACATACATTTATGCTTTGTATGTACATAAATTATGCTATATATAGTCTACATTTTTTAGGCAATTTTGGGGTGTATAATGATTGGTCAATAAAATTAGAGACATTTCTGAAAATCATTGAAATAACAAGTATTTATCTTGCATATCTTATGCGTTTTGCATTTATTTTTCAAAATTCATATGCAAAAATAATACCTAGACGTCGGATCATTGTGCAAAATAAAAATTGTCTGAACTAACCGCAAGATAGAGAAACATTTACTTTGCTTTTGAATGATTTTAACGAGTTGCAACTGATAATTCAATATTATCTATTAAAATGTCAATATTATTACTTAAATTCCATATCATATACAACGAATATTGATATCATTCTATACAGGCAATGCTATGTATGTTAATGCCATAAATTAATTCTGTAAAATTATTAAGCAATATTGAACCGAATATTAAGTTTTAAAAATATATCTTGGATGTAAAATAATGTGATAAATCATGGCGATGTCGACCGATTATGGATCGTGCAATACGCTTATTGTATTCTGGCATATTTCTTGGATATGTTTTTATACTTTTGTATACGTTCATGTACTACATTACATATATTTTCATATTTTCACAATGTCTACATGGTATACCAAAATTATGTCACTTCCGAGAAATGAGTGTTTTCTGAAGTCATTTGAAGTAACTTTTTCCTGAGCCAAGATGCAATCCGCGGCTTTGTTCGCGAGTTAGTAACGAAAAACACAGTCCAATGAGAAACGAGATCATCTGACGGGAGACGGCCGAGCCAATAAGCGGAACTGGGCTTCATCCATGCGTTGATTCGGCCGCCTCGCGTCAGAAGAACTCGCTTTTCATTGGTCAGTGTTTTACGTTAATAACTCGTAAACAAAGCCGCGGATTGCATTTGCGCTAAGGGAAAAACTACTTTAAATTTCCTCAGGAACCCCTTATTTCCCGGAAGGAACATAATTTTGAGACATCCTGCATAGTCTAATAATGTCTATTAAATGACCTGTACGTTTTCAAAAAGAAGTTGTTAAAACAGCCATTAAGTAGTTTATTTTGATTATAAGGAATCAGGTTGAAAAGTTGAGTTTGTTCTTTCTTTTGTTTTATACAAAACAACGAAAATTCGAAACTGCTGATAAAGATCCATCGTAAAAAACTTTAATATTGCCAACGCTATATTGCGACGTCTCGTAACCTAATACTCTACTTCATTTTAAATACCACGCTATAGTTACTTTCAGAATATTAACCGTCGTTAACTGGGTCAATAAATCGACAAAGATCTAAGTCCTGCTACGTACTTCGTAGAACCTTTGTCGAACGGCTCGAGATGTAGCCGAGTTTAAAGCAGTCTCGATGAGAGTCGAATCCCCATCGAGAAAAGCCGGACTCTCTCATTATCCTCGTTAAGCGTTGAATATCGAAGAGAGGAAGTTCTGCACGGCTGGGCCGTGCCGGGAATCGGCGAAACTGGGAAGACCGACATGCGTCGATAATCCGGGTAAGTACGTCTCGGAAGGACGCGAAAGAAACCGGGAATAAGGATCCAAACCGGGTAAGAGGTTTCCAAATGGTTGGCCTGTGTCTGTTGGAGCTTGAAGTGTGCTCGTTGGAGGATTCATCCGGTAAAGGCTTCCTCATCCTCCTCTCGGGTGGCGACGAGATCGCGCGAAGACGCGGATTCCTTCGTTAACGAGCGAATTCACCCCTCCTGCGGGCCCAGGCAACTTTGATCCGACGGGGCAACGAATCAAAGAAACGTAAATGAGGAATAAAGTGCGCGAATGATGCTGTCGCGACGCTTTAAGGGGCTACGGTACCTCTTTGCATTACCTTTGCCCGTTTCCCTGCGCTTCTTCAAGTCGTCCATCGCGCGCCACAGTGCGCAAAGAACAAAATAACAAAATTGTGAAAAATCAAAATTTGAAAAATATATCTCATATCGTAACAGACGTGATTAGTGAACTTCGCCGATATAGTCTACACTGTGACGTGTTTCCAACCGTTCTTTCTGTGGCAAAAGAAAACGTTCGCGAAAAAAATTGGTCAGTATTAATTTTTCTACAAACTAGAATGTAAAAACTTGCAAAGAAAGATTCTTTTCACAACAAATGATGGTCACTTGGATTTTTTAAACGGTGATACATATTTTTTGGCTTATATACCAGCTGGTATCGAGACGAATTCGACAACCTGCTATACTATAACCTTAAATCTTGAGACAACGCTAAAGTAGTTTTCGGTCGCAGAAGGCGGATTCTCAGACCACCGTACGTGGATTTGCATCACGAGGGGAAATCCCTTTGCGAAAGGTCGCGCATCTTTGTGGAACTTACCGGCCTGCCAGCGAGATTTTCCCAAGTGAAATGCAGCTTGTGAACCTGCGCCGGCACTGGGACGACGAATTTAATTGCGTACTCGTTGATGACGCCCTCTCGCACGTAAAACAATTCCGCTTTCAGGCCTGGAATGAAAGACGAGTGCTTCAGGTTTTCATTGTGACAGATTTCTTACTGATACAGTAGAACCTTAACTGTACAGGACAAGTAGAGAGACACGACTGTTCGGTTAATGGAACAGTTACTTGCAAGGAGAGCCGGTAAATTTGATAATACTTTTCCGCAAGACTTGAATGAAACTGTTTTCAATTGGTTCTAATGTATCAATCACTTTTTGACTTCTAATTTTTCTGTTCTAAGGAGAAAGTTACAAATCCACTGAAACTTTTATTTCTTTATACATCAACAGAAAATTTTTATTTCTTCGGAAATGGGAAAAAAATGTAGTTGAGCTGTAACAGTCTATTCATTATTTATGAAGAACAAATGTGATAATGTTACATTTTTGACAAGAATGACTCGATCAAATACAAATCTGTAAATACATTAGAAGCTTATTCAAATGATTAAAAAAGAAATGGCATTGTCATCAGGCTTGCGTATTTCACAATTAACGCAGACAATTTTTATTATGTATAAAAATCCGTATTTTAATAATGAGTATTGACTTTTATTCAAAATCGATGATCCGACGACTATGATCTCTCCTTGTTACATACAGTGTCATGTTCCATCTTTATTAATTTATACAGTAAATAGTTACAACATTATGTATCGTAATATCGTTATAAGGTTATAAATCGTTATGACGTTACAAATTGTAATGCGACTGCTTGAGATTGAGCTGATTACTCGTGAGAAATGTTTGAACGATATAGAATTCTGATACTAAAAGACCAGATAATCAAGGTTTTACTGTACACAGTTTATTATTTATATTGCGCTTGCGTGTGATTTTCTGCGCGCGACTGCCGGATGTTTATGTGTTGGAACAACAATTTTTCGAAAATCAACGGTATACACTCGTCGCGATTGATACAGCGAAGCGTAGAAAATCAAATCACACGTTTGAGAACTTGCGCAAACATCCGCAGTCTGCAGTTTTGTATTTGATCAATAGACATCGGATTTGACGCGTTCATAGTAAACGACAGCGAGCGAATCAGACAGTTATTTTCGACTTACTGAAATTGTTAGGTACATTGTTACATACAATCGCGACCGAAGCAAACAAAATTAGTATTTTGTATTAAGATCCAGCGTCTATTGTTCAGAAATATTATTTCTAGTTCATGCATTCCAAATTTATTTTCATTAGCGAAACATACAATAGGAAATATATAAAATGACAAGTCATGCATATGTCTAAGCATGATATTCTAAATTCTATCAACAATAATATTATATCGTTTCTGCCATATCAAATAATATAATTACTGATAATAAAGACAATATTTTCATTAGTAATAAAAAATAATTCGGATGATTCTAAAAGTAATTTATTTTTCAGAAGATTCTATTATATAAGATAATGTAGTTTGATTATTACTAGTCTGTGGGTTTTATGCAATAACAAAAATAAGTAAGTAAAATATAGGATATTATTGCATTATTTTCAATATGTCTATCGGCAAGAGAAATACATTCTTATTTAGCTTCTATTCTGTACGATTGATGTAGACAATTTTTATTTTCTACAAGTGTCTTCATATCAGTCGTTCCATTTTCTCTATATATAATAAATTGATTTGATGGTAATCAAAGACAAAAGGAATGACGTCATAACGAAGAGAGGGTGAAGCTGACATTGGTGGTCGATTTCGTGTTCAGCGATGACTCACGACGAATTCATGGTATAATTTATCCTAGCGGGTATTTCTGTCTTGAATCTTCTAACATGGATATCGACCAAGAAATCAAACATCATTGAAATATACATACACGAAAAATAAATTCCTAAGAAGGCTAAATAAGAACTCATAGAAAATGTTTAAAGCTATATAAATGTAAAGCCAAAGGGAAACTCAGGATACTTATTCATGAAGTACATTGGAACAGTGGACCAACCCATTTCCATAGCAATCAACTCTCCATTCACAGAGAATGAAAGAAAAATTCACCATTGTCCACAAACGCTTAAAAGTTCCTTCTAGTTGCCTTGCTGTATTGATAAAAGACAAACAGACTATCATTTCCTCACGGTTTCAAATAAAGTAAAATTGAAGGCTCGCAAAGAAGACGATACAGAATGTCTGAAAATACCCAAAACATAGCGAAAATTCGTTCTTTAAGGATACAAAAAGTAGCAGCTTTCTTTTATTGCAATCTTTTATTATGTCCTTATTTATAATATACAGGATTAATAATTAGCGTTAAAATATGTATTTTTCATTCCTTTTTTTACTTAGAGTATTTATACAATTAAATAATGTTTATATAACCAAACTTTCGAAAATCAAGAATTCTGCACAGCAATAACAAAAGATGGAAACAAATTTTTGCCTCAAATAACATATTGTAGTTGTTTTCAATTCTTTGTAGTATAAAACAATTATGTATGAAATATACTAAATATTATTAATATACCAAAAATTTAATTCCCCTATTGTAAGAATCTGGGAAGTAAAGGAAATGAAAATATGTATGCAAGAGAGAAGGACGTGTCAGACTTTGTTTTAAAATTATATTATAATATAGCCGCAACAATTTTTTAAGACAATGTTTCAATAGAAACGAATTTTTGCCACGTTTTGGATATTCGATCACCCTGCGATGTTTGACGACGGAAAAAATAGATCACCAGTCTCCAACGAAGACCAATTAGGCCGGTCTGTTCAGTGTCGCGGGCATCGATGCGGTATAGGAAAGTGTATGTTTGATCAGATAACGAAGAAAAAATGGAAAGTAGAGAGGTAGGTTAGAGTACCGCTGACATAGAAAGCAGTGGACGTAGATCGTCTCTAATCAGGACCAGATAGCGAGCGGAAAAATGGATCTCTCGAGCAATGTTCGGATAGCTATCGGGAGACACGCGAGGCACCGTGTTCACAATTCCGAGAGTAATTCGTAGCTCCGCTACGAATACAAATCGTGTGAACGAAAACGGAGTAACAAAGACCCTGTTTCGATACCGAGCCGGGAGAGGATAAGCAAGCGAGGTAGAAACACTGTCTTCAAAAGAAAGTCGGTTTCGCTTGGTCGATTCACCGAGCTTGTTATTTTCTTGCACGTGCCTCGACGACGCTTGAATCAGCATAACGATCGCCGGAGTTTGCGACGGAAACTGGCGAACTGGATTTTCCCATTATTCTGTTAAAAAGAAGGTCGTTTGTTGCCATTTTGCCCGAAATCATTTACACGAAACCTCTCACTTCCACTGGAGTTTCAAACTGAACCCTTTGCAGTCGAGTGCTAAGGCGCCACTAAAAATTGCTATACCGTGTTCCCAAATAATTTCAACGGTATCAAATTTGTTTATACATAAAGAAACTGTTAAAAGTACAAGTACGTGCCAATACGTCCCGTTTCATATTTATAAATTTTAATAAATTTTGTAAAATAGAAATACTGTAGGTCGAAAAACATGTTCTGGATTTCCAATTAAACTTTAACCAAATTTTGGTCTTTGACCCTTCATCTACTGTGCTGGAGCCGCGTCTAGCAGTGCGAGGAGGACCACAAATATGTATTAGTAAAATAGGAGTGTGGGTCAGAAATGACTCCGGCACAGGAGGCCGCGCGTCAGTAGAGGGTAATCCTTCGCGAACGAAGTTATAGTGAAATGTTAATATTAATATTAAAAGTATTAACTATTCGATGTGGAATGAAGAGACGATTTAATGGAGACAAGAAATCCAGTAATTAGTACTTAATTAGTGTGCTACACGTTTCTAGTTTTTGTTTTGTAATTTTTGGTAATTTTTGATAAAATATCGCAAAACTGCTCCGGATTTTACATCATTAACATCTCATGAAAATGAATTTATATCATATTTTAAATAACTAAACTTGAAATATTGTGAACATTATGGCTCTAGACACAAAGGAAAACATTAAAAACTAGTTAACATTAATATTTAACTAGGTTTCGAAATTCAGAATTTAGAATGCAAAAGAGTTAAACTAACAGTTACTATGGTAAGTTTTAACTATCTAATTTCATTAATTACTTTAATGTTGCGTGAACTTTTGGAGTCTAAATAAATTCATTATTGTTATATCACCAAAGCATCAAACGTTAGTCACTTTTAGATCTTGGTAGTGTTACTTCGTTGCTGAACCGTTTTCGAAGCAGATTATTCCTGTTCTTCGTAGTAAATCATTAATTTTTCCATATTTTTCTGTAATTCTATAAAAGCCAAAATATTCCTGTATGAACCTAAACGACCCGACACCTGCGGATAATATTTCATCTTCGCCCTCAAATTTCATAGTGGACTGCAACAGTTTCCCTTTCTACCGTGAAATGTTCACAATGTACGAGGCGTATTAGCAACAGGTGAGTCCGAATTTTGTTTCATACCTTACTACCACCGTGGTGAATGCGGTACTAGACCCTATTCGACACAGCGAATCGAGCTAACAAAAACCTACGGGGACTGTTTAGCCGGCTTCAGACGAATGGCTTCCAGTAGTTTCGCCACCACGTTTACAAATATTTTACAAGTGTTTCGCGTATTAAACAGTTTATTTCAAGCTCAGTTATGGACGCGAGTAGACAAGACATGTTTGAAACAAAGAAAAAATTTTCTCTATTATATGTTATTTAACACTAGAAAGACGGAGACTTAATATATACCTACATTGCCTGAAAGCAGTCAAAATGACTGCATTGTGAAAGAGTAACTAATGTGTAAAGAAAATTGTTTAAAATTAATTTTTAATATTTTTTATATTATTTACAGTCATACAAGTTATTAGTAAGTATTAAAAATGAAAAAAATTTGTTTGTAAAAATTATTTGTACATTTCAAGCAAATGAAAGTGGAACTCTTTTTATGCGTACATCTTCCGCAAACATACTTTTGACATTTGTCACATATATTATTTGTTTTATTATTGTGGCAAAGTCGTACTTGACAAATTTTTCGTTTATTAGAATATATTGTATTTGATAATGTTACAGTTGATCTTTCTGGATCTTCATGTTCTGATGAATTTTTCTGTCTTGTAGCTGTGTAATCGGCGGAAAGATGTTCTGCTAATTGAAACAAGAACTGTTTTCGTAGTATTTGTATTCTTGTCGTTTCTTTGTAAAGAATTCAAGCATTTATCGCAGCCAAGTCTAAAATATTGAAAAATATTTGGAGGGGCCATCTACGAGAACTAGATTTTACTGTGTATTTTCTGGTCATTTGATCCGTCATATCAACTTCAACTTTTGTTTTGTTATAAAATTGAATAGTGTCCGGTAACATTTTTTATTACTTTTACCAATTTTCACAAACTTATGCCTAGAACTTAGAACAGCTACTCTTTTATTCGGTTTGTTTTTATATACTGTAAGGACACAATTTTCTGATTTATATAGCAGCTTGACTATTTTCAACGAATTTGTCCCATATTTCCGAAACCAAGGCAAATTTATTTGTTTAGAGGCGTCTACTTCTTTCGGTTCTGCTGTCAGAATAAATCGTAGGATTTGCTTGAACTTATCTGTGGGCATAGTTCCTCTAAAAAATTCGGGACCCCACTTTGCTGACAATAAATAACTCAGTTTTAAATTTTTTATTTATATGGTGATGCAGTAGTAGTAATAATTATAGTAATAATTCTACTTGAGATGTGGTGGAGTAGGACGTAACAACTGTTATTCCAATCCAGAGCCGAACTGGTTAAAATTTCCCAAGCAGTCAAAATGACTGCTTTTAGGCAATGTAGGTATACCACATATAAATATATCAGAAAAAAAGGAGGGAGGAGGCAACTACAATTATTAATAGACGCATTTATATGTTGTAGAAAAAGTCACAAAATTTTAAGAAGCTGTGTCATCATATACATAATTGTTTTCCTAATCGAAATTGAAAAGCAGTCAAAATGACTTCCTCTGGCAATCTAGTGTTAATAGTATACAATAAAACTGTAAAAAAAATATTGGATACACCGCTTTACAAGATAAGATCAAACTTATTAATCATTTTCAAAAGAAAAGCTTTTTATATACTCTGATACAAATTAGAGACCTTTTAATACGATATATTGCGATGCTTGCGATTCTTAATTGTTTACAGTTTACATACCAAAATCAACTGATATCAATGAAGTTTTCAACTTGCATATAAGTTATTGAGGTCTACAAAAAGTTGAAGAATGACAGTTTTGTCATTTTAAGCAATAGCAAAATTTAAAATTTTGTTTCACTATCATCAAAACAAAATTTAAGTCGTTTAGCGCAGTTCTAAAAAGTTTATTACGTTTCAAAAGTTGTCCAAATATTAACGAAAGTCACTGTATATATTTTACTTGCGCTTAAATATTGCAGTACTAATCAGATTCGCGAACGTTATTACGTGATCCTTAGTCAAGGGTTTCATACAATCAGACTGCTATTTGCAGCGAAGCAGTATTCACTTCGCTTTAAAAACATATATTGCAACATTGTATTGCTAAATTGCGGTTAAAGTTTCCTCGGCGGCAAATAGCCGCAAACCTCTCGTCCGAAGGCGGCCTTTGGTTCCGAGGGATAGCGAGCGATGCTCGGGTAGCCGAGTGTCCACAAGTACCGTGGCAATTCGATGTTACGCTACCAAGAACTCCCTGGCAGAGTTCACTTTCAGGAGCCGCAAGGTCACGTGGGCGAGCTGGCGAAGGTGGAGAATCGGAAGAAAAAAGACTATCCGGAGGAAAAAAGGGAGAGGAACAAGGGGAAAGATCGCAGCGAGGAGGACCCGGGCACCGAAGGACCCCGCGCGTCGTGTACTCCCTTCGAGGGCCCACGCCGGTTGTATCAGATAGGACGGTTAACGAGGCACGAGTTGGATTTTTAAGTCACCCGAAGACAATGTGCCGTGGCCCCACAATCGTGTCTTTGCTTTTGGTCCTTCTCCTTCGTTCGGATCGCTCGCCCCGCCGCGCCGGTTCCATCGGTCTTCGGCCTTTACCGGTTTTCTGCATCAGATATCGTATACCTACGACCTCAGCGCTGCCCGTTCCTCTCTCCTCTTTCGTCCTCTTGCTCTCCGCTCTCGCCGGGAGACTGAGCGCAATATCCGTCGTAAAAAAGACGCCGAACACCCCGCGGGTTCCCCTCGGAAAATAATTACGTTCGGATCTCCGGGACCACGCTGGCATTATCGCCGGTAAAAATCGAACCGTCGCGTCGCCGCCGCCGTGAATAGGACACTTTTATAGATGTTCCCAGTATTGACGATCCTGACTTTTGTCCGCAGTCCCTGTCGCTGAAAGCACGGACCCCTCCTCCCGCCCCGGTGACTCCTGAAGACGTTTTCTGAACAATATGAGCTGCGGCAGAAGGTAAACTCGGCATTTTAAGAAGCGGAATGCCGGGCGAACACCTTGGCCGTCGGAGAACCTGCCGTAGACAGCGGGGAGAATATCCCCAGAAACTGTTAATGCAATTGCCCGGGAAATCATCGAGCCTTCCGCAGCGAATCGTTCCGGCTTGATTCGAGCTGATCGGCCTAGACGCAGGGGTCAACGAGCTCCGCTCAACAGAATTATCAGGCTTCGTTTCGTGGAAGGTGAGCCCTATCCGCGACCTCGTTACCAGCTTACGTGTCCTTAAAACCCTTATCTAGTCAGGGCTGCGGTCGGATCTTCTTTCACGCATTTATGCGGGAACTTTGCATGTGGGCAAACCGAGGGGTGGTTGAACACCAAAGATCCTTTGATGTCTGGTACGCCTGCAGCGGGCCAAAGTGCAAGCAAGAGCGGCAAAGGGAAAAGAAAAAGACGAAGGAGATGCAGAACGAGAAAGAGAGAGAGCGCGCCCTTTCAACGAAGGCGTCGACCCTCGACAACGAGTGCCAGACACAATTGTCACGAGGGGTTCTACGGCACTTCGAACCTTTTCTCTTGGAACATGTACGATCTCTAACTACAGAGAGCAAAGCGCGCCTACAGTCGAATCAAAATCAACTGGACGCTTGAGCCACTTTCCCGACTACGGAGACCCGGCGAGCTGGCTTCGGTTTCGAAGAAAACACAGAAAATGGAGGGCTCGCTAGAGGCTTTGGCGACGAGCACGCGTTCTCTTACCGGTCTCGGTGGACCAGCGGCTTTTGAACCGACTGTAGCTAGAGAACTCTTACCGTTACGGAACTCTTACAGCCTGCTGACACCCGGAAAACGTGCGAGATCAAAGATAAGGTGGTAAGGAAACTCAGACAGCCTGTCGGCACGGTGAACCTGCTCGCAAACAGATATCGATCAACAACACGCGGCAGATGAAACAATGGTAGAAAAGAGCTCGCGAGAATTCTGACGTGCATTTTCCTCTATTCTTTCGGGCCCTTTGATGTGCTCGTTAAATGCAATGCGACGAAGGCGGCGGCTACTTTGCATGGAAAAACCTCGCGGAAACTAAGCCTCCAATCCTGTACGCGGCACGTTCGGAATGGGAAAATAACGAATGCAAAAGATTGTGCGAGAATCTCGGATGGGAAATGGAAGGAAGGGGAGAGAGAAAACGGTTCGAGATAAGAGAAATCGTGGCGAGATTTTCTAGACGATTTACTAAATAGTTTATGCTTTTTAAAGTGACCCATCCAGGTCTCAGAGTCTCACGACGACTGTTCGGAGACACGGGCGAACAGTGGAAGGAAAACAACCGAGAATAGCCGATGCACGCGATGTCGTACTCTGACATGTGAAAATATAGCGATGGTTTAACGAGCGTGGACCGACGGGAAAAACAACAGAGATGCGTGAAGGAAAAGGAAGCAATAATCGTGACACCTTCTAGACCTCTGAAACATTCCTCGCAGGCGACGGTTCTTATGAATCGCTCGAAACGGCAATTAAATCTAGGACATTCGCGTCTCTATGAAATATTGTCCACCCGATTAATATCTCGAAATTTGTTGCTTCATTTGCAAGAAGCAGAAGGCAAGATCAAATTCTTTGTTCGTTGAAATTCTGTTAATCTTTCGACTGCTTTAAGGAATACATGAAATGTACAATCTATTGATATTAAAAAGATGAGGATGATTAAATTTGCTATTTGAAGTAATACAAAAGAGTCACAAGTAATTAAATTAAATTTCTCAGTATTTCAGAATTGCAGAATTTGGAAAGATAGAAAATAATAATGAAGTGGAAGCGCTACGTTTCTCCAAATTAAGAGGCACATCATTCTTCCATTAACACTTCACCGGCAGTTTTATAATAGTTATTTTAAAATCGGAAACCAACCGTCACGAATTTCTTAACACTTTGCCGGCCGCTCATTTCTCGCATCGCCTTTACGCTGCCGCCGGTGAACTACTGAGGCCGAGAGAAGCGAATCCTAAAGTTAAGCAATAAAGTATGCGTTCTCTCGGCAGGAAAATTAATTTACGTCTAAATTGCATACCAGCTGTTAGCCAAAAAATCCTGAGCTCAAAAATATTAGTGCTGGGCACTAACAAGCATAGTGGAAACATCGACGCTGCGCTGAGCCGTGTCACGCGTACGTGACGCCGGCCGATAACCGTTGGCGAGCAAAAGTCACGCCAGCGTGACAGCAGCCGGCAAAGTGTTAACAAATTGTTCAGAAATGCTATACTCTTATTCATAAATCTTCAGATTATTTATATTAATATAATTTTATATTTTTTATATAAAATATAAAAAGACATTGGAAAGCCTATTAACAGGGCTTGCGGTTAATAAAATGTTAAAAAGCAGTAATAAACAGCACACTAAAGTAAAGCAATAAACAGTCACATTAAAATTCAAAAGTCAGGTTGCATAAACTACTTTTTCAAGATTCTTATGTCTTGCGGAACCCAATAAAATTAGAAATATGTGATATATTAATGTGAAAATGTATTTTCCAATCTAATTAGAGTGATATATACGCAAAATAAAAGTGTTCTGCATTGATTGTAAGAAACAGGGGTTCAATAAGGAGGTATTACTTTCTTCGACAGTTTCAATACAGTATTTGCAAAATCTAAAAACTGCAATCTAATGATCCATTTATTTAATTGCTAAATAATAAAAGCACAATCGAAGCATCGATATCAGTTAAATAGAACAATAACGAAACGAATGAAATTTTCATGGTTCAATTTAAACGATTGTTCCTTTCCACAATGGTTCAATGCCCTAAATAATTAATCGAACAAGTGTCGCAAAGGTGTCGGAAACGTAAAATCGTGCGTGTACGCCGTCACGACGAATTCACGGCGATCTAAGGTGTTCGACCGTACACTCAACAAAGGGTTGAAAAAAGTGTACGGACAAAGGGTCGGGACAAAGACGGAAAGCGGGCAAGCATCTTCGATTCGCGAGGCGCGAAACAGCCGGCAAAATTTCGCAGGGCACCGTGTCCTCCGCTGTCAAAATACGGCATAGAAGCGAGTTGACGAGCGGAGTTCCAAGAGTCGCGGCATAAAGGTGGAGCTGAAAAAGGGCCGGTTGAATCGCAGGCTAGCTGCGGGGACCCTGCGGACCCTCCCTCCTGTTCCCCGAGTCCACCGAAAGCCCAGGGCTTTGGGTCAGAAACCCAACACCTTTCGAGCGCAAAACCCACGGTACGCTTATAACGAGATCTTCCCGTGGCGAGGGTTTTTAAAAGGAGATGACGGCGGGTGGCAGGGCGAGGAGGGAGGCAGTATATACAAAAAGGAAAAGGCAGAAGGGTGAAGTGCAGGTCGGTGGAACGGGACCGGCACCGATTTTTATTCGATTTCACCGTGGCTACGAAACTACGGGCGTTTTTCGTATCGACGCACACCGGGGAAAACGAACGTATTCGTTTCCTGTACAATACACGGTTAAAATGGAATTTTAAACAATGAAAATACTGAATTACACGCTCCTAATTTTTTTCTACGGGAGTTGTTGAAATTTTGAAGATATTTCTAAAAGAAATTTTTTGATAAACTTCTTTATTCAAGCGTATATTATTTTAGAAATCGCAACATGTGTGAGCAAATCCAGTTCTGTCATTGTTATAAAATAAAATTGTTATAAAAATATGAAAGTTATTTTATCCTTTTTAGTAATCTCGAAACTAAAAACCAGTAAGAGGTTCTATTATTATTAATGCAACGAAATGAAATTTGTTTTTAAACTCTCAACAATGCGATCAGATTTTCTGATTTACTCTTAACCAATATACCTTGCAAAAATTATAATATAATATAATCTCTATAATATAATATAATATAATATAATACAATTATAATATAATCTCATACACTTCTTCAGCCCTTTGAAGTTTGATCCAAAATATCGTTTAAGAGAACACGTAAGCTCGAAAACTTGAGAAATACCGAAACAAATATAGCCACGATGTTAAACATGCTCGGTCAGTGAAAGGAAACCATAGCCATTTATGGGTTGATAAAGCCTGCAGTAGACTAAATAAACTTTTCCGAATTTCGGCCCGTGTAAACAAGATTATGGAGTTAGAGCGTGTATAAACTGCCTCGGGCGTTTAACATGGACAACCAACAGGCGTAAATGATTATATACAATTGAACCGTGCAAAGTGAGTATTCTGTGTTATGGTAAAATAAAAGTTAATTGTTCAGAGTCATGCAAGTTTCTTCTTCTGCATTCACAGAACCGCAAGAGATCAGAGAGTCTATATACCTGAACAACGGCTTTCTATTGGTAAATTACTGTGTCATCGCGTTCCATCGGTGAAAAGTGCAGTTCGCAACGGCTCTTTCTCGTGCACTTATCCGAGTAGACGAGAAAAACTGGATCAATTACCAACAAGTTCACCGCGTACACTAAAAACAACTCCCGATGCGTCAGCATTGTGATCAATTCCATATCAAGAACGTCTTACTTTATATCCGGCAAAACATTCAGTTGCTTGCTTTTCTCGAAACACATTGCAACGATCCGTAAGCAATACTTTTCAAGGCTGATATCATCGTTTTTATACAGTGTTTCATTTTCTTCACACGATCTACGAAAATTTGTTAATTCCAGCATCTGAATTTTGTTATAACTATACTGTAGATTTTAATGCGAAATACGTAGAAATTGCTAGCATTTATTTCAAGATAGTGTGTCTATATACTGTAAGGTTTAACCAAAAATTAGGTGAGTCCTTTAACTCTCACACTTTAATTTTTATTGTAAACATATAAATACATATATCGAACGAAATTTGTTTGCCATAAGTACAATAATTATACTCTGGTTATAACTCGGTTTCAAATAAAAATTATTCCACAATTTTCAAAAGACATAATTTGTGCAAGAGCATCCTGTTATAGTCTAATTTTTGGAGAAGACATGTGTAATACGATCATAGTAAGTCGCAACAGCTGTTCACTGTATTATATTACTTCAGACTCGTCACATAGCAGTAGAGTGAACAGCTATTATAAGCATAAACGTGTTTCAGAAGTCTTCTCTCGCAAAACAGGTGACACTTTAATGTGTAAGTACCATATGTAATGCTTTTTAATGGAATATTTACTTCACTGTATCTTGCAGACAAAGAGAGACTGTGCTTTCAGTTTTTCATAATTAGATTGTGGATCTTTATAACTTTATGACAAAAACGGATACGTGAAATATACAATACAATCGAAATGTTGGAGGAATTTTATGGTATTGTTATTATTATACATTTTGCAGTTTGTTAATTATATTATAATATTATATTTTTATTATTATAATTTTTATTATTATCTACTTTTGGCAATGGATGTAGAAAATTTTTATTTTTCTGAACTATCCAGTTCTAATTCTCATTACTAGACTGCGGATCTTTATTCGAATTTCCATTTTCGTATCTTATTTTATTAGAATCAGAATGAGACAGAAGTTTCCTTCATCAACTAAAAGATTCTTCATTGCAAAAATGTAGCAAAACTACAAAAAAGTATTTAAAAATAAATACTTATCTTAACTCAACTTTTTTCAATTGTTTAAACAATTAACAAATCATGTACTATGTGATAAATTTCGACAAAAGAAGTAACTTTTGTTCGAAGACTCTTTTTCCTATCTTGTACAGTTTGCCAATTATAGCAATAAATTAAAAAACAGCGAAATATTTGGGGGTTAATTTCCACCCTCTAAAGTGAATTTACGCAAGAAAAAATTTGTATAATACATATCTATCCCAAAGTATCAGAATTCTTTTGAATTTTCAGGTTGAGGATTGCCCCTTGCCAATCATATTTGTCAAAAATGCATGAAATCCGCAGTTAACTGGTCACAGCACGAATCCGCAAAAGCAAATCGATCTCATAAATCCTGAAAACGTTCTCAGTACCATTTGTTCACGCAGAGAGTATCATATCAAGGATTTCGCAAAAAGGATCAATTGCACATTCCGCAGCTTTACTCGGAGCAGGTCTGTAGCCCGGCTCGGTAACCAGAACTATTCCGAACACAGGCTCGCTATAGTTGAGACCATGTGTAGTCGACTCCTTGATTGCGATCAAGGATTTACGAGAAATTGGTCGCGCGGATTTACTAGGGGTGGGGGGGTCCACCTACGGAAACTCGAACTCGTCAAGCTGATCCAAAAATGATCCGTGAGATGAGGTTAACGACCAGATCAGGCAGCTGGTTCTCGCCGATACCTCAACACAGAGCATCGCGAGATCTAATAACGCATCCACGCTCGCCGGTACTAACGAGTTCGCATTTATATACGCCGGTGCGTGCGCGTATGCGTGTCCTGTTATTGTGCGTGCGTGCTCACGTACGCGAGCGCGTGCTGCCGCTTGCATGGGATATTTTTCACTTACTCGCCAGCGCGTACAAACGATGTGGGCGTGCGTATATACCCGGTGCGCGGATACGCAGAGCCCTGCATCGCCAGAGTCGCCCACGTGCGAGCCCAGGGCCGTATGCACACGCCTACCCGGTGTGTCTTGTTTGCTGCGATCCTGCGAAATTACCTGCGAAGCATCGCGCATTGATACGCAGTCGGTGCATCATCCTCGAACATCGGAGTGATAGGATCTACTGATCGAAGATCCTTCTTTCTGATCACGGGAGGAACTTTGACGAAATTCTGGATTTTAATCCTTCGTGGACGAAGTTATTGTGAAATGTTAGAGGGATGTGGAATCGATCCGATTCGAAATATTAATTAAACATGAGTCAAACGAAGATGTTGATATGTTCGTGTTTAATATTTTCATTGTTTTAAATTTCACCTACCTATCTTTTGGATTAACCCTTTAGCCCGTGTGTAAGTAAATATTTATCTAAAATATTTTAACCCTAGAATGTTTAAGGTATTAGAAGATTTAAGGTCTGCTCAATAGAGGTTCATCTTGAATTCACGTAACAGAAAGTGTTATAAATATTATTTTTTCTATTCGAGGTATATTTATTTATACAATACCGTTAAATAACGCATTTAAGTACTTGCAAAAATAAAATATAAAAAATTTGTAAAAGAACATTGAACAAAATACATGATTGAAATTCTCTGGAATTATGCTCCGAATATTATGGACATTTTAGTTGTACACACAAGGTTTAGTTTGTGATATTTATGAAAATAAATTCTAAGAATACTCTAAAAAAAAATTAGAAGAAACCTCCAAAATTTTGCTTCAACGAAAGGTATGCCTATAAAAAGTACCCCGATTAAAGTTGCGCTGCTCGAGAATCACCCAAAAATATGCAATAATTAATTACGTATAACAAACGACAATAAAATATTGCCTAAACAATATTTTAACTACATCTTCGTCAATATCGACATGTACATCGCACATTGCCTTCAAACTATATTCTTAAAAATTCGTTCTCGCATTCTGCTTAAAGATGCTGTCAATCAATACTTAAGTGTAGGGAGAAAATTACACTTTCACGATCATAGTTCTCCCTGCAAATTATCGACTATCCTCGTTATTTTTTCACGGAGAAACGCGGAGGAAACGTTGGAAGGAATATCTTCTATGTGCCGCACCCTGTATAATACAGAAGGCTAACTGCTTAGCATATATCGAACGAATACGTGGGTTCGTCCTCCGCCAACGGGGTCTCTACTGAATAACCCATAAGTCCTGGTCAAGTCCTGGACGTCGTTTGTACTCTCCTTCTCCCTTCGTTCTTGGTTTCTCCTCCTCTGTTATTGCAACACCGTACCCTCTCTCTCTCTATATCTTTCTCTCTCTTTCTCTCCCGTTCTCTGTTTCGCCGTAAGGGCCATAGGTCACATCCAGGAAGGCGTAACTTCACGCGACACCAGTTATAATTCACTTTAGAGGATCGCTAGCAGGCTGGAGGAAAAGGAGGACAAGAGAAAAAGAAGGAGAAGAATGCACGCAGCGGGTCGGTTCGGCTGTTTCGGGGATACTTTTTCATGGGTTTCCGAAACTCTGCCTCCGTCTGGTTTATAGCCTCAGCCAGCGGAAGGATTAAGGAAATTTTCCCGCTGCGCTACTTCCTTGCTCGACGAAATCCTCGACATTCTTCCACTGCCGGCCGTACACCATTGTCGCAGCTGAATGCCACATTTTCGAACAACGTTCTGTAGTTTCTCGGTCATTGCCTCGGTTATTGCCTCTGGTTCGAGGAAAACTTGTCGCACGGATATTTATAGCTGCAAATGCGTTTAAGTGCTTTGCTTTCTTTCCCAGCGCAGTTTGTCTACCAATAAACTACGGACTTTATGCATTTCATATTGTAGAAAAATTTGGAAGCTACTGGGGTACGTAACATGTATTCAGCTGTATAATAAACTGTGGACCGGGACGTTGACTTGCAAAACATAGGAGCCAAGTATAATTCTCTTTGCTTTTTCAACAATTTTAATTAATTAATATTAGTACATCAACATTTTTAGTGTCTTGATTAAAGGCATATAATTTTTTTATATTTGGTTTCTATCACTTGCAATTTATGAAAAATTGCAAGAAACATTGCTAAAAATCTTGCATCCATAACCCCATTTAAAACAATGGTACATCTTATACATCTCATCATAATTTTGTTATAAAAAGGGTTACAATTTTGTAATAAGTCGGAACACTTTTTCATTCATTCATACAGTCGAATAATTCAAATCTAATAATTCCATTTCAAACAATACAGCATCTTCGGTATAAGATGGAAACAATTTTTTAAGACGCCGTAACTTTTCTTCTATAAAGTATTCCAGAAGACAATTTATATAATCTCAAAATTCTCAACAGCAGAATAGCATCATTTAAAAACGGTTAACAACATTAGAAATAATATATCTTCTAAACTGATGATTTTTTAACATAAATCTGTCTACATCAATTGTAAAAAGCACTAGTCAGTTCGAAGTTTCTTTCTTCCTTCAAGAATCCTAAGAACAATAAGTTGAGTATAAAGCAATGACATTCCTAACCCTAGAACGACCCCATGGGGTTGCTGACCACTACAACACTTTCAAATTGTCTGCGAACGGTAAATAAATTGATGTCGTATATTTTGAAAACAATAAATAATATTTTGATTGCTAAGATTTCATTTTGAGTCATCCCCAAGCCCGCAATGTCATTCCGAAAAATGGAAGGGGATCGTTCTAGGGCTAAATTCCTATTATCTCTCTACTATTCTATATCTCTCCGACTCGTTTTTGTAATAAATGTTTAAAATTTGCAATTTAAAAGTGAGTTTATTTTATTCAATATATAACAATCGATTAAGATTGTTAAGACAGTCGTTAAGGTACAACGAAACATCCATAGCAGTTTCACGCATACTGCTTTTACACTTTCAAAGCTTCCACTGAAACCGTGAGTTTGATCGGGTCGCGTCTGAATCCGGTTCATTGTTCCAGGTCGAGAACGATGGCCGCGAAAGATGGCCTCTGTTCATTATTGGTAAGCCAGGTCTGGTTTATTTGTCGAGGGTAGGAATGTAGCGTAAAGGGAAACAAAGCAAAGCAAACTGACGACGGCTACGGCTGTGATTCTGGCATTGGAAACTAAAATAATATTGTTCCCGGCGTGCACCCTCGAAATGCGATTGGGAGTTTTGGTTGGGACAGTGTATCGTACAGTAGCGATAGTAAAAGCCTACACATACGAGGACTGACAGATGGGTGGGTTGATTGAGACGTTGTCGCCACCGTGCCGGGGACATATGGCACGGCACTAGCAATCAGGACTCGGACGTGAAGAGGATTACGCGGAGACTGAATTTATCGTGACGTTGGATCGAGTGTCCTTTTCGTTGTAGCACGTTCGTGCTCCACGATCGACAGCGCTCGTTAAGAAGGATTCGCTAGGAAGGCGACTCCGGAACGTCGGCAATCCTGATCCTTTAGGATCCGCGGCGAACAATCTTCATCTCTCCCGGGCTTAATCCTTCAAACTGTCAGCCTCGCCAAGTCGAACGGCCTGATCCTTTTATTTCTGAATTATAGAAGGGAAAAATTCCTTTGAGTTGCCGGCTGCGTCAATAAGAATTGCTTTCGCAAATAAATACAATCGAATCGACGTGCTTAATGATATTAAACAGCTTTTCTTCTTTGGTCAGTAACCTAAACGTGCAACTGCTTTGTAGATTATATTTAACGCGCATAAATGGAGCTGCTTATTTTCAGTTGTAATCTCTTATGCTAAATTAGTGTACCTCAGACATTATGAAAAAAGGTAAAAGGTTTCGTTGTCAGGGATAACCCGGCGAACTGTTAAGTGAAAGTGATACAAGAAAACGATCGATTAAAAGCGATAGAAGGGAAAGAAATATAAGAAAAAGAAATCGTAAGCAACGGTAGAAATTATATTGGATATAAAAATAAAACAATTGGTGAAAAAATTTTAAGTGCTTCAGTAGCTTCAAAGAAAATGTCAGCATTCGGGAAAATCTTCAGAAGATTCGGGAGGAACTTCGAAGTTTGTAAAAATAAAGTGATACAGAAAAACAAGACACCTATTTGAATAAAGTGTATGTTTAAATGCATTAATAATTCATTAACAATATATACATTATTTTACATGACTAACCTCCTTCATTGTAAGAAATACATATTCTTCATAAAAAAACCAAATACAAATCTGGTTTTGCATTTTCTGATATTTAACGATTGTAACTATTTCAAAGGACTGCATTTTAATTGCAATTTGTTGTAAAGTGACAAAAATATTTGATTATATTAGGAAACTTTGTCGTGTCTATTATGCCATATAAAATCAATGAACAAGCAATTCATTTACTTTTACGCTTCAAAACCTAAACTGGATAAATTGTTTTTGCACCCAATGCTTGAAATGTACTAATTGTTTAATATTGAAGGATGTCTATCTTTCTTGGATATCTATCCAACAATCGACCACCAAAATTTTCACAAAATCAAAGCAATTTAATTAATTAAAGCGAAATTAGAAAGTTAAAATTGATCATACGGGATGGAATTAGAACTCTTTCGCATTCGAAGCATCCTAGTCAAATTCAGTTTGTTCGGATATATTAAAATGAAAATACATTTTCAAAATTGTTTAAAAACTAGTGTCACCCATATTTGGGTGACGTGGCGCTGAACGTGTTAAGGTGTAATTCCAGAACAGTAAATCAATTTTTAAACGCATTTTCACTTGATTGTCTAAAGAAAAGTCATGTCATTCAATTCTCTCGCGGTAGAAGCTCTTGCGCATGCATAGAAAACGAAAGTAATGAAACCCTACGATATTGTAGTAGCTTAACAAATCGAGAGAGTGAGCAAGTGAACTATGAATTTGTGACGAACAAGGAGCGTGTCGAAGGTAGCGTATGCTTGTAATCGCGGAAATTGCGTAATTGCGTTTTATCTTTCTCAAATTACTTAATATATGTTATTTTTTGTTAAGTTAACGACAATTACGAAATACATCATTATTTCACATTATCGAACAGTGTGGCACTTCTAATTTTTACAATATGTAATACAAATATATTCTGAATGCTTCAAAAGACTGGCAACGGATAAAATGTTACACATAATTATACGACAAATTGTTGTATGTAGTATTTCCAAAAATAATAATCTCGACCAATGCAAAACCGTGAGCGTTCGACATTGAAGAGTGCAGTAATTTGACATAATTTCTAGAAACGAGGCTCGATACAAACCGGTTAATGAAACAAAAAGTATCCCGCCGCGGAAGCGACCCACGCGACGCAGAGTAAAAATGTCCGAAATTCCGGGAGAAGAACTGACCTACGTATACTACTACTACCTGTGTTCAGTGTCAAACCGGGGCTCGTTTCGACGTCTCTGGAGAGATCAATCTCCCGTCAGGAATCCTACTGGCAGAGTACGGAGGGTTTGTCACGTGCAATTTATCACCGTAGACTGCCGAGGGATGAGTCCTTCTGCAAGGACGATCTCCGACGGCGGGAACGAAGGACACTGGACAGAAAAAGGCAGAGCATCCCCTGCTGCGGGGCTCTCGAGGACCCCGGATGAGATGGCATCTACAGTCCGGAGGCTTCGAAGTTTTAAATGGGCCTCGCCATGTGTTCCTTTCCCTGGCGCCGATGCCTTCATAATTCGAGAGATAAGTTCGGAATTCCGTCTGCTGTCAGCCGGATGACAAAGAACAATACGGAGCTATTCGAAACGCAAAAACGTCGGTACTCGTGTTCGTACATCACTTCTGCCCCTTTACTTACGACGGGCATATAAGGTATTCGTACACTTTCGGAACGGTTTAACTTGATTAAAACTGGACTAAATGACTTGAATTTTTTTTAGATAATAGGAGGACTACTTGGTAATGATTGAAGTGCTACTTTTAGTTTTACCATTACTTGGAATGCCAAAGAAAGTAAAAAGCTCATGCTTTTTAACTTCTTTATCTGAGCGTATAACGAAAATTTAAAAAAGGCACTTTACAACTTTCTGTAACTTATATGCAACTGTATTTTCTATTTAATTTCATTTAAGATATGATATTATAGCCAAAGAATTTAATTAATAAAAGAGGAATTATCTTTCTTCGTCTATTGAGAAGTTCGGTCATTGGAATTTTTTCACTACCCTTTTTCTTTTAAGCTTCATTATTAAAAATAAGACAGTCTTTTATCAGAGTAGGAAAATGTATGCCAATCTTTTATGTACAATTTATAATACATGTTTTACGTACCATTAATAATAAAAGTTTTATGTATAATTTATAATACGAATTTTATTGACGAAGACGGTTTCTAGTTTGCTACAAACGTGATCCAGATTTTCTATTGCATCTGGAGGTTACAACAGCTGAGTTTTAGAATAAGAAAAATCTTTACTGCGGTTGTAGTAGATCAAAAGACTGTTCGGTTCTGAACTTTCTGACGCACGAACACAATCGCTCGCCGGAGGACATCCTATAAAACTGTTATAATGGCCATGTTAATTTCCAAAACCGCACGCCGCCGATTCCCGTGAAACGTAGTCACGAAACGGTAAATCGTTCGAAGCCACCAGAACGCGGCGGTCGCAGCTACGAGTTTCCTTTCTGTGGCGGCTGATTTCTAAGTAGCGGCGTAAAAATGAGAACGGTTTCCACTTCGGGGCCCATTTGTCAAGAACTGTTCGGTAGTCCCTCGGAAGAGTTCCACTTCGTATTTGTCGAGTCACCTTGTATAAGGACCGACGGTTATAGTTGTCCGAACGTCAGAAAAATGGTTTCTCTCCCATCAGGGGCGCGTCGTTGGCGTTCGAGCGAACGGTGTTTATGGCGTTCGAACGGAAAGAAGAAGAAAAAGGAAAAGGCGAAAAAAGGAAAAAGAGAAAAAGGATGTATTCTCTCGGAGTGCCTGAATCACGATCTTATATTGAATCAAGGGACGGCTCCTAAGTACGCGAAGTGCGCGGGATGTTTTTCACCGAGGAGGAACGGCGACTCATCTTCGAGAAGTAGATGCTCGTTAAGATCCCGTCACTCAGGGCTGGCTACGTGGAAGCCAAAACAGACGCACCAGCAAGGATTAAAAGATTCTTGGCGCGGATAACACCGAGAAATTGATGAATACTCTCGTTAAAGCGTAAGGGAAAGGCTGGGGAAAATACCAAGCGAATAGAGCGCCGCGGCGTTTTGATATATTTCGTTGGAAACCAAGCCTAATGTTTACGATTAGAGCTACTTGTTGGAACACCTTCGCAATTAGTTTTACCCGATTACTCTAGCGACGCATACGTGCGCGTCTAAACATGATTTACGCGCGGACGTTGCTCATTGAAGCGGACAAATTGTACCTTGACGAGTCAATGTTTCTTGGCTTTAATTAAAAAGTGATTTGTGATCCCATGACTAAATCCATTTACAATTTTTTAGGACAACGTTGATGTTCTTATCGAACGTACTATGTACAAATAGCTGATGATTTGGACTGGAAATTGTACTAGGAAATCGATGTTATTCGATGACTGATTCTGGAATTTTATTTTATAATTATTCAAACCATAATTCGTTTAATTTACTTTGAATTTGAACTGGCATACTGGAATGTAGTATTTATAAGTAGATATTTATGCAAAATGAAAATTGCCTGCATTAATTGCAAGAAGCACAGGGATTTGTTTTGAAAATTTAGAGCATGATCAACTAAATTTGGATATTATTCAAGTCATTTAAATTTATTCTATTGTTAATATTTAAACGCCAAAATAAAATTTGGCAAGCAGTAAATATAAATTTTCGATCTCGTGTAGGAATTTTTTACTTCGTACAAAAACTCTGTCTATGTATAAGAAATTAAGAATACATACTAATCTTAACAATGTATGGGATTTGTAACAGCCATTACGACCAAAGCTACAGATGCTTTAGCTCCACGTGGATTTATTGGAACAAGAGAGAAGTTATCTTTAAAAATGAATGCTATGAAAAGAAGCCCTCCTAGAAATATATTTCTTTCTTTCATAACAGCACTTGACAGAAAGAAGAACTTCCCAGTGCCCTTGGGAAACTAGGGTAAAGTGTTTTCACCCTCGTGTTGCGCGCATCTTTGACGTCTCTAGAGGAATACGTGGTCTAAGTAACAAGTCAATCTAGTTACGGCTTCATTCGATGCACACGATGCTGTCTAACTTTGTTGCCAACTGCTCTTTGTGTCAGTACAAATGACAGGCAACCCTAGAATGACACAGTTCATTAATTCTGTGCTGTAACAAAACTCATTCGCGTGCACTGTACAGTTTTGTTTGAATGCGTGACGTAAATCTTAAATACTTCATGTACAGTGATGTGCATAATTCTATAATTATGAGTCTATACTCAAAGTATCTTTACATTTTTACTGATGTTGAAAAGGAAGACTAAAAAGAATAATTCTAGATTTTTATTTTCTATTATTTCTAATACAGTAATATACAAATACGATATTATGTTAAGTTTTTGCTTAAATATGACTAAAATATAAGTTACTTTGGGTGTATAATTATTAATCCCATTGTACCAACAGCTTTCTAATAGTCATTTCAAAATTGAGGATCTACAGTTAAAAGTTTTTTAAAAATTTGTTCAAAGCCGACAAAAATTATTAGGATTAACATTGTGTATTATCTACTCCTATAATTATTAGTTAAAAGAAAATTGTCGAACTTCTTTTACGTATTATTCCATCGTTACGAGTACATTATAGACGTTTCTCAAAGAAACAGTTTTACAGGTTTTGTATTCAAAGCTTTTTTCACTTTTTTGGACTCCAAATTAATTCCTTTTGCAAATAAAATTATCCCATTGCAGGTGTTATTCATATATTTACAAATGAAATTCACGCATTTGTAATTATTTGCAATAAAATTCATATTGAATTTAAAAATTCGAAGATAACCTATTTTGATCTATGAAACAGTTGATTTGCAAAAAAATAAATATGATGCACTGTCCACCGCTTATTTGAAGTCCCGCGAGTTGATACAGGGGCAAGGGGAAGCGGACCGTCGCTTCATGGTGTGTAACTGCCGCAACAAATATTGGACTAGAGTTTAATGTGTAAGTACGTAGGAATAGTGTCCCCCTTCCACTTTTCTCGCATTCCTGCCGCGGAACTTCAAGCGAGCGATGGACGGCACGAAAGAACCAATTTAGAAAAAGATTAAATTTAAAAATTGCATAAACAATGCTCTATTTTCAACTGTGAAAGGGTTACTTTTATTTGCAAAAAGATTAATTTTGAGTGGATAAGCTAAGTAGGATCTACAAAATGATTAATCAGGAGTATAAACCCGTGTAATATCAGTAACTGTAAAAGAAGACATCAATAATGCATCGTGTAAAAAGCAGCTACAAAAAATACTACTGAAAATTGAATAACTCTAAAGCATTTACATGCAGGCTAGAAAATTCCAGCAACTTCAGCGTATGAATTTCCTGGCGGTGCAAAATGGCAAGAATGTTGCCGGGATACGTTGCACGCATATCAGAAAGCTTGTCACAGAAGAATTTTTTTCGCTGGTCGGAAGCAAAGTACGCGAGGAAAGAAGCGTCAGTCGGTCTTGGAAGAAAATCCACGAGGGTCCAGCGTCTCTTCTGACGGTTCTTTATGTAAATGTCTGACCAACACATCGCTTGTAGTGTCCCTGGCACGTAAGCCGAACGAAACGAGCTAACGCACACAGACTCAGAAGGAAACTTAAGGCGCGGATCTTAACGAGGAGTCGAAGATTGATGCGGACAACGGTGCAGCATCCGCCCGGCCCGGCCCGGCCCGACTCGGGCCGACGCTGCACGGCGCGGCGGTCCATCTAGAAACTGTACACGAGAATTTCTTCCCGGCCTTTCCCTTGTAAGACATCGCTCTCCGTCGTTCGTGCATCGACAGATATGATCTTTCAATTTTTCTTTCACCCCTTGTTGCTTCCTTCTTTTCACCGTCCTCGTTAGAAACCTTGAACCTTGATTGGCGATCATCTTCGAGTTTCCGAAGAATGTTGCGTTCCCTGGTGAATTATCGAGGAATTTAGCGTATCGATCTCGTTCTTACTGTTTCGCTGGATGCTAGGGAGCGTGTCAAGATAGCAAACGACGCGAGAAATGCGACGCAATTCGCTCGAAGTCTACAGAAAGCGAAATGTTTTATTACTCTTCGGGGCCGACGCGGCGTTTGCTACGCCACTGTGCGTGCATAAACGTTTTCACGGAGCCCCGGCGGGACCTTTGAGGCCACCCCACTCCCGCAGAAACATCAAGATGGGCCTGTCAGGCCCTAACTAGCTAAGGTCGGGCTCGAGCCGAACTCACATGAGCAAAACACCGCCCCAGGCACGAGATTGTCCGAGCGCACATTACTTTCGTGTTTTGACACGGATTTCTGACGGATGTTCCGAGCGCGGCTTATCCCTGGTTTGACGTTCTCTTGATTGGACGTATTAATTTTACAACGAGCTTTACTCTCGTGTACATATTTGTTGAGCCGCGAATTATTGATCCGTGGAAAGTTAGCCTTGTTACCGCGGTGATCTTGCGAAAGGTATACTCGACGAATTTGTGTATTAACACTCGAATGGTGAAACTTTCTGACAAAGATGTAACTGGCTATGCTTAACATTATTTATAATATTTATTCATTTTTGTCGACAT
>CM052168.1:5088431-5155726 GCA_028455555.1 Augochlorella aurata | reverse complement strand
GGCTATGCTTAACATTATTTATAATATTTATTCATTTTTGTCGACATATTTTTTAAGGCATTCCCCACAGATGCGTTAGCTTTTCTGTAATGAGACGTGGAAAAAATTAAATTACTTTGCAGATGTTAGATAGTCAAGTAACAATAATCTCTTTATATTTTTTATAAGCAGACATCGGACTTTATGCATTTATTGCAACAATTGATAAAGGAAATACAGAATAGTAAAAATATTGCAAGAATTTAAGAATACTGTTACAATTTTTCCAATTGATTAAAATGAGTGAAAGAAAAGATACATTTTTATTTAACTCCCGTTTCATGCAATAGCTGTACAAAAATTTCATTTTGCATACAGATCCGCCGTTCAGTTATAAAAGATTGGAATCAAATAGAAATTTAATTTTATTTTTGTTAGCTTTGATATTATTAAATTCTTTTAATCCTCTCATTGTTTTAAATGCCACGTATGCATTGTTGTTATAAATGCGCGAGATACACAGTCTACCTAATTAGGAACGTAAAATTCATTCATATGTTAATGTAAATTGTATTTTCATGTTTAAAAGCTATAATTGTAATTTTGCGATAATACAATATAATCATAATTTTGTAATAATACAATATAATTTTAATTTTATGGTAAAATGTAACTGTAATTGTGATTTTACCATAATATAATTGTAATTTTATAATAACAAAATATAATTTGAATTTTATAATACAGTACAATTAAGTACTTATACCACTATTACTAGGTGTAAGTTAAAGAATGGAGGGATTTCGAAGTCGGAACTATTTTTCAATAAATAAACATCGATTTAATCATATCTGCTCTATAAGCACAAGTATTTGTACAAGTCCGAAAAAGTTAGAAGAGAGACAACAATCTTCGAGGCGAAAAATGTTTTAGACATAAGAAACTATCTTATCATGTCCAAAAAAATACTAGAATTATTTATGTGATTACATATACGTAGTCCAAGTTTTATTTGAACGTTCGAATAGAAATAAAATTATTTTAATCATAACACTGATTGACTGATAACTTTTCAATATTTCATCCGTTAATCAATAGATTGTAGGTGCAAAGAAAGTATCATTGACACTGTTAGCGTCAACTAACAGTAACTAAACTACGTTGACAAACAAAAGGTTAAGCGAGAACCGTCAAACACAACGTGCAACCAATAACGCAGCTGTTGCACTTTCGCAATTAATTACGGGGGATAATAAATTAATCGTGAAACCGTCGCGATACGTTACAACTTGTGTCGTCTTCGCTGCGTTTATCGCTAGCAAGGTCTCATGAAAAACTATCATCCGACGTGGAGAATAATGATCCGTACTAAAGGAAAACTTAAACACAGAGAAAGCGGTTTAATGGCCAGTACATGATAAATAACTAATAACGTCGTCGTAAATGGGATGTTTAAAAATTGATTCTAAGTATCTTATTACTATTATTACCATGTATACGAACGAATAATCAAGACAACAACGTGAATATAACTTGCTTCTTCCTTTAAATAAGAAAGTAGAGAAATAAGAATGTCTGCAATAAAATTCAGACGTATTTTATTTGAAGTTAGTGCAACGTAAAGTGTGTACTAGTCTCAGATAAGACCAAGAAAAAATGATTCCATGTATTCTAAGTGAAGAAAAAGGAACACTTGATAATCTGTTCAAATCTATACAAAAAAATCCAATGTTCAATGCACAACACAGCTTCATTATTTTTCTATTGTAAGCATGTCATCACTAAATTGGAGATATTTCTGAAATAATGGGAATGGACAAATTATGAAATGTACGAAGAGCTATATGTTAACAAAAATGAATATTCTAATTGTTCTTCTTTTCTTATAAGTAATATACTTAACAAAGTTAACGGAATTAATGATCTTTCTTGCAAGTTAAGAAGAAAAGTCGATAATAATTCGTCAAATCTTGTGCAATTCGACACGGAAGGGCTCACGAGGGAAGATGGGAAACCCTATAGTAAATAACGAAATCGGAGACCTCGTTGTTCCGAGAAGCGTTGGTGCAGCTCAAAAAAGCCATGGTCCATATGGAGAGCGACTCGAGGGGACCCTCCGAAATCGGTATCAAGGGCTCTATCTACACGAAGACCCTATCCGGCGCGCGGCAACATGGCCATCGGACTAAAATGAGAAAGTGAGGAAAAAGAGCAGCGGGAGGACGGCGAGCCACAAGGAAACAAGACCAAGACAGTCGATTATTCGGTGTCTAAACAAACTAGTCCCGGGTCCCGGGTTTCTCGGCACCCCATGCTGCCTCCGCTTAAAAAGGACCTCGTTATAATATTTTATTGTATCCGTGAGGCGTGTGTGTTAGGGCCGGGTGCCATGCGTGGCATCCTGCGAACTTCGTGCCTGCGATCATCGTGCTCAACATTTTTTCGTCGTCGCGGGCTGCGTTATCGCGAAACGGCGACGAAACAGTCGTACGGATAAGAGCAGGTCAGAAGACAATCAGCGGAATGCGTGAAGCGACGACTTCACACTCGCGTCGACGCATTTGCATGAAAACCAACCTTGTTAACCCCGTTCGACCACCGACCGCTATTTGTATAGAACGGATTCGATATACCAGCCCGTTGCTATCGGTCTCTACACAACCAGGACACTCTTCTCCTTTTTGGCTGCTTCAAAATTGTATGAATACACGCATTCGATGGAACGTCTTATCGCGGCGATTAACATTTGCATGAGAATCACTTTTCTCATACCTGGAGTTTACAGCCTTCAGCACTCGCGAAAATGTTATTTGAACGTCTATGCTGTGATATAATCTCTGTCTTTTCCAAGGATTTCGAATGAAAAATAGTGTACTTCCTTTCCATCAGGTATATTAATCCTTTCAGTGTTAACTAAAGGGTAGAAATATAAATTATGTATGACTTTACATTATATCCCTATTATATGAATGGTATTTGGAATATATTAATTGTACTTAATTATATTAGAAATCATATAAAGATCACTACAATCACTTACACTATTTATTAATTCTTGTCGACAGATTTTTTAAGCAACTCCTCTCAAACGCGTTAGTTTTTTCTCTAAACTTTAATGAACTTTAATGTGAAAATTTTCATAAAATGTCAGAAACTAGGTAATCGAATACCCCGGAATTAAATATATTTTAATATGCAGTTATGTATATATAATACATATTAAACCTACTCGCAGTGTAATCAAGGCTTTAAGACGTGAAAGAACACTTCGAAGATAATTGTTTAAGTTAAGCGAGGAAATATAAAGCGGTTATTTTGAACAAAAAGGAAGCGTGATCAATACGTCCTGAAGACTACATCCTTTTACAATCGAATACACGGACAGTGGCAAATACATTTCATAAATACTTCAATTTTGCGGAAATATATTCTCGCAGCGATTAAATATCTGATCAATTAAATATCTGAATTATTCATGCAGTATGCGTACAACGCACGATGTTATTATCATGCAAACTTTTTCAATTATGTCGGTTACGTCGTTTAATTAAAATGCACGAACACCCATAAATTTCGTCCGTACATTAAACTGATGTAGTTGCCGTGTAGATGCAGAAACGCGCCGTTTCATCAGGATGGAATTTCTATTAATATCTATTTACGCTAAATTTATGCGCCACGGTATATATCGCGTTGACTTTTGCTCGCATGGATCGTTGCACTTTCCTACATGAATTCTCAAGGTCTCCTAAATCTAGTAGAAAACGTATATTTGTCTAGCTATTTGTACACGCTTAGTTACAAAAGTGACTGCTATCTTCCTCTACATGCTACATTCTAATCAACATTCTTCAGTCTTCGTATACGGAAGGAAATCTTTAATTGCGTATCAGCACTAACGATAAAGTGAAATTTATTTCATAGCGAAATTTATTCCATAGTGCAACAGTATAAATAAATCTAGTTGCCTTTAAAATGCAACTAAAATGATGTAAAAAGATTAAAAACATTGTACGAAGTTTTAAAACGATGCGAAAAGTTTAAAAACACCAGTTATCGCGTTGAATCAACTGGTAATTCTAATTTGTATCAAGATTTATTGGAATACGTATAAATATTCAAGCGAAATAACTTTAGTCGCTAGAAAAATGTGAAAAACCGCGGCACGTTGGTCAGAATTGATCTAAATGGCACATGAACTCGGCACACTTAGTCTAAATAAACAAGATTATGTGAGTCAAAATGTTTAAACCATCACAATCGCGCGAAAGATTGAAAATATCGGTGTAAAACGGCGAAACCGGATTTTACGAGAATTCTTAATGTGATGTCTGCAATAAGCTGATTCGATCGTCTATGTATTCTTAATGAGTTGCGGAGCAACCCCTTGTTCAGGGCTTAAAATATTAACGATGGTCAGTCCCTCTCAGTGATCGAACATGGACTTACCCTACTAATATTTCCTTAGCGTATGTTAATTTTTCGCATTTTATTTTCTTTCAGTGTTAAATAGCAGTTTGAAGTCTTAAAACTAAAATAGAAAAGCCTTCAAAACAAATTATTTTTTAAATTAAGAAGCCTGTATCCAAAGAGCCATACGTACGGAGCAGGAATGGCTGATTAAATTTTCTTGTTTTTTTTTTTGTATAATACGTACCATTGTAAAATAAGCTACAAGAACTTACATCAATAAATTGTTTACTTTTTGTCTGCTGTTGTTTTAAGATGAGTAATTTTGAATGTGGCGAAGTGTTGTGATGTGACTTGATGTGTAACATCAAATTGACAGAACCTCTACTCTCGATTAATAAAAATCTGTCCTCCTGTTAATCGTAAGTATAACTATGTATATCGGTCGTTTATCTTATCTCCTCATAGTTAATTGGTGCAAGTGGAATGCTAATAACATAAAATAAGAGGTTGCAGAGTTGTACCAACAGAAAATAACACTACAAAACGAGTATCCTTAAGGATGCTGCCATTAATGGCAGTAGTAAAAGTGATATGCATATAAAGCGACATTTTTTGAAATATTAAGCGTGTTCCGTCAGTCGTTTCGAGGATGTATTACTAACGTTCAAGAAACAAAATGCTTTGCCTAGAGTCGATCAAAAAAGCATTCCAACCGTAGCTTTATTGTTTCCAGTAGATCCAATTTTGAAAATATTCAACGGTGACAAATTTTTCATAAGAATTATACTTTAAGAGACAAGTCATTTTTTATCCATTCGCCTGTTCAAAATTGTTCAAACAGAAGTTAATCAGTAATTACTTAAGCTCATAATATTGATAAATTAATGATAAAAAAGCGCATGATAAAGCAAATTATAAATATTTTGTAAAACCTGATAATTAGAAATTCAACAAGAATATAAGTTAATAAATAAAGCTGTTTAACTCTTTTAAATAAAATTGTATGTTGTCCTAAAATTCAGTACAGGATAAGACTTTGTGCAGCGTACTGGTGCGGTTCTTGAATGGTTTCATCGCACATTTCTCTCATAAACGCATGAATTTCGCAGTCCAATTAAATACGTTTCGTCTAGGTACATAAAAAAAGCTTTGAAATCGTTTCCCTGGAAATGGTAATTTGCTTATGCGCTCTTTTTCATAGAGCGGTTCAATTAAATATCGTGGTGGCGACCGATGGTTTCCAAGGCGCGAGAGAATGCCGAGAAGAAAGGAAGAGAAAGAGCTCAGGAAATTCTTTGGGAGCTCGTCGCATGCTGGGGGAACAGCTAACGCGCTCCGAATTTATAGGTGCAATTAATAACGCCTCGCTATTTAGCAAGGCGTGCAAACCGATTGCTTTCATTGAGTCGAACCGCGCGGCGCTGCGCGAAGCGGAGGCTCGGCACGGCACGGCTCGGCTCGGCTCGGCTCGGCGCGGCAACGCTACATACAATTCGATTTCACGCGAAGCTCTTGACGCGAGCACGTTCGAGTTGGCTGGAGAGGCTGTTCGGATGCATATGAAATGCGTGTCGTCGACCGTGGAACGAGGCGCAAAGTGCGTGCTGGCTGAAAACGCGCAATCCCACGCGCGAGCGAGTTCCTCGCAAAGGCGAATCCGCGGCGACTCGGCGATTTCGCGTCGGTTCAGGTGTCGCCGGAATACACGTATACACCTCCACTCCCCACCCATGTTCCTCTCCACCCTGTTTTTGCATCACAGGACTGCCCCGATGCTCTGCATCGGAGCTGAACGGTTTTTGCGGATCAACGAGCCGAGAGCGAATTATCCACCGCCGTGGAAGTTATGGAGGAAATATTGGAAAGTTCGCGGCGTCGAGTGGCTTTTACCCCGTTTCCGGTACGGCGATTCGTGTGCAACAGCTTGAACGACGATTTCTGGCCAACAGCGACTACAAATGAAATCCTGCCGGCGAATACGCACCCCACAGTGTCGAAAAGGAGATCGGGAACGTGAGAATAGAACGAGAGGACCGAACGGTCGCGATCATACCGGCTGGTATCGTCGGATATATTCGTCGGGTTGCCGCGAATCAGACGTGTTATCCCTTCGTCTTTTTGTTAGGTCGTTGAACCGTGACCGCCGACGCTCGAGCAGGCCAATCCGTTTTAATTGAACAATTGTTGCAACGAGGTATTCGCGCGGATTAGAAGTCACGCTCTCTCGTCGCCCGGGGGTGTTATTGAAAACGCGCGATCGACCTTTTTTGTTTGCTTGAGAGGCTTCTCGGGAAAGAAGCTTTGTGTTGGGGTTGCTAGCGAGTCCCTGCTATAGCATTACGACAAAAATTAATGTATTATTCGTGAGATAGTAAACATAATTTGAAGATAGTTGGAGAGTTTTTCTGGATGATCGATCAAAGCTTTGGCTAATTTCATAAACTAATATTCAAAGTCGATAAATAAAAATCGAATTGTTCGAACAAATATTTATCTGAGATAATTATCCGGTTGAATCATTTTTAGTCGAATATTTTATTCGAATAACGTTCATTCATTATTCGTCATAAATTATTCCATCTATTCGATTAATGATACGAATAATGATTGACTGTTTTTGTTTTTACGTAATAAACTTTACACTCTATTCTTATTCGAATAAATTTTTATCTGGACAAATTTGTATTCGATTGGATATATTCGATAGTTTGATTAAAATTTGAATCGTCAGTCTTTATCTCTTATCTGTCACCCGAATAAAATTTTACCCAACTCTGTTCAATACTTCCTTAGAAGAATTGTATTAATATAATAAGATATTTAATAAAATTTGGGGCACGAACAGTTTGAGCCCTAAAATTTTTATGCTATTAGTCTGAACTTGAATTTATGCACTATGGATGAATTGATTAATTATTTAGCCATTAATGCAAATTAAGATTAAATGAGGTTGAAACATGAAGCAATTATGTATACTAAATTAAACATACGTTATGAACATCGTTATGTAATAACATCCATTACTTTAGTAATGGTGCAGAATAATTATATCAAAGAAAATATATGAAAATTAAAATCAAGTATATTTTAGTTTTACGCTGAATTACGTAGCATATTTGCTAAAGTTATTTGTAATTAGACAATTGACACATGAATCTTCAATTTGAATGACTCACTTTCATTTTATGAAATTGCTTTTAAACGGCATTATACTGAGATTGCGTTGATTGCAAACGTGTGTAGGTCGTGTAAGAGCAAAGTGTAGAAATAAATATTTTCTTCAAGACAATCCATTACATGCTGGGCATAAGAATTGGAATGCACGAATCAGATTTGCAATTACATACACATTGCTTATGATTTATCGCCGGTGGAATAATTCTGCATAAAGTTGCACAACTACATAGTTTGATACTCAATGCTATAAACCTTTGACACCGGCAATTCTTCACTGTCCAATACTCAATTACAATTCTGAACACAGCTACCTTAATAGGCTTTCGATCGGTGGTTAGGCTTTCAACGGTGACACATAATGAAATCGTTCGGACAAATCGATTAAACTATTGTTTGTTAGTCCGCTGAAGAAGTTCGCGTTAATTGAACTGCTTTATTTCCAGTGTGGAAATTAATGAACATAATAAATACCTTTAAACAAGTTTCTGAGATTTTGTTCTTTATACATGAAACACGCTGAGATGCTTGGAAATAGGAAGTGTAAATGTATATTAACACGGAAATAGAATTTCTACAACTTTGTCTAGTTTGCAAAGCGGATAGATAATTTTGGTCAAACATTTTCAAACTAAAATTCTTCTGTTAAAATGACCTGACCATTACTCAATCCCATGTGGATATAATAATGAGTAAATTTGACTTCACCTATTTTATATATAAAGACATCACTTGTTTGTGTATAGACGTAATACTGAAATTAACAATCGAAAATAAATAAAAATACAAGGACAATCACAACACGAATTAGAAACTAAATTGTTCTCTCTTTGAATAAAATAAAACCAAACTTGAGCCTGTATCTAGTTCGTGGTATGTTACTTCAAAGCACAGTGGTTTAGGAAGCGGTAATTTGTAGTCAAAATCCAATTTTTCAACTTCAACTTTACGATGAAATTTTTGTTTCAATGAATTAACAACTTTCCAAATATTCGAAATTTACATACTTTCTTTTTTGCCAATGATTTTTTCATTGTATATGAAGACAAAATCAGGAAACTTTATGTTCTATTACTTACTTTAATTGTTCATAACAAACTATCAAAATGCGACTTTATATTAAACACTATTCTGTACATAAATAAGTATAATTTAAAGATGTATTTACGTTGACCGTATTTTGTAACCCTGTTCATAATCAGTGAAGTGTTTAGAACAATTAAAACTTTAAAATATAAGTGACTAAAAGTGATAGGCATTGCATTTTATTAAAATTAAAGTTTTCACATTTTTAAACAGGAATGTTTAAATTTGTAGGGCAATATCCAAAACAGTTTTTTACTTTAGGTAAACTTCTAGAATAGACGTTCGAAATATTTTACGAGTATGATTTACCTATGTATGCCAATATTAATATAAATACGTATTTCATACGTATAATAACCATTTATACTTTTGTACTTACTTAGACTAAAATTTACAACAATATATCATATATACTGTTGTAACTACATAAACGTTCTAACTGAAATCTATATTAAAATAACAATTTCTACAGGAAAAATTGATATCGAATTTTAATCTTGCCTTCCATTCAATAATTTTGGGCATATAGTCAAACAATAAATTAGAAATTAGATTTCTATTAGAAAAGATCTGACATGAAAACATTTCAAGTGTTTGTCCGCTTTCTGGATCACTGTGCAATGGCCTCCACCTGTTCTAAACATCCAACAAAAACGCACACGAAAATTTTAATTCATCTGCAGCTATAACAGCTCGCATCCTGCAAAGAACATGAGAGCTAAGCACGCGACGGTCAGCATCAGCAGCAACATCAGCAGCAGCAATCATAAAGGAATCGCACACTTTCGCTTACCCATCAGTTTCCGCACTTCTGCCTGGCTGAGGAAGAGGTTGAAGTAACTTGCACCTGGCCGCAGGAGCATGGACAGCAACACTGCCAATTTTAGGAGCATCGTGACCACCACGTGCTTAACCGATTGTATGTACTAGCACCCGTAAACACGCGTTACGTTACGGTCCGGCACGGCACGATGTTACAGTCTCGCGTCCGGTATCATGATCCACGGGGGCCAAACATAAATTCACGGGCGATAATTCACGGGCGTGGGCCCACGTGACAGCAGGTTATTCCGGAGCAGCGTTCGCGAGCGGTCGAAAACAAGCCACGATCCCGATAGTAATCGGCCAGCAGCTACGTACGGAGCGATGCTTTTGACAGTTCGTGGCATGAAAATCACGTTCTATACCTGTAACAGGCACTCCCCGGCAATCGTAGGCCGGATACGTTCGCGAGAAGCGTGGACGGTGTTTATTCGGATGATTAGACAGCCCGTGAAACGAGCCACGAAAACGTAGAACCGAAATCAGATGACGCGAAGGAACAAGAATGCACACACGAAGGAGCGCGCGACATACCTGCCTCACGAAAGCCACAACCAGTTGTGTGCTCCGACCGCCATGGGTCGAGCGAGGTCGACGCAGGCTCGCCGAGCCGAGCAAGGCCGAGCAAGGCCGAGCAAGAACGACCGCGGCCGAGCTGCCGCTGCGAGGAACGCTTGTTCCAGGCTAACTTCGGATCGGCCAACTTCGGGATACTTCGCAAGACCGGCCGACTAAGGGGAGAATTAAAATTGCGATTCGCAAACACGCCGCCAAGATTTACGACAGGGTGCAATCAGGCTGCATTTTTGGAGATATCAGCTACTCGTTGGCGGTTAGGCATCCCGGCTCCTGGTAGGCAAGTACAACGCTTCTTCGTTGCACAGAAAATCAGAGAACACCGGCGACGGTTATGAATCAAATGTTGTGCCCACGCGCGCGCGCGCGCGCTCGATCCCGCTCGTTCGCTCGCGCGCTTTTGTTTTCTGCACTCGAATGTTACTTGTTGCATTTTCCCCGCGCATATGCTCCCGTTGAGAAGTCATTTGTTTTCCAGCTGACAGTCCCGACAAATATGACGAGGGTTTCGCGTGTACTCGATGAACAGAAGTCGATTCGCTCGTCAGAAGTCTTTGGCCGGAGGTATGTAACTGAGGCGTGATTATTATGCCTAACTTAACTTAAATATAGAAGTGCATATATCACTCTTCTCAGAGTATGACGTGTTCTGTTTCGTGTTGTTATTTTATTTGGAATTTTATTTCGTGTTGTATTTCTCTGGTATTTTTCTCGAAGAATGATTGTTTTTACACCCTTTAAGATGGCCTACATAGTGGTAGCTACGTGGAGCTATTTCGTTAAGTTACTAACAAATAATGTAATTATTTTAATAAAAAATGGTATGTGGAACTTTGTATACCATCAAGGGTTAAGGGTTAAAAAGTAGCAATCATTTTTTTGCTATAATAACACACTATTTAAGCTCACTCAAAAAAATGTATCTTTATATTAGCAGAAATAGAACATATTATAATTTAAAAACCTAGAATTCTTAACCTATTTTTACATTTGTAAATTATTTATACATGTCAGTTAAGCTACTTTATTGGTAAATTTATAATCTAAAAAATTTATAAATTGAAGCTACTTCATTTGCTATCAATTTCTTAACCTTAGAATACTATATCTGAATAATATTTAAACAATAATGGTAATATATACTATAATTATATAAGCGATATATAAATTCAATACAATTTATAAATGTCTATACATTAAGCAGTTTTAAGGTTGAACTGAAGGTATAGAAATTACATACAAAACTATACTGAATTCATATATTATGAGTTGAAATTGAATGTATAGAAATTTCATACAAAATTGTATTGAATTTATATATTGCTTACAAAAAATAAAAATATATGGCATTTTAAAGTTAAATTATTGACAGATAATTAGGTTCACTGAATTTATAAATTCTGTTTTGAAGGCAGTATCTATAAATACATACACTTTTCAGTGTGGTTTCATATCATAATATTAAATTACAATGAAGTAAATAAACTCATACAAATTGATTGTTCTTATGTAGAGCAAGTCAGACATTATTATATATTCAATTATTATTATTATTATTATTATTATTATTATATATTCAATTATTATTATATACATATTATATATTCACAAATTATTCTTTTAATTGAATGCTTACTCTTTATGTAAATCAATTTGGAAACATGTAAATTGGATATTAATAGCCTGTTGAGAGTTAATTTGGTTTTTTGTAGTGCTTGAAGTTCGTACTACCCTAATTTTATTCAATTATGTTAACCAAAAAAATCAGCTCTACTTTGCAATTGATATCTAATTTTCCAAATAATAAAGCCTGCTCCAATTTACTTTCAATCTTATGGAACATTATAGATAATAATCTTGAACTTTTATTCTCAAGGTTGATACAGAGAATGATTCATTTATATTGTTGGTAAAATTAGATCTAGTGAATTCATTGCCGTCATATTCAATAAAATTTTATATTAAGAAATTATGAGGCTATAACGTTGAATAACATTATATTCTTCAGCAATCTTTGCAATTTTTGAAAAAGTTTAGCTCCTTAACAAAAATTACACATAGTACACATTGTAACATATACCTACTCACAAAAGAAGTAGCAATTTCTGATTTTTGTGGTCATAACTTACTTTACAAAGTCGCTCAAAGATCTAAATTTAAATAAATTTTAGAAACTCGACATCTGCAGACAGCTAGACCAAAGATATTCTCTGTCTAATCGACGTAGTCAAATTTCCCATAATTCCTATGCTGATTACTTACGAGACTCGAGATTTACAACGAATTATGAGAACGCCCACGTAGCCCTTGCAAATCATGGCCTACCTTCGTCCTTCTTTTGTCTTCTTTGGAACCTATCAGGACGAGTTTGATTACCGAACTTCGTTATTACGGCCTCGAGGCTGGAAAGGGACAAGCTGTTTCGGTCTCTGTCGACGTGGAATAGAAAGAGGAGGAAAAAGAGACGAGGAGAGAAAGAGAGATGGAAGACAAGCAAGACTCGTTTTGCAAATTTGCGGTTGATTGAAAAGCCTGCGCGGAGCTAAACGACGCTGGCAACTGAACACGAGAAAAGCATAAAATAAAAAGTCGATGGCGATTATTCCGTTGTACATCGTGAATCACAAGAAGCATTAAACGAACACGTTCATCTACGAGCTCAATCTCTCGCTATTGCTGCCTGGTAGCTGGCTATACGAAAAGCAAATTCATTTCATCGCTCCAACGTCTCGCCTCTCATTGGTTTCCAAAGTACTCGGCATGCGGTCATTAACTTAATCTCAATGATTATACGGTTAACTTCATTACGATTTTATATTATATTGATGCCGCTCGAGAAACCCTTTGTGTATGACTTCTATAATGAATCATGCTGTACCATGGGGCTACATCGATGAGTATCTGGTAACTGTTACTAGTTTATCGCTTATCGACCTCGGGACGAATCGATTTTTGATGGGTAGCCATCCAGTCGCGTCCAATCCGCTTAAATTGCGAGTAAAATTTTCATTTGAAATATGAAAAAATGATATATCCCGATATGTGACGACTATGTTGGCCATGGAACTATTTGATCGCCTACGTTTGCGACTTTTACCACGTAAAATGTGCGGGTTAAACTGGAATATTCAAAATAATGCGATTATAATAAGAGGTCTCGAAATTACATCAGTAAAGTTAAGAAATGAGTCGTTTGGAACATTTTTCATATCTTTAGCGTGTATCGACGGATTACGAGAGTATGCAGATATGTGTTTTATTTGTTATTATTTGACGTTTTATTCACTAACTTCTGCATCCATGACTCCTTTCTTTGTACATAATTTCAAGTTCTACATTATTCTTAATATTATAGTCTACATTATTAAATAAATATACACACTTATGTTTTCTAAGCATTCGTATTGATAAACAAATTTCAAATTGTTCTAAGCACCAAAAAATTAGTGAAGACAGTGAGGAAAAAATATTTAATTCAGGCAAATTTGAAAATAGTCTTCGATATCTACACGATTTTTTTCAAAGCTATTTTATTTTTTCAATAGTTGTATAGATTTATTTCTTCTAATATTCCTATAAAATAAGTGTATTTAGATATAATTTACAATAAATGTCTATATTTAATAATTTAATATTATCTGTTCCTACATCATTTCTCAGAGTGAAATTTTCATATTATCTTTATACCACGCGAAACGTATACGGGGTGTACAATATTAAACAGTTCAACATAGACATATGAGGTCCTTGTTAAGGGTTGTACACGCAGGCGTTCGAATATTTACGCGAGCCGTAGTGTAATCTGATTAAACGGTTGCAAGCGCGCACGTGCAAGAACATCGTAAGGATTTTTTCGCTGGGAACGCGTTATGAATACAATGTACAATATACGTACCCAAGAGTTTAGTATAGCGCACGAGATACCGTAGAAAGAGAGGGCGCTCTGTAGCTTCTGCCATGAAACTCCATTTAATCTAGAGCAAATACGAAGCGGTTCGCTTAAATCAAAACAGAGTCAAGAAGAGAGAACAGTTTCCTTTGTCGGGTCTAATCTGGACAAACAGTCGTATATCACGATGATGTCGTCGTCCAGGTTGCTGTTTTATCCGCGTTTATCCCAGTAGCGGCTACCGAGGATTTCAAAGGTACCGGGAATATCTTCGATGGCTTCTAATTTTGGGTCGTGAATGCTTTCTTTGTTAGATCGTTTTATCCCTTACTCCGACATATTTACCTTTGCGATTATTGGATCCTCGCTTCTTCTCACTTTTATTTTTATGCGCAAGAATATACAAATTCCTTTTACTTTCGTTAGATAGATCCATTTCTAGCACAACCGAGTACACGAACTATAAAATAATGAAATCATAATAGAGGTCCGTGGACACTTTCTTGTTTCTTTTTTTAATTTCAGGCTTTTTCGTTGCTTTAACGGCAGATATTATGTTGATCTATTGTCTGAATATTTCTGTTGAATTATCTAGTAAATAATTAAATGATTTTTAGGATTTTTCGTTGCTTTGATGGCAGAGAATATGTTGATCTATTGTCTGAATATTTCTGTTAAATTATCTAGTAAATAATTAAATCATTTTTAGGTTTTTTCGTTGCTTTAACGGCAGAGATTATGTTGATCTATTGTCTGAATATTTCTGTTGAATTATCTAGTAAATAATTAAATAATTTATGCTTTTTGTTACAGCTTTGTTAGTTTTATGAACGCGCCACGTTTTGATATACTGACTTGGGAATCCAGAATATTGTCTGCATTGATTGCTATGGATATTTAGCTTTCTTCTTTTAGTGTCGCAGTTGTGGCAATCTATTACGGTGTGTCGGATGGTTTTTGATCTGATGCTTTTCGTTTATTTAACAAAAAAAAAAAAACATGAATTAGACCCGTGCGGCTTATTCTGCTTCTACTAATTGCTGTTTCAATGGCGCAGTTTGTATTTTTAAGGACAGTGTTGTAATATTTTGGATGTACAAAACTGATCAACTGTTAGAATAAGTTTTTAACCTTTGTCTCTTGAAATGGATGAAAATAATTTTCATTTTTCACCAAGATCTTCTGTCTATTCATTACTACCATCGTTCTCAATTGTTCATAGATTTTGTCAACGTAATAACTGCTCTGTGAACAAAATTAGCATTTTTGGAGCCGCTAATTTTGTTCATTATCCACTTTTCATCATTCCAAGTCTTTGGAACCAGCAAATATCAGATTCTGTATAAAAATTCACAACGAATTCAATCTGTTTAAAAATATTTAATTTACTTTACTGTGCAAAGTTGAAAATTGCGATGCATGTCCTTTTTAATTGCGATGGAGAAACAACAGCACAAGATACGTTTGTCACATTGTTGCTAAAAGTAAAAGATAATGTGATATACACATTGCTATACTTTACAGGATGTAGAGTAAAGAAACTCTTCTTTTTATAAATGAAAGCATTTATTCTTTTTACGAAAAAGAGACTACTTTATTCTCCTTAAATTAGACCATAGTCTATAAAATGTGAATAAAGTTGATAGGGTCTTACTTAACACCTGATCGTATCAATTTCGTAACGAAGATCCTAAACAGGAGCTACTAAAAGTATAAACACATTTGGTTCGTGATTATAACAATATTTTACCGAAAGAGAAATTTTAAGAAATGATAGTGTATAATAAAGAAACGGTTTGAGAGTGAATTACGATAAAGAAGAAAGAATTAAAAGATTAGAAGAGATACTAAAGTACTTTATTCTAAAGTAATACTTCTAATTATAAGTAATTAGTAATTAGAAATAATTACTAATTCCAGTAATAAATAATTAGAAATATTACTTTAGAAGAAATTAAATCAAATATGATTACTTAAACGTTTAACAGTTTGTTTGATATTAAAATAAAATTCCGTTTCTTTGTTACCGCTAACCAAGCAGTACATGAAATATGGACTTCCGCCGATTGTAAATACGCTTCTTCGAAATTATAATGAAGAACATAAAATTTTTAATTCTTATATTAGATTTCTCTGGCTACGCTATCCCAAAGTCGCAAGAAAATCGCAGGAAAATTGCAGAAAAATCAATCTTACCTCTCGTAGAAATACTTTTCATCCGTCATTAACATAACACTGTAGAACGTTCGCACCGCGAGGGTAATGGCAGAAGTGTTTCGTCGGGTACATCCCGGACATCGACTGCAAAGAACTAAAGACGTGCTTCAGGCGCACAAAGTTCACAATCACGTATAGAGACAATGCATTACGATTCTGCGTAGTCGTCATTGACTTCTCGGTCGTGAATTGATTATTCGTTTCCCGCGAAATTCCGCGGTAGCGATGCTCCCGTAAGAATGTCTCATTAGAAGAGTATAATGGCGGGCGTTTTGAATAGAGAACGTCATCGCGGTTCGAAAGCTTTGACGCGGGCGCGTGAAACGCGGTTGCACGAGTGCGCGAAAGCCCGGTTGCAGAACGAGGAGGAAGAAAACACAGCGTTTCCTTCTTACCCCGTGGAAAAAGCTGGCGGCGTTATCACGCGACCAGGTTTCCGCTCTGAAAAGCTTTCTTTGCTCGATCGTGGCGCTGCCTCCAATTAACGCTTTTCCGCGGGTGTCAAAAGGGCCGACTGGCGCGCTCTAAAGTGAATTAAAGCGGGCCCCGTTTGCCACCGTCTTTTTACAACATTCGTAAACGCGGGCGTGCGTGCACGAGCCGACTTCGTCAACGTCACTATTCTTATTGCTTGTACATGATACGAATGCACGCGATTCCCCGTGCGCATTCAATCCGCCGTAAATACGAACGCGTTCGCATCCGATTTCGGAGAAAACTCCCGCAAAACACGGCCAGCCTGGTTTAATTTCAATTAATGAGAGAGAAACCTTTGTCGAACCGCGAATTGTACTGCCGCGTTTCGATCGACGCTCCTGTGGTCGCGTTTGCAATTCTGTTTGAGAGATTTCCACCGAGTATTTCGCGGCGCACGGGTCTTTGACTCTTTTTGAGTGTTTGAACCACGGGAATTATTACTCTCCGACGTTGTCGTCTGGTAATTGCTTTAATTAACGGTTTTTTAAACGCGGATCAAAGCGAAGATTTGTTTACGGGCTCGTGGACCTATTGGCGCGAACCTCTTTGACGTTCTCTCGCTTTGATACGCTTTTAACGGAGTCGTTTATACATAATTATTCTTTCTCAATGAATCATTTTAAATCGGCCACGATGGTAATTTTGTTGAAACGAATCGCGAGCGGCTTGCGATTATATTTAACTGAAAATATTTCCACTAAGAAATGCATATATTTGTAAATATTATTTCCCTCAACTGCGTTACATATGCTTCGTTTGAAATAGTAATTTATTTCTGTATTAAATGAAATATTCCCTGAAATACTTGACATTTTCACGATCGCTCCAAAAGCCTTAAAAGATTCATAAAAAGGTATTTTATTCAATTAAATTAAAATTACAAAGCAAACTTATATGTAATCAATTGCTTCTTCAACATTCATATCTCTTGCAAATTTTAATAAAATTAAGAAATCATGATATTGATTAGAGGAAAAATTAATTTTTAGAAATTAAATAAATAATTCTGCCACTAATTAAATTAAAACTGCATTTTGTAAAGAAAAAAAAGTATTCAAAGAATTAAGAAGAACTCTAGGTCAGGACTGATCGATGACAACAAAAAAAGTAAGCAGAATACGACAAGAGTCAATCGCTGCTGAAGTAAAAATTTTCCTATTCGGTCATCAAACGACTTAATTTAAAACGGGGAGATCTCACCATTCGGCTGACTAAATGTTAATTGATTTTAAAAATATATACTATTTATTTTAAATATACATATATTTAAATATATTTTAATATATTATTATTATTAAATATAATAAATAGTAAATAAATATATTATTATATTAAATATTAATATATTTAAATATATTTTTTCAAATATACAGTATGAACCTAAAATAATTATATTATATGATGGGGATATGATGGGAGAATGAAGAAAAAGAAAGGGAACGATTCGTCCTGGTTCCGCTAAAGGGCTCATCATTCTTCTTCCGTCAACTTTATTAAGTTACAAAGAATATAATAAGAAAAAATAGTATCTTTAAATTCTCTTAAAGTCTTGATTATTGTATATTTGAGATATCCGTTTTTGTCATAAATTCATAAAGATCCTCGGTCTAATAATGGTTATTAGCAACGAACAAATATCGAAATCATTTAATCATGTGGTTTTCTCAACAATTTGTTTTGCATTTCGCGATTAATAGTTTGGATTTGACTAATGAACACGATTTTATTACTGATTTTTTCCAGCAAAATTGTTCGAGTAATTGTCATTTTCAGTTCCTGGAATATTAAATGGAAATGTTAGTAAAAAGGTTTGCAAAATCGTGTTAATTTTAGATCGTGTGTACCTGTCTGATAATTCGACTGCTGTGATTTTAGCTGACCTTAAGTGCTGAGGAATGAAAGTAGAAATTGCAGTAGACAAGGTATACGAAAGGGTGAGTCTGAAATTAAGAAGATATAGATAAAAAGAGTTGGCTGCACGTTGGACTAACAAGACTCAGGACTCAGGGGCTATTATCATAATTGTGGGCTGCAGGCAGTGGCTGTGCCCACAAACCAGAATGCCTCTTGTCTCATCTACCTTCGTTTTCTCCTTCTTCTTTCTTGCGCTCTCTTCTTCGGCCGCTTCTTCGTCGAGTCTTTTTACTCAAACCCCCTCGCAGTCTCGCATTTTGTGCGTCTCTTCGCTGGTCTTTTGCACGTGCTAGAGACAAATGGATCGACCCCTACGGCATTTAACTTTCACGCTACGTATTTCCATTTAGATGAAAAAGCCTTCTCGATAGTTTACAAATTCGCGACAAAATATGACGAAATTTACTAGATCTGCTATGTGGCCCACAGTTCGTAATACAAGAAAGTATTTAGCATAGATAAAAGTATTTGTCACATGTAATGCGCAAGCAGACCTGGGTAAAAATATTTAAAAAGTATTGGAAATAGTTAACGAAATATGTACTCTTATTTATACGAAATAATATTTCATGATTTATTTGACGTTTCAGAAATAAGTACATGTATTGAAAATAGTTATTTATGTTATGATAAAAAAAATTATTAATTGTAATAGTATTTTTTTTAGGATATACTGGAAATAATTATTTGAAATGGTATCTCATGTGGCAAAATTTCTATTACTTATTTAAAATTTTATTTCTTACGATTAATATTTATGAGAGGAAATAAATCAATAAGGAATAGAATTCTTGAAAATTCTTATTTCGTAAATTCAAGTATTATAGATTTTCATATTAAAATAAAAGTTTACATCATTATAACTTTCGAACATTATTATTGAATTTCAGCAACTTAGTGTTGAAAGTATTGTCTGCATCTATTGTAAGAAACGGGAGTATAACACAATTTGATTTCATTATTTGACAATTTTAATAAATTAAAATCGACCCACTATTTTGAATTTTATCTATTCATTTCTATCATAAATGTATATTTGCCGTTTACTCATTAGAATGATAAAATTACATTTAGCGTTAAAAACAGTTGTTATTTGCAGAAAGTAGATTAAAGGACTGAAAATTAAAATAAAATTTTGAAGAATATTTTTCACCTTAATCTAACACGAAAGTTTATTTTATTATCATTGGTGTCGAAAGCTTTGTTTACGTAAAACGTGTCGTCTATCTGACCTATACACACTAGTGAAGGAAGTGGTGTCATCCCATTATCCTTAGAGACGTCTGCAACCGCAGATGTGCATACACATACAATACTAGCGTCTATTCAGAAACAATGCTAAAATCCAAGATGTAATGTCTGCCAACAATCGTTCCATTCTCTCCCGTATCTGTACTTTCCTTGATTACAAGACAGGCTTTAAGATCCTGCCAAGACCGGTACATACACCGCGACTTTCATTTCGAGGAATAGCGATGTAACACAAGTAAATCGACATCAAATGTCAAGACCGCAATCCCTTTGATCGAATTCTTCCTAGCGAACTTACCGAGAACCTTTGCAATCTTTCAAGATTCAGTCACTGTTGCGAACTTCGAACGAAACTAAAGCTTCCTTGCAAAGTAAGAGTTTCAACAGCGGGCATTTATGAAGATGCAGATTTGTGTTTTTAAAAATTCGTTACCAAAAATGAAAGTTCAATAGATGCCTTGCATGGAGGACTTTATTAGACTGAAATAAAATGAAGACACTAACCAGAAGCGATTACATTTTTATTTGTATATTTTCCTATGTGAACTTCTGCAATTCTTTTTAAAGAATCTCTTTTTTTAAACTAACTATACATGATTTAACTTTATGCGATCTTTTGCGATTTTTTGCAAAATTGATCTTTTTTAAAGATATATTTAATTTAAATTACATTTGCACATTTTTCTATGTAATCTTCAGCAATTTTTTGCAAAATTGATCTTTTATATTCAAATCAGAACAATTTTGAAAACTCGAAAAATTCAAGTATATGTTGATACATAATGACAGTTTATAATTTCGCTCGAGTACAGAAGCGTAATTAGTAGTCTGCGGACTTTTATGCAAAATAAAAATGATCTGCATCGATTGTAAGGAATAGCAAAGTCCCTTCCATTCCGTAATAATTTGAATTCATTTAAAATAATACATTGACGTTTCTAAATTCTTTTAATACTGTTACTAATTTAAATTGAAACTACTCAATTTTCCCATAAATGCATGAAATCCGCCGTCTGGATCAGCAAAATTCACTAGGCTGCGGAGTTCCTGCGTTTCTGACAGAATTGAGTGGATCAAATGCAAAACATTCGAACCATTTAAAAATGTTAAAACTATCGCTGTATTCTTGCAATTAATGCAGACAATTTGTATAAACAAAACCGGCGAAACCCACAAAACCGCTTTGTCGCATTTTTCTCGGTTTCTTCTACAACAAATCCTCAATTCGCTGTTCCAGATTTCAAGCTTCACTTGTCGACGTCGAGTTCATCGCGTATTTCCGACCGATAACTGGTTTACTCTTCCATCTTTCGGTGTTTATCATACTTCAACCTGCATCCTCTAAGTGGCGTTGCTAAATTGTTTCTTTTTTCTCGCGTTTCCTCTCGTGTGTTCTTTCAACGAGAGATGCCAGGGGCGTGTATGTTTGTTTATCCTCGGTGTACCCTATTATTAGGGACCGGTGCTGCTCGAAAACCGAATGGCCCATACGGATATTTGGGCCCGGAGAGACGATCGCACAGCCCCGTCCCCTCTCTCCTCTACCCTTCCCTTTCTGATCTGTTTGCGTTCTCTCTCCGGTCTCTCCAACTCGGGCGTTCAGCTCCCCTTCCTCCCGACCCGTTGTTCTCTCTCCGGTTTCGCGCGTAAGCGTAGTCCCAGACGAAGGAGGATAGCCGAATAAATTTCGGGACGTAAGGTTGCCCTGTTCCCGGCTCGGCGTGGCTCCGCACGACGGGGGCCTTGTGCCTATCTAGATCCTGATTTAGCCTCCACCGCATTTTAATTTATCGCTGGTGATCGTGCCGATTACAGGAACTCCTATTCTCAAGATGGAGAGAAAGAGAGAGAGAGAGAGAGAGAGAGAAAGAGAGAGAGAGAGAGAGAGAGAGAGAAAGAGAGAGAGAGAGAGAGAGAGAATGGTAGAATGAGAGATAAGTATCCGCATGATCGTCTCCTACAGTTAACTAATGCGTTGGCAGAACGCCATTACGCCATCCTTCCGCAGGGTGACCGATAGTTTCTCGCCTCGATGTCTTCGGATTGATGTTCAAAAGACATAGTTACCTTGAGACCCGGTGCTCTCTTTAAAGGGCGCATTTCGACAAGAAAAATATATCAATTAAGCACAGCTGGACACTTGTATCAGGGGATAAGATAAACGTACATATTATGAATCGCTTTTCAGGGGGTGTAGGACTGTCATCCATTTTATTACAATTTAAAAGTGTTATTGTTGAATGTTTACACTACTGCTCGATATATTAATGTTTCTAAGTAACGTAATAAACTTTGAAATATTTATTTAACAGGAACAAAATAGGAAAGTACGAGGGTGCACCTAATATGGAACACCGTCTTCGAACCATGTTCCCCTTTTTGATATTCAATATCCACATTTTGGAAAGACCATATTTAAAATACCCTTTGCAAAACAGGGACATTAAATATGAAACATGGATGATAAATTGTTTCATAAATCGGGACAATGAATAGATTGAAATTGGATAAGTATGCCAATTACTGAGCCACTTTGGTTACTTCGACCTTGCAATAGTTTTACTCATATTTAAAAACAACGTCATTAAATTGAAGATGTTGAATTTTTTAAATAAAATTTGGTCCACAATTATCACAACCGAATAAAAAATTTAACTTCTTATGGTCTATAAAATGCGGAAACTAATTTTTTAAATTCCAGATAATGGTTTGATGTGTTATTGCCTCGACCTTGTCAAAAAGCTTAAGAAACACGTTGTTTAAATGAAACTTGTCTAAATTACAGAGAAACAATGATATAACCGTTTGCTTAGATCTATTTCTTGATTTAAAGTAAAGCAGTGACTGAAATAAATTTATGTCTTGTTTCTATTACTGTGCACTGTAATAGGGTTAAGTTTTTAGATTGATTACTGTGCCCTCTTATGACAAACCACGTGTTACCTCTCATCTTACATTCCTGGTCTGTGAAAGTTATTTACGCTACACATCTAATACTAAATATTTCATGTTTCTACACTTTTATTATACTAGAATATAGTATTTAGCTAGTATTCATTACAGTAATTAGAGCACAGTAACTAGATTAGTGTACAGAAATTGGTACACAGTAATTGGAGAAGTATCAGTAACATAGTAACTAGAAAAGCTTCAGTAACGGACACATAGTAATTAAATACATTTTGTTCTTTGTCAATTTCAATTATGAACAAATTCGCGCTAATATGAAATACATCAATGTATAATTTAAATGTTTTCAGAAGTGTGATGTAGGTAAAATAAACTATTTTGTCTGTCGGAAATTTCGGACGTAACTGTAATGAGTACGGTAATTGGCGCTTAATCTATACAATATAGAACGGTATGTTTTTGTTTAGAAATGCCCGTATTCGAATTTACATAGTTACATAACAATATTTGTGCGAGCGAATGTATAAAGAGCAACGTGTAGAATTCTTACGCCCACTTTCATATGCTCCATCTAGTTTTTATTGTATTATTTGTGACACTATCCCAAGTAGGTGTCACACTTAGGTGGTGTTTCATAATAGATATTTCTGCCTTATTTATACGTCCCCTTCGTTTTCACGCGATCTCGTTTCCGTGGGACGACTCGTGGGATCCTCTATCCGCCACAATGCGACGCTGATGACACGTTCTGCAGGTCCGCCGATTCAATAACTGTCTGTTTGTGCAGACGACGCCACGTGACGCGCGGTTAGGGACACCATCCCGCACCCCTGTCCACCATTATTTGTTTAATTTAACGGCATTGTGCCGTGCCGCCGTATTTTCGCTAGTTTACGCTCAATTTATCGCACTCGTGACTGTTTCCTGCATTTTTAACGTGGGAGAGGACGCCGCGCGTCGTTGTAACACTTAGATGTTTAATCGTGTCTGATGTGGTATGTGGAACCGTGCGAAGATCGCTGCGCGTTTTTACCAGCTTGCTCCATCAGCGTGACAAACGTCGCCATTCATGTGTGCAGTCACACTCACGTTTTCCATATTGCGGCGATATTCATTCGCACCGTAACGCGTTGTCGGCTACGGAATTGTGCGCAAGAGGTACGAGCGTGCAATCGACTTTCAACAAGCTGTATTGGTTTCTCGTGTATGTGTTTTATGAATTGGGCGAACGTTGTGTGGAGGCTCTTAGGAGCTTACTTATCGTAAATTGTGAAGCGACGGTCGTGCACGAAATTTTGAGCTACCGTATCGTGCGAGTAATGTCGGGTTTATTAAAATCTGTTGATTTTATGCATTTATGGGGAACACAAGTAGGTGTAATTTAAAACAGTGGCAAGATTTAAGTAGTAGAAAGATACCAATATATCATTTTCAGTTCGTTAAAGTTATTAGAGAAGCATAGAAATCTTCGAGTGATTCCTGTTTCTTGCTACGAATGTAGACAATTTTTATTTTGCAGAGAGATGTTTTTCCATTAAATGGCGGCGACCTATACATATGTGTAACAACTTATGTAATATGTGATGTAACGTTAAATTCTAAGTAATTATAATGAAAATGACTAATAAACAGAACATAATAAGATAACAAAATAACAAAGTAATTACAATTTAATTGTAAAATAATTATTATATGCATAGAAAACTTTCACTTCAAATTTCATAAACAACCATTTCATATTTTAAAAGTTATATCCATTTTTGTCAAGTGATGCAACAGAGTCGAAAACCTTAAAATATGCCGGCTACACGCTAAAGCTTTTGCACAATTGACCCAAATTGTATTATGTTAATAGAGTATTATTGTATTATTGTTTACTGCAACAATGGTAAGAAATAAGTTGAGGATGAGCCTTTGTTTATACGTATATGAGTTTCTTCTATGTGCATGTAGCAGCACCACAGTGTAGTAGGAAAACAAAGGCTCACCCTTAACCCTTAACCGAATTAAAATGGTCGCAGAAGTTCCACGAAACTTTCAAGTCATGATTAATATCCATTAATGTAATTATTTAAAAATTTATGTAATCCTATATTGACTCATCAAGTTTGCAACACCTTAACGTAAAATTTGCGCTTATCAATTTAGAAATATGCAATGTTTACTGAAAGAATAATTGGTGGAAATTGGTAATTCGGTTAAGGGTTAAATGGAAAGTTATTTTCTGTTTCAATAATTATAGTAAGATGACACTAACGTGTCAGTATTTTTAAATTTTCTGACTGTTTTCCTGATTCGTATTTCATCTTCTTATAATTGCAGTCTTAACACTGATTTTTTAGTATCGTGTCAGTTTGGTATTAAAGGGTAGATTAAGGGTTGAGAAACGAGGGTTGCACGAGGGTTAGTTGCTATGACATACATACAGAAGGGGATATTTGAGTTAATACAGCATAAAATATTGAAGTAATCCTCATTCTTCACACTTTTAATTTTATCTGTCCCCCGACGCCAAATTGATACAGTGGTAAAATCTCATTAATGTGCTGGACAGATAAATACATTTTATTTCAACTCCTCATGTTTCCTATGTAATTTGTCGCTTGGCCTCAATTTGACATAATAATAAAATTCTGTCATTACGATAGAAAGATAAGTATGTAATTGTAAAAATTCTCGTTTTTAAATTGAATAATTCTGGTAGGGTGGAGCAGCAGCAACCCTTTATTGACGAATGTCGACATCAGGACTGTACGCCTCGTTCCAGAAATTGCAAATGTGTATAGAATTTGATTATGCACATATTTCGAGATATATTATTCCTTGTTCTATTATTTAAGGCTTTTCTTAAAATACCTTAAAAATATTCTTCCGCAATGGGATAAAATAAGATTATTCTCATCTTCGCAAACAATGCCTTAATATAAACTAGTTTTTTAAAAGACTGGTAAAATATATAAAATTGCCCTTTTTTAAAAGATCGTTAGGTAAATAACATCTCTAATTGTATAATACGTTTAATAATATGTTAATGCTTATTCGCTATCAACTGAAAATGATAGATGCAAAAGAAACAAATTGAAAAACTGTTGGAAGTAACTTTAAAAGTGAATATTATAGAATATTATTATAGAATACTATTTTAGAATACTACTAGTATTAGAATTGTTTCTAGGAAATCAGAATTCAAAGGGTATAATAAACACATAAGATGAGATTCAATTTTGTTTGATGCAGTGTAATATTTTGCATTTTATTAATGCGTTGCAACAGTATTATGTATCTAAAATTTATAATATTGCTTGTTTCGTAATTTAATACTTACAACAAACTGACGCAATACAATTATTTCCAGTGCATTTTCCATTCTTTAATGTAGTGCACTGCAATGTGAGTGTAGGTTTACAACTAGTTAAGCGACACCTAGTGGTATCAACCAGTATTTACTGAACTGAAATAACTTTCAATGTAAAATTCTTATTCAATGGAGATATTTATATAATAACTTTTTGCATGTTGTCAATTAATATTGGGACACGAAATTAACTCAAAAATTATAATTATTTCTGAATGTTTATGTCGGTAAAACAGTCGTACTGAAGTATGTATAAAATGTAAAAATATCATTACACATGAGCTTCAAGAATCGGTTAACAATTGAAATTGAAATTATGAAACAATAAAAAATCATTGATATGGCCAAAAATTGAAATTAATATAAAACTAGAATGTTATCACGATTTTAGAAAGTTTCTAAAAGGTCAGAATTGTTATCGATCTAATAATCCTTTGTCAAAGTATTATTTTAAACAATTACCTAATCATGCACCCACCTAGAGATTTTTTGTTATCAGTAGTTTAAGAATTTAAGCCTATTAGTACGAATCGAGTATTCTCTATACTTTATTTCAGTTGTGAATTAATACAATTTGATTACATCGAATACCATGGTAATATTAAACCTGGAAGATCATTCTTTATGATATAAAAATTCGAAAACATGTTGGAAAATTATTGTTACTTAACTTAGATCTTAAACTCGGAAAAAAATGATACGATTTTTAGAGGATCATTTGAATTGACTTAAAAATGGATTTCCATAAAAGTATTTGAATCTTCAAGGGGTAAAATTAAAGCTTGGGAATGCACTCTGTGATAATCATTTGCAAATAACAATGACAACATATTAAAAATCTCAATATAAGGACGAACTAATTAGGTTAGTAATCAAACTCTAAACGAAATATAGCAAAGTCTTCAATCACTGAAATACTTTTCATGATTTACAAGACAGACATTATGCATTAAACATAAATAAAATTTCGAATTTAGTTGAGATACTTAGATAAATATCGAATATAAAAGCGTTTTAGTAATTTATTTTATTAACACTTTGTAATTTTTCATTTCTTTATATTATACAATAAATAAATAAATATTATAAATAAAACAACACAACTTAATAAACTTTAAAATCAATGACTAAAATTATAATATGTAGACCACGTAGTTAAGTACAGATTCATTTAGAACTGTATAATAATAGCTCCGTGAGCCTCTAGTCTCTAATGTATGCAGAAGAAATTAAACATTATAAGCTTTACAATTAAATTATTTTTATGCATGTTTAACACTTGAACGGCGGATATTTTCTTTTTTACAAAAATATAACAGAGCATGCTTGCGATCATTTATAATTTTGTCCATCAATTTTTTTCAATATAGTTCTTTACCTTAAACTAAATGATCAAATAACAATACTTATACTCTGGACTATTAGACACAAGCCCCGTCGTTCGAGTGTTAAGGTTAATTTTACCGATGTATGGTAAACCGAATATCACTTAATTTCACTCAATAAATAAATATTGTTTAATATAACTTACGAAACACCAATAGTTAGAATAAATTATGAATCTGCTCGAGAAGTTTTTAAATATTTGTAAAACAAATAAAATTATACTATAAAATTATAAAAACAGTCCCAGATTCTACCTATCAATTTACATCACAAATACGAAAGACTATTTTTCATGAAACACGCTTCAACATTTTACAACGTTCTATCCTTTAATTGCCCTCCGGACAATTCTTCTGATCCGTGCGAATAAAGTATGCTCTACTTATACTATTTTTATCTATCACTTGGTACGCTTTCTCCAAAACAGACACCGGTGGCTTTGGTTCTCTCGTCAGGATCCAAGCATTTCGTACACTAGAATATCAAACAATAGGGATTACTATTATTTAATTTAAACTACGTCGGCATGTTAATGTAAAAACGTGGTTTTAATACTGTATGTATAATGAGACTACGGATTTTAAGCACTTATCACAACTGTGAGCAAATGAAACACGCATAATCTATTAAAATTATTAGAAAGTAAGACATCAGTTTCTACGTACACAATTAAAATAATTAGTGACACTGAACAATTTATTACTAAGTTTTTAAATATAAAATGCCGATTTTTGGAAATTTGAAAATCAATTATCGTCAGCAGATAATGTGTTATGACAGTGAAAAAGTAACTAGGAATATTGAAACTTAAAGTTTCTAATTAATATAATTAATTACTATTATTTTAATAAATAAATAATAAATAAAATTTTAATTAATAAATAAATAATTACTATTATTTTCTGGAACTTTGTATAAATTCGTGACTTCAGAAAGAAAGAACCTACTTATTATTAATTTATTTGCGAAAGAGATATGTAGATATATAATTAATCTAAATTAATGTGCATTCTTATATCTTATAAATTCAGAAATTCTGTAAGTTCATAAAGACCCACATTCTATTGGTAACGAACTCTAATTTTGCAGAAGTATGAAATTAGTTTTTGACGAAAACAATTTCAGTACATAAAAGTATGTTTACCTGAATACACCAAAGTTTGAGCAGCTCCACACCACGGCGTAAGATTTATAATCTGTGTCGAGAATCCAGTAAGGTGCGTCCAATGGTAGTGGAAGCGAGGGGAACGTCACGATTAATTTAGGATCTTCCGTCCTGCCAATTAACCTTCCGATTCCCTCTATGCTTGAAGAAACTCCGGTCCTATCAAGAGCATAACAAGTCTGATTCCATTCCACGAAGTTAATCGATGCATCGTGTAACGGTTAAACACTTTTATTTTACAGAGTTATGCACTGGTAATTAGGAATACTACTTAAATAGAAAGTGAACTTTAACGATTATCTTCGACGTGTTCCTTCATTTCTTAATTCTTTGATTACGCTGCAAATATATATGACATTGGAACGGCGGGTGTCTTTGACCAAAATATAACCGAGCATGCATAGGATTATCTATAACTTTATTTAACAATTTTGCACAACCCATTTTTTTAATAACTCAATCTAGACCTGATATATTTCTCTATCATCAAATGAAAATTTCAATTTCAATATTGTTATAATAATAATAATAACAATAATAATAATAATAATAATATTGTTATTGATAATCTTGAATATTTTAATAATCTCGTCGGTTTCATTAGTTCTTTACTCTTTGAATAACTTTGCTAATTTTTAATAGCTCTGGGAATAAAAAGTAAGTTTTTTAAGTAGCAAGAATTTACAATTTCATCAAATAAAGCAATCTAGAAATCTATAATAAATTGTCGATCTTTATTGATGTGTGATAATTAGACTATTTTAGACTGTTTTAATTTTAGACTTTTTTAATTGCATCGAATGCAGAATAGTAAAAACTTTTAAATACTTTATAAATACTGTTATATTATTTTTAACTTACTAAAATTATTAAGAAAATAGACAAGTTTAGATATAGCTACTGCACTTTGTAATTAGTACAGACAGTTTATCTTTTGCATAAAATCTGCAGTTTAATGTTTAGTGCATTCGTATTGTTTCCACTTTCAATTGATGTTTTGCATTCCCTAGATTTTCCGTTTCTTCGTCGAAATTCCATATTGCGTACAACTTTGTTTAGCATATGTTCCTAATATCTCTCGACCATTAATCATACCGAATTTCTGTACACCGATATTGATTATCTATAAACCCCCCGTTAATAACCCTTGATCACTAATGATCCGTAGTAACCGCATATCATCCTAGCACCCGCACTAATGCGTGCAGTCCTTGCTGTAAGTACCCGCATGCTTATATAGCACTTAGTTGCAATCTCAGAATGAAATTTATACGTATATCTAATGAAATCAGTAATTGTAAAAAAATTGTAATGACCCGTAATGAAGCTCTGGGAATTTATCTTTTATGTTCGATGAAGGTATCGAACGAAGAGTAATCATAGTATTCATAGTGTAACTCTGAGAGATTAGCTTTTATACCCACTAAAATGTTCAAACCAAAAGTAATAATATTTGTAGCGTAATTATTGGAATTCATCTTTTATGACTAATAAAATGATCTAACCAAGTGTAATGATAGTATTTATAGTCATACGATAATTCCAAGAATTTATCTTTTATATCAAATAAAATTTTGAAGTGTAGAGTAATAATAGTGTAATTTCGAGAATTTAATTACAATGCTATTCTATTTTAATGAGACTTTAGGTTAATATATTTCGATACTGTAAACATTCCTCGATTTTAAACACTAAATCTATCAGGCCCTAAATGCGACTAATGTAATATTGTTTTATAACATTGATAAGATTTGATTTACTCCAACTTTGGACGACTTCCATTGTAATATACATTTAAATAAAGAAGTTTATCAACAAATTCCTTATAAAAATGTTTTTATTACTTCAGTAACAGTGAAAGAAAAAATCTGGAAACCAGTCTTTTGACTTAACCAAACATTCGACAATATTTTTCATTATTTACTATTTTCGATCACTTTAATATAAGTCGAATATAGGCATTAAAGGAATTAAAGTAAAGGCATTAAAAGAATTTAAGCACACTTTTGCAACTATTAACACTTTACTCGTCTATAAATTGACTTTTTCCCCCGATCGGTAGCTTATCGGTTGTCATGGTAACCAATAATTTGATATCTATTATTGAGATAAACGTGTTATATATTATTAGTGAAATAAATAAAATAAAAATAGAAACTAAAATTCAACATTGACATACTGTTAACACTAATATTATTATATAATTTTTTGAATATCAGGTACCCTTCGCGATTAATAAGCTAAATAAAATAAAAATAAGATAAATAAAATAGGTGAAATAAACATTGTTAACTATCTATAATAACAGAAACGCTTACGGTCGAATGGTCGGTCGATAAGGTGTTAAAAGCGGAGGGATATTTTATCCGATTTATGTCTCTTGCAGTTAACTTCAGCAATTTTTCTTTTGCATGAAAATTCATTGTATAATTACAAGATACAAATAATATCCATCAATTCATAATTACTATTTGAATATTTGAAAGTAACTATTTTAGCATTTGAATTCCTGAATTCGAGGAATGTATGAAAAGAGTCTTATAAAACGGAGTTACAGGTTTTGCACTAAAAATGAATCCTTTTGTAGAACTTATTCACGCTATTACATTCCAAATCGGTTCTTCTGTACATCATATTTATCATTTTGCAAATTTTTTGTGAAACCTTTTGTAAATCAAGTTCTCCCTTTTGAAAATAAAATTAACTCTTTCATAGATCAAAATTGGCCATCTTCTAATTCTTAAATCCAATGTAAATTTTATTACGAATAGTAACAGATAGATGAATATCATTTGCAAAGGGGAAGATTTATTTACAGAAGGATGAGTTCCATTTGCAAAAAGATGACTAATATTAACCATCTTGCAGCTATTGGTCACCTTTTCGAAATGGAACTCATCCTTCTGTAAATAAAGTTTCCTCTTTTGCAAATGATATTCATGTATCTCTTACTATTCGTAATAAAATTTACATTCGATTTAAAGATGGTTAATTTGATTTGCAAAATGGTTTATATGATTTAGAAAAGGATTAATTTGGAACGCCATAAATGAACGTGATTGGTACAAAAGGATAAATTTGGAACTCGAAAAGTGAATGATTTACAAAAAGATAAATTTGGAGCTCGAAAAGTGAATATGATTTACAAAAAGATAAATTTGGAGCTCGAAAAGTGAATATGATTTACAAAAAGATAAATTTGGAGCTCGAAAAGTGAATATGATCTACAAAAGGATCAATTTGAAGAGCAGAAGGATGAATATGATCTACAGAAGAATTCATTCGGAGTGCGAAACCTATATATGGGTATCGAGAACAATGAGGAATTTCCGAAAAGCGATGGCGTTTAGAAAGCATGAACGAATTCTACTTACAGGGCAGATATTTGTTTATTCAAGATCTTTATCGATCCGTTTTCACCTTGGCTGTAATTCGCAGTCACGCACTTCCCGCCAAATTCGAAGAGAGCGAAGTACCTCTCCACCTCGTACCATTTCCCGACGTACTGGAAAACAGGTTAGCGCGTCGGGTTTATAGAAACGATGCGGCAAAATGATACCAAAAGAATTCAGCACGCCTCCAAGAAAGTTCCAGCGAATTTTCTCGGAAGTAGCATCGCGTGTGTCGCATTACGTCGGATGTATATCACTATACATCCCATCGAGGACAACTTTCTAAGTGCAGGTTGCGTTGCCTCATAAGTAAGCCAATAACACAGGCGAACCAAAGAATTTCCATCAATTAATAACGATCGAATGACAAGCACAGTACTTACCCTATTCATATCGAAGCTCGGCATAGTCTCCAAATTGGGGCACGTGCCTAAAAATGGCACTTGCGCCGATGCACCAGCTACGGCGATTAGAATTAGACACGATCGTAACATTTTTGTAAACTGCAATTAAACCAGCAAAAATTAGTTTAAGATTAATTCCAGATATTTCATCGAATATTGAGGTGAGAGATAAGTGTAATGGTGGTGATTTTTAAACCGAATCCAAAACTAGCAGTTATGTAAAAAAGTAGGAAAAAGTTATCAACAGAAACTTGATTTTTATTCGCTTAAAGGGTAGTCGTCATTAAATTTTAAGGAAACTTAAAAATATGTAATGTTTAGAAAAATATAATTTGTATGTGTTGCGAATTAAAGTTATGGCCTCCCTGTCGAAATGTCTAAAATTTGTAATTTATTGATTAACTTTAAAACGATTAATCAATCGGTTTCAACATATTTTTAATACACTTTAGTTTAAGTTTATTACCTTTATATTCTGATACAAAACACGTTATATTATTAGTTAAAGTTCTTATTTAAAATATTTTAGAATTATTATAATCTACTATCAGACATAGACATTTAATTCGTATCGTAATCATTTCAATAAATTGAAAGTAGTCAGTCAATATTTTTGGTTCTTGGGAATGAATTTTACTGATTTGTACTTGATCAACTCATTGTCAGTAATGCGTAAAATCCGCAGTCTGTTCGTGACTGTGATAGCGATCTATGTATCTAAATTGTCAATTTCAGAAATAGTCTACTTCAAATAGAAAGATTTTATATTTAATACGAATTTTCTGTATTAAAATATGTCTGCGTTTGTGCGAAAACGACTCTCGAAAGAACAGTTAGCTCTCAGTCTGCAAAACTGCGGTAACGACGCAGTTATCGTGGCATTGCATGGTGACCGTTATTTATGGATGTTGTTAGAAAATAATTGAAGAAGGTGACAGGGAATGTTACTTCCAATATCAATAATCTCATACCATCGGAAACATTTTATATATCTCGCGCACTAAAGATAAAATCGATTTTAACGTGTATCATTACGCACTTATAGTCTATTACTAATTAAATGAATATTCGGAGTAAACTATTTTAGCCGAAGCTTCTATCATCTCTAGTAACAGTATTTTAAACATTTCTAGATTACCAAATAAACTAACTGCGTCGTCAAATTGATTAAATTCAAATAAATTCAATTTCAGAAAGCAGAAGTTTCGATCCAATGAAAATTCTTATCACACTTTGACATAAAAAATTAAGCTGCAGACTAGACTTTATGCATTATAATACAAATTACTAGGCGAAATAGCAAAGTGTAAACAGATTGAAACAATTGAATAACATCGATACCTTGGATTAAAATTTTTGAAAGAAATATATTTCTTAGTTTCTGTGGCTTACAATCTTTACATCGCATAAAGATTTGCAGTCTACTGGTGCCTGCTACATTGTAATAACTAAATTGCAGATCATTATGCAAAATGGAAATCATCTGCATCAATTGAAAGAAGTCTAAACTTTAGTAGGTCAAAAATAGTACATTCTAATGTACCAATTCTGTCAATGTTTCTACCAATTTAAATCGCCATGGACGCACAAAATCCACTGTCCAATTATACCAGCAATGCAACAATTTATTATATTTTTACGAATGCCTGCTATCGCCACATTCGCGGCAAAAGTGGACGCGCAACGACTGTTTAACATATTTAACATATGTCGCCCATTGTTGCACATTTTTCAGACAACGTTTCTTCTTTACAGCTCATTAGAATAGGCAATCCACTTGTCGACGTTACTCTCGGAGCATTAAACATTCATAAGCCGGTTATAATCTCGGATGTCTTGTATTCAAGAGTTGCTTCGTGAGCGACCGTTCCGCGAACTCCGACCGTGCCAAGGAAAGCTGCGGTGCCGAATTGCAAATTGAGTGGAAATGATAATGAAACACGTACCGGATTGATAATCGTTGGTATACTCGGAATGTCGGCGACTCGTGAAACTGGTACAGGGTTGACTGTTACACTTCTCACGCGATGAACCGTCCGCCGGTGACTGGTCTTCCCGTTCCGTACACCTTCCACTTACGCGGACGAACTCTTGAAGGCTGACTGGATGCGTTCGAAAAATTTCTGTCAGTTAGTGGGTCGCTAACGGTACATTTCAAGTTCAAAAAACCCCGGTCTCCGATTCGGATTTACTGCCAGCGCATTGTCCGTGGACCGGTTGCTGGTGCACGCAGTCTTTTCGAATTTCGAAAATCGCCCAATCTGTCGAGCTGTATACAATGGCGCGCATAATTAGAGACTCGATGTAACTTTTATATTGTTACTGATATCTAAATAAAAACTTAACAAAACATATTTCTATATTAGAAAATAGTTGTTAAGTTTTTGTTTTAAATGTACAGGTTGTCTCACCTAAAGGAGGCCACCTTCAGTGCTGTGAATAATTATAATTTTTACTGGTGTTTATATATTCTAATATGGAAATATATGGTATTTTGTTAAGTTTTTGTTAAAATATCGCTTAAAATGTAAAACTTGCTTTGGGACTATAATTACTCACGCCATTTTATGTAGCAAAAATCAATTGATGACAGTGTATATTTCAGTATCGATCTTTATAGGAACTAAAATTTTTCGAATTTCACCTATGTTAAATTCCGGCCACGTGTTTTTGTAGTAAATGCATAAAATTGTAACCAAAGTAATAATAACTAAAATTGAGAATTTAAAAAGAAAAATAATTTAATTTATACATATTAAGGTTAATTTAAGGTTCGATAAAAAAATCAAAATGAAATTAAATACATTTTTATCAAAGTGAAAAAATTACTAATTTATACAATAAAAATGAGTGGGAAATGTAGTTAATAATGTTCAAAAAAGATAGTAAGTAACCGGCAGAATGGTATTTTATTCACTCGTTCGGTTCTTTATGGCTAGTTGATTGCGTAAAATTATGTATCGGGTGTCAAGAAGTGTTTTGTCGTGACTACGATAGGTGAACTCTGCATCCTCGATTCGTTGAAGATCTGTCAAAAAAAGCTCCCGCAAATGTCTCCTTGACCGACTGTTTCAAGGTCAGATTTTTGTTTTATTCGTACCGTGTTCTACCAGTGACGAAAGAAAACTTTTTGACCTTGAAGAAGTCGGTCAAGGACACTTTTGCGGGAGCATTTTTTAACAGATCTTCACCAAACCGAAGATGCAGAGTTTACCAACTCTAGTCACGACGAAACATTTTTTGACACCCAGTACATTCCTGAAACCACCTACATATACTTGCGAAGCAGTTTTTAGAAGAAATCAGGATGGCAGGAAGATACAGTTCATCCATTGACACTTGTCTTTTTACATTGCTCGAGGCGTTCATACTCTCAGCTTTTTATGGTTTCATTGCCCCTCGCAAATCGTCGGGAGAGTCAATCTCTTTTTATGGCGTGGAACCGTTAGTTTTAACCACGCGAAATCTTCTGTTACTCTTTCGAATCAGTTCAAGGTTAGTCGTTGAAGATAGTCACTCGACGACTAATCTGTTCTGTATTTCACGAATTCTGATGACTTCCGAATTTTTCAAACAATCGCATACGTTGTTTTGTTATAATACCATTTTTATAATGGCACTTTGCTTTATGATTGTATCGGATTCTAGGAAGAAACTCATTAAACTACTGAACCGGTTCGATTACGATTTAATTACATCGAAGTGATTTGTCAGCTTACAAGAATCAACAAGAAAATGACATTTGATTTCGATGAATCAATACAATGTACATAATCATGGTGTCTGTCAGCTGCAATTAAATTCGTTTTAAGAACAACAATCTTTGGTATTAGATTTTTCGCGTTCAAAAAATGTCAACTGTTCATTATATTCTGACAACGTCTCTTTTGTTGTTTCCGAATTAATTCTTCAAAACCTTACATCCAATTAAATATTTATAAAATAATAATTTCTTGGAAGATAGTTTTACTCCACTCAAATAATTGCTTTTTAATCTTCAACTCCTAAATCAATAACTGATTAATATATTGCGGATTTGTATGCAAAATAAAACTTGTTCGCGTTAGCTGCAAGATATAGAAACTGAATAGCAAAGTGCGAATTTCTTGAATCACACCTACGTGATTTTGTCATAAATGCATAAAATCAGCAGTCTACTTAATTAATAATTTTGCTTCTATCGCGCTCTTTAAACTTATACGACTAAAACGCAAGCTTAAGTCAACTCTTTGTAATCGCAGAATTTTCATACACATTAAATAAAATATAAATTGATATAACATTAGAAATAATTGCTATATATATATATAGAATTAGGCAGGAAGTTGTATCAGTACAGATTCTCCGAAACAAAAACATCGAATCTCAAAAGTAGTCTAACACGTTGACTGCCAGGCGCATTTTCCATTTTTTGCCCAAGGCGCCAACATGAATTTTTCATTATGCGATGCATATTATGTCGAAATATTATTCACAGCAAATAAAGTGAGATATAAAATCACGCTCGAAGCATTTTTCGTGCTAGAGGTCACCGGTGACCCCCACGGCGCTGTAGACAATTTTTGCGATTGTCCTTTATCCATATTTACTCTAATTATGTACTTTTATTATTTGCTGTGTCGCCGGTCACCGGTGACCCCCACGGCGTTGTAGAATGTCGAGGCTGTAGACAATTTTTGTGATTGTCCTCTGTCCATATTTACTCTAATTTTGTACTTTTATTATTTGTTGCGTCGCCGGTCACCGGTGAACCCTACGGCATTGTAGCCAAGTCGAGCGCCGGTCACCGGTGACCCCCACGGCAGTCAACGTGTTAATTACCAGCAGTCTTGTTGCGTCTCCTGAGAACATCCCAGTACAAGTGATTAACAGTTTAATACAGGAGCAAGAAATTCACAAGGTGTTCGTATCAACATTTTCTGTAACAATTTATTTAGCTTTTCTTTTTTTCACATTTGTACACGATTGAAGAAATAAGCACGAAGCTACCCCCATCCCTCCATTGATTCATGAAAGTGATAATACGTGAAGAAACGATGAAAAATGATCGTGATTCTCAAGCGAGACTGGTTTCAACGGGTAAAACCGCTACGAGCTCGAGGTTACTAAACTAATCGTATTACGATCTACCACGCGTTTTAATCAATGGATCGAATCGAAACTCGATTGATAATACTCTGTTTTTTAAGCAGTCTTCTCCGATTCCTTGACGGTCTCTGGGGCTTTCTCGATCGCGGGCTCGCTCATTTCTTTCTCTTCCGATAGTTTCGTGCTATCCGCTTGTAGATCATCCTTCGTGGAACCGGCGACAACCATAATGTGTTCCGGGACTGTGCTAACCGGGACTTTCTTCAGTTTTTCGACAGCCGGAGCACTTGCTGCGGGTTTGGTGTTCTTTTTAGCGACTTTATCGGCGAGTATTGATGGAGCGTCTGGCACTATGGCGGATCTAACGTTCTCTGTATTTTTCTGCGGCTGCTCTCCTTCGGATGCTCCATCTGGTTTCGCCGCCGTTGCATCCAAATGGGCACAGTCGTCTTGGTCTGTCTTCACGAAGAAGGTCCTGGAGATCTTGTACTTGTCCAGCACGGAGTAAGCCTTTGCGGAAAGATTTGAATTTTAGAATTGATATACATTAAATAGTAGCGGCAGATATATTAGTTGTAGATATTTCCAAACAGATCTCGACGTTCTCAAAAATTTTCAAAATACATTATTTTAAACCAAGTTCTTAGTTATTTGATAAATAATCTGTTTCAAAAAACAGAATGATTTGAAAAGGTACTTCGTATGGAAAATGAAACAATATATTTTCAAGTAATGATTCATATGGTGTTTCAAATAAAGAATTATTTGTTATTTGATATCGCAATTCGTTATTTGTTACCTGTTATTTGGTTTTGACCAAGATAAGTAGTTCCTTGAAATGTTTCATTTCACTTTATGTTATTACTATTCTTTACTGAGAATAATGTACGGTGACTTTGATTTTTACTACGCATCTTATGACGCCTCTTACGACGTTTTTTACTACGCGTCTTACGACGTTTCTCAGAATAGTTTCACAGTTGCGTGGTTTGTGTATGTGGTTAGGTATTACTACAGGCAAAACGTAGAAAGACATCGAAAAATATTGAGTCAAAGGAAGAACTGCTACGCAGCTATTAGTTCTTATTATTCTCTAATGGCAGTGTCTGTAATGATGTCGATAATGAAATAATGAAAAAAGCATTGTGAAAAGCTTAATTAGATGATAGATTTTTTAGTGTCGCATCTAGCAAGGGTAATTTAACGTAAATTTCGTAATATTTAAATCTCATTTAAAACGAGTTCATAGCGTTGAGTATTGTAATAAATACTAGTATTATTAACACTACTGCACACTTATTACGAAGTTTTCTGTCTTTACTACGATTATTAAATGCTTATTCTGTACGTTATTTGGAACGCTGTAAAAATGTTCAATTGCGAAATAAAAATTATTTTTTCAAATAATAAGCATTTCAATTTATTATTAATTGATCAGATAAGAAAATAAGATTAATTTAAATAGATTATTTATACGTTATAATACCTTATTTGAGGTGAATATCTATAAATTTATATTTGAAATAAATTTCGCATAAATCTGGTTACAAACCGTATACTTAGGTTTTATTACGCGGGAATCGAATGATTTCAATTTTCAGTTGATAATCGACTGAAGGAAAGTTTAAAAATTGATTTACAGTTCTGGAATGACACATGTAGGTGAAAATATTTGTGTGTCGGAGATTCTAGTATTAGTTTGCACCCATAAAAATTTTTTACAACTGATAGTGAGATAGAATGATTTTGATTTTTATTACACAAATAAACATTTATCAAAAGTAACAATACTGAATAAATAAGCATTCAATTTCAATTGTTAAAAACTTTATGCGTACCATTTGTACGTCTTTGTCACAAAAGATTCCGAAATCCTGATTAATATAACTCATAAGTAATAAGTAATGAAGAAATAAATATACGAAGAATTGAATGTTAAAAAATTAGAAAAATTGTGGAGGATTATTAAGAAGTGATCTTCAGCTTTCAAAGCACATTGAAAATTTTGACTTTTTAAGTAACATTATGCACCAATCAATGCAGTAAATTGCAATCCTATTTATTCACTTTTTCTATGTTTAGTTCGAACGCGATCCAAGAGAGATAGAGACAAGGAAAGAGGGAGAGAGAGAGAGAGAGAGAGAGAGAGAGAGAGAGAGAGAGAGAGAGAGACTCAAAGTGTTTAATTTGTAGTATTTATTAAAAGTGTGATCTACTATGATTTTTATGTGATCTATAATATAAATGACACGAATATATGAAAGAAAATTATATTCTGAATACGAATAACATAAATAATGTGAAATACAAGTAATATGACTTAAATGGTGTTCGAATAAAATATGAAGTGACAAAAATAATATGAAAATTAAAGAGAACTAGACTCTTGCTATAATTTTTCATTTTAGTCAGCACTGAAAGGGTTAAACACGGAATATTGATTAGAATAAGTAGTATGTTTTAAAAATTACCTTCTGCAAGGTTGGACCTGGGGAAATCCTTTCTCTCGTCATGACCCAAGCATTCTGAGTGTGGAACGGTCCGATGCCAGAACAGCTCCATAAAACTGCATAGGTGTCGTAGTCTGTTTCGAGCACAGAGTATTTAGTTTCTGGGGTTAACGGTATGGTGTATTTCACCACCAGCTTTCCTTCCTCTGCTTTCGAAGCTGCTTTCTTAATTTCGCCCTCGACCACCCTCTTGATACCAGTGCTGAACAATACAGAAAAACATACAGACCGTTGATGATGATTTATTAACCCTTTCACCTATAAAAACGAGTAGGACTCATGATGAAGATTCTATGTATACGTAATTTATGCTAAATATGTATATTATTCATAACTTTTAAATCGGGACCAAATTTGCTAATATCAAAGGGAGTGAAGGTAGATGTAGACATACAAGAAATAAAAATTGTCTCTTTCTGCTAAGGAAATTATTAAAGAGGAAGCCGTATAGTCGACGCAGACGTAAAGAAATTATTACAAAATGTGCATAAGGTTAAATCTATGTTAAAATGAAGCATGATTATTGAATCTTTGAAAATAAATTGAATATACAAAGTACTGAAAATAATTATTCGGTGTATTTTTCAGTTAAACTTCTGTAATTTCTTTTAATACACGTGGTCACTAATGGCAACCATTTCAAGATAAATTATAAATAAGTAAATAAAAATTGACTGTTTAGAGTAGATTTATATTTAGAGAAAAGTATTCAAATTTTTTTGGTACTTACAATCTGTTTGTAACTTCATTGCTGACCCGGAATTTGCCATCGCTAGCCTGAGTGTAGTTCGCCATGACACAACGTGACACCACTTCCGTAAGTTGGAAGTACCTTTCAGCTTCGTACCAGACTCCCAAAAACTGAAATAAAAGTATAAAAAGCAATTAATACTCGTATCAGTACTTACTGTGACAGTTTGTTACTTTTACTGGCAAATTTCATAGACGTCCAAAAATCACAAATAAAATTTCAATTATTTGTATATTCGCAGCTTAAAAATGATCATCGAATCAACTTCTAAATCCTATTATAATTTCAAGCTGTCACTGAAACTTTGATATCAAACTTTCCGATGACGAAGGTATAAGCTGAAGATGAAACTTGAGCACACAACATTAAGATGAACAAATATTATGAAAAAGTGTCCGTTGTATCAGAATGTTTGAAAAAAATTTTGAAAGTAAACTAATAAAGGACGTTTCTAAGAATGTTTATAAAACTCTAAAATTAAACATTTCTACGGAGGAACGTATAAGTGGTTACATGGGATGTACAAATGTTTACAAACAAGTGAGAAGTACTATCAGACAAAAACAGAATGTTTCCAGAGCTTTGAAAATAGACTTATCTAATGATGAGCATACAAGTTGTTCTTTCAAATTAATAAAAAATAACGAAAAGTCTGCTGTCAAGAGTTTAGAAAAATTCGAAAGTACAAACTGCGTTGATAATAAGGATCGTGAAGCGTACCTTGCTCATGTCGAAGTTTGCCATGGGCACATAATCTGGACAGAAGCCCAGACTGGGCACCTGGGCATGGGCCAGGGCCAGTGTTGATAGAACCAAAACAATTTTCCCGATCATGTCTCCAGGTGATCTGCCGTGAGTCTTGTTCGAAGCTCTTGCCTTATATACAATAACCGGTGAGTGTAAGAGCGTTGACCGGACGTTACCCCCTCTTTTTTTTTTTACCAACACGTGAATATCCTTACGGTACTCTTGGTGGCCCCAGAATCTGGTCAACAGACGATGGTCATTGGTCAATGTTACCGGCGACTTCTTGGCAAGAAGTTCAACCGAGGCTGCAGCCCAGCGACCGCTCGGCTAACAGGGAACACAGACTCCATTATGCAATTCCTTCGCAACGGGACTTTTCAGCCGATGAAGACAAATTCCCCTGGACGGCGGATTGGTGTCAGTCAATTTGATGGGATGCCAAGATTCCCGGGCATATATATATGGCAATTGTAACGGACCAGTCATGTGTCTATGACTCCCGGGTCACAGGTTGAACGCGGGTTTCTAGAATTCCCCGTGGCCTCGACCACGATCCAACTAGAACGGCTACCGGTCGTGAAGCTTGTCGTCGAACGTGGTTATGGTCGCGGTTATTTGTTTTTATAAACCGTTTGTATTCTAGTATTTATTTCTAGTAAAGAGTCGGTTGCGGATCTTTATGGGGGTTTAAGTCTGTAAAATATTAGAAGGTATTGCCACGAATCTATTACGTTATTATTAGACTGTAGATTTTTATGTTAATGGAGAACTTAGAGTAAACCGTTAACACGTTGATTGCCAAGCTTATTTTGAAGAAATCTGACCTAGTCGCCAACATTTAAAGAAAAATAAATAATAATAAGTAAAAAATGATAAACAAATCCTTTTTATGACGCCCTCTTGTTAGTGATGAATAGACGCGTTGACAAATCACGAGTTATCCCGTAGCTGTAGTAATTTTTTTATAGAGTAAAACATTCGTGAAACTTTTCGTTACTTTCCATATACATTCTTTGACATTTCAAACAACATATATTCTCTTTTTCGTTTCACTTTATCGACGTTTACTGAGACAATAAATCTTGTTCTCCATGATCGACGGTGTTGATCGGTGTGCAGACTAGTATTCTTTTTCTCTTGATCTAGAACAAAAAATAAAACGGAGTTTTTTCGTAATAAAACTACTCGTCACATGAACCTAATCCTATTTTAAAAAATGTAAACAGAATGATAATACGCTTATAGTTTAAGTAGAATTTAGGCTCATACGATGCGTAGTTTTATTATGAAAAAACTCCGCTTTAATTTCGTTCTAGATTGAAGGAAAAAATGCTAGACTATTATTTCAGTAATCGTCGATAAAATGTAACGGCAAAACTTCTTTTTGAAATGTCGAAGAATGTGTATGGAATGTGATGATATAAGTTTCATCAAGGTTTTACGTTATAAAAAATTGCGGAAAATCATTCTTATTTTAACGTTTTACTTGTTTTACCTCAAGTCTCGTTTTCATACGTTATTTTACAAAAATTGGAATTATGGTACAGTTTCCTTCGTCAACTAAAACTAAATCAAAATGTACTTTTTGTTAATAATTTCAATAAATTAAGGAGTATGTAAAAACATCTTTGAATTCTTCTTTTTTCACTGTTTGGTATTTAACCTAGTCAATTTTGAGATGAATGCATAAAATCCATGGTCTACTCATTATAAACAGAAAATAGAAATGCTATTACACCTTGTTAATTTATACGTTTTCTTGCCTTTGAAAAATCTGCATATGCTATAAATGCATGAAAATCATGCAGCCTACTTATTAATCTATGTCTACTTATTAGTCTGTGTTTATCGTAAGGAGTTTTCAAACGCGATTAATGAAAATAAGAATTTCTATCAAGATTCGCAGTCTAGTTATGAGAAACAGTATTGTTACTATTTATAGAGACTAGCTCGTTGTTTTTAAGATCTATCTATGTAGTGTAGCTAGTAGAGTAGCTCGGACAAAAAAGATTGATTTGGAAAGTAAGCAGAATACAAAACAGATTTTATATGCTTACTATAAATGGATGTCAGAACATATCTGATTTTCTTATTAACAATAATTGATTTCTGTCGCGAAGATGACAGATTATGACACCTACACACTTTTAAACCATATTTTAGATAAGGAATAAAAATAGTAAAAGGGATTTTCATTTTGTTAATGAAAAAAGAAGTTTTATCAGTCTTCCGAATAAATAGTTGTTGATTATTTTCAATAAAAAAATCTCATTTAGTACACCAGATAATTAAACCTCTTGCAATTAGAAGTATTAGGATAATAGTTAGGATGATTGTAAGTATTTTGTCGTTTAGATAATATTACTATTTAGAATATTATCTTAAAAGGTAAAATGTTCCTTGACTAATTACAAAAGTGTTTCAGTTCTATTACACAACTCTGTAAAGAATTCTTTTACACGTATTGTATTCCTAAATTCGAAAGTCCATTAAAAAGTCCGTTAAAAGTCCATTATTTTTAGAAGGTAAAATATAGAAACATAAAGGACTAATTATTTGATCTTTCCAAAATATGAAAGAAAAATCACATTGTATACGGAATAACTTATTCCTAATTTCTCTTTTAACATTTATTGAAATTATAGCATCTTCTTAACTGTAGCACACATAATAAAAATCATACTAAGGTCAAATAAATGTCGTTATCACTAGACTGCGAATTTTATGTATTTATGACAAAAAAGGGAACATGAAATATAAAACAGTATACTGATTAAGAGAATTTTGGAATATCTCCATAATATCATCAACTTCCTAAAATTGTTTAAAAATTTCTGCCTTGCTACTGTTTGCTGCAATTCACGAAGAAAATTTATATTTTGCATAAAGATTATTCACAGTCTAATTATCCAGTATTAAAATCGTCAAGAAGGTACAAGCTTATGTCAAATTTGTACCGTATAGAAGAATGTCTAAACTTTTACATCAAGCAAAATTTAGTATTAAATTATTTAGTATAAAACCTAGTATTTCTACAGTTGTTCAATAAATGGAACAATACATGATAGGAAACGGCTATAGTTCCAGAGTTCTCGAACTATCTGGTACCATCAAAACGGGGAACCACATCCAGTCTCCCCTCGTTTCTGTCTTGTCGACCGCAGTTTTTGTTTCGAAAGCCCATTTTCGGTTTGTTTACGACGCGACGTGACGGGCGGGATTAGAGTGCATCACCGCCGCCATCTTGGAATGCACGATTGTGAAACTTACACCTTTGATGGCGTTATTCCTCTTCCTGTAGCCATTCATGAAGCCGGTTACAGCAACCTCGACCTTTAGCAGCCGAGTATTTATGTTCACAAATGAAACAGGTAGATGGAAAATGTATCCGACTTCACCGCGAAGTAAAACAAGAACCGACTATTACTTATCGCGCTGCAATTATGCAATCACGCTGTTGTCGAAACGCTTAGCATACTCCGCCACTCTGAAACGCAGCAGACCACCGGTAACGGCTTCCCTGTCGCATTTTTCTTTTTCAATGAAATCCTCGAAGACGTCGGACCGTTAGTTTCGAGTAGCCACTTCTACCGGCTATGTACGTTGCGTTGATTATAAGAAAACGATAGATGACGACGAACGATGTGCCACGAATTCTTAGCGGTTTGTCTTTCGATGCTCATGCGATTGTCCCGTAAAAGTCATTTATTGTCTTTCAACGGTGTTTTGAGTCTACAATTTTAACCAGTTAAGTGTGTGTTAACGACTATATCCGTCATACGTATATTTTGTTACAATTTGATATTTAAATTGTAATTCTGGCGAAAACTAAATTATATTCGAAAATTTTAATATGTTTAAAATGTTTAGAGGTCAAGACGAAAGGAAACAAAAAAAATGAAAATTATAAATAATTTCAGTTTGATTCGTCTTTTTTTAATTTGAGTTTTGATTCGTCATCGCTTGATTATTGCGACACACACTGCTAGCCGCTTTGCAAATAGATCGCCACAGTTAACTGGTTAAAATGGTGCAACTTTTTTAATAACTGTACTGTACAATGACCGAAATATTTTTTTTAAATTTCGCTATTACCTGGAATACAAAAATATCTAAAAGAACTGTCGTTTCTTCACTTTTTATTTCCGCCTATAATAAAAAATTAGAAAAATGTAATTAAAAAGAATAAAAAATTTAAAAATGGTAACTTATGTGTGTGCTGAAAATTTCACCAAAATCGGTTGACCTTGACATAAGCTGTAAATAATTAAAGATCGTGAAAATTACGATTTTACAAGAATTTCAACAAAAAACAGGTCATTTTTACGTTTCAGTTGCTGTAGCTTACGTCAACCGACTGCAATGAAATTTTCAACATGCATGTGTTACCGAAAGGAACCAAATGCATTTTTTAAATTTTCATTATAGACTCAGATAGAAAAATATAAAAACGATAGATTTCGTACATTCTTTTATTCCAAGTAATAGTAAAATTTAAAAAGAGTATTTCAGTCATCGTATAGTGAACTAGTTCCTCTAACATTATAGAAAAATGCAAGTCATGCAGACCAGTTTTAAAAAAGTTATATAATTTTAAAATTGTTGACTCAATTTTGCACCCCACTCTAGATGATCCAGATCATGTATTAGGCTTATAAAACATTTAACGTACCACCTTACTGAATTTAAACTTCCCTTATTTTTAAGAAATAGATTTCTACTTTCTTTAACAATTATTTTATCCTCGAATACAATAATCTTGAAATTATAGTATATCCATACCATTTTAAATTAAAATTTAAATCTGACAGTGCAGATCATTATAAGATAAATGAGTAAAACAAGTTGGTATTCTAATAAAATTAACTGTGGTTATTGTAATACACTCGTCCATTTAATTATTATACACTTTTAAGATATTAAGATATTATAATCATTAAAAAGTCTAAAAGACGGAGCGAACTAAAAAAAAAACAAATTATACAAAATTGAACGTCCTAATCAATCATAATAACAATTTGTTTAATTTGATAATGATTATATATCACTTTGTTGCGCCCTCTCTGAAAATTATTCATTGTATTTTCATTTTATTTATTATTTAAAAGAAGTGTTAAAGTTAGTATAATCTAATAAAGTGAAATGAAAGAGTCGGAAAAATAATTTTCCACTGAAAAATAAATGAATTGTCGCTATGTTATTAAATTTTGGATGGTTACAGAGATTCCAACTTTAATTGGCTTTTCCTGGAAATGAATTACATATTTGCAAGTATTCGAATTAACTAGCGCTGACATATTTCTCTAAGTATTATCAAAATACATTAATTAGATGTGGAACTATCTATTTACTATATTTGAATTGTACTTCAGATTGATTTTCCTCTAATTCAGAAATATTTTGAATGTATACTAGTTCTCACATTTATATTTCAATCTATCAAGAATTGAGTTGATGGTAAACTTTTAAAAAGCGACTAATATTCCCAAGTTTAATAACTCAATAAGAATTTGAAAATGCTATTGCATTATTTTTAATATAATGATTAAAGAAAGACTATGTAGTAAAGAAATGTCTATGTAGTTTTTGCATCTAAAAATGACTGAAGAATATACATCAAGAATTCTATAAAATCAAATCACCTACGTCATCTTTTGCATGCGTCTTTTTAATTTAATTAAATTGTTATTAATTCCGAATGCTTAGAAAAATGTTTAATGTATAAAGAAAACAGAAAGGAAAGATTGCCATATCTCGAAAATGTTTCCTGCACGTAATAAAAGGTTATAAATAGAATCCATAGTGGAAATCGAAAGGATCAGCAGGATCCACGAACCGGGAATATCCTGTTCCATCGTTTTCAGCATAAACGACCACCACGGCCGTGTTAATTAACTATTTAACGAGAGGGAAACTTGTTCAGCGAGTAAAGGGAAAGGATACGGCCAGAAGCCGGGTGGTTACGGGCGGTTGATTCGTCATCGTTACGCACGTGTTGTTTGAATTAATTTATTTTTTGTAAACCTATGAACACTAAGAAAGCACGCGGAAACGTTATCCGCTCGGAAGATGCTTAAAATCTACGAAACTCTGGCCAAATGTCCGAAGGACGGAACGTGTTTGAACGGCAACGTTTGCAGAGCCAAAGAGGAAGTAACGCTTGACGAAAACGAAAGGCGAGTGGTTTTCTACCTAAAAGAACATGAAATTGCTAAAATTTGAAAATCCTCGGGTGTGAAACGGCTCGCGGGCGATCGAGCGCCGTGCTCGCGGCGATTCGCAGTGGAACCAAGTCCCGTCACTCGATACGAGTTGTACGATAGAGAAGAATCGTCGGACTTGTCCCTAGCATTTTGCATTACTGCATTTTACAACCAGCCCACGAGTCGCTCGATTCGTGAAAAAATGACTGTACCGCACGCGTGCTCGCCGAGAATCAGATTCTCTCTCCATAATACCGTCGCTCCGTCTCGATCGAGTCAAGGAGGACAGTGACTGGACCGTGGGTCCTTGAAGACCCGTGTGCTTTGAAAATCATTCAAAAAGACGATTGCGTCCTTCTCCGACATCTGGCCGCGAGCGCGCGTGTATGCATACGCGATAAACGTAACTAATGAACGGTAAAATAATCTGTATACGTAACCCTAGTGCACTTACGACTCCAGAAGAGGGGGACGAGGGGGTTTGGATCGGGATTTCGAGGAGAAAAGGGGCTGATAAAGAGAGAAACGACGAAACGTTGGTCACTAAAAGTTATTCGGGCGGCTCGCAGGAAAAAGGATCGGTCTTCCACCAGATAGGAGCCGGAGTCTTTTCCTGACGGAGCCGCGGATTGCGCTCGTGCCATTCGCCGAGGCGTCGCACGCTAAATAATAATTACTTTATCTTTATTATCATTTAGTATCACATTGCGTTCACTGTTTTGTGCTGGCCGTGTTTTGTCTGGCTTAATGAGAGCGCACACCACCCCTCGAACCTCTTTTTACCATCCTTTTGCGCACCCGGGACACGAGAAAGGTCCCGCGGATTGCCGTCAGAAAGGAAGGAGAGAACTGCTTGGAAAAATGAATCCGTGTATTTCTCAACAATCGGTGAACATAACAATTGCGTCGAACCGCTTAAAACGAATCGCTTTTATCGGCGATTATCGCTTGCACTATGGTGGAATGTATTCATATAAAATATAACACGATGATGACATGCCGTAAACGTCGAATGGTTTCCGTTCGTGGTTGAAGGTGTTAAAAAGAGGTTGAGGCCCTTCTTCAAGGCACCTTAGGTAATAATACCTACCTAAAAAAGAGAAATGACGTCCTGCGCCAACGAGAGAAAAAAAATAATATAATAAAACGTAAAGAGAGGAATTATTACAGAAACAAGAAGCTACTACTTAAAAATGTTCTCTATCTAGACCCTAACGAAACTTGGATTAATTCGAGTGATATTCAAAAACATTCTACGTGGGATCGATTAACGTTTCCTTCAATTCCTAAGCGAGCTCGTATTCGTCATCTTACACGTGTACGTATCTTAAGCCTATGAACACATGAAATCACTGCCCAATCGACCAATTTGGACCCATTTGACAAGGCACTCGAGTCGCTGAGATACCAAACATGTTTCTTGCTTTGCTTTACGTCATTTCGGTTTCTTCTTTTTTCTCTGTATTTTTTGTTTTCCGAACGAACAAAGTGTACGGGACAAAATGCGGGGTTGCTGGGGAATGGAGAGAAGGATCGACCGATCGATGCAATGGAAGACGAGGATTTTCCGTGGAAGAACATCAGCAACGTTTTGTCCGACGCAACGAGAACGTCGTCGCGTTTCTCCCGGGATCGCGACTCGCCGGTAAATGTTCCTCTTCAAGGGGATCGGGGCAACGCCGATGACCGATGGGTTCGTCCTTTGGACAGGAATTTTGACATTCGATTCGAGGCGATTGACGGGGCAGGTCACCTAATATCTAGCTAAGACAGAAGTCGGTGGAAAATCGGTTGGTCCCTTTGCAAAGTGTAAAATAAATAAAATCGTTATCCGTCCGCTTTGTTTCCTACTATTAACATTAACGTTATTTACATGTGAGATTTTGTGTTTGTTCGTCGTGTGTGCGTGAATGTTTGTGTGTGTGTGTTTGTGTCTATGCTGCGTGTGCGTGTTTGTGCGTGTGGGTTTATGCGCGCGCGCACGCGCTGAGGTAAACGAAACGTCCTCTTATCAGTGTCGCGTGATCGCGGCCAGGAAACGTTGGGAATCGTATCGAAGACGAGCGAGATGCGACGAGTACAAAGATTATGAATTTTCTCACTGTTCGTGGTCGTCGTCGTCGCCATCCTAACGGTACGTCGTCTCGCCGTTCGCAACGTTTCCCCTTGGAGACCGTCAACATACCCGACACACTTCCGCCTGTCGTCGACCGTCGGAAATATGTTATTTGGTCAGAGTTACTGGTCATCGCTTATTACAATAAATGGTGGTGTCGACCGTCGCGTCGACGAAGAATCGAGGTCTAACGCTACCGTCGAAGGCCCTTCCGGTACCCGTGTTACTGTCTCCTCCGAAAGAAACGCAGATATTTCGCTATACAGATACAGTTTCCGTAGAGTGCACAGCCAGAAACATTTGAATTCGGCGCATTTTCCTCTCCCTGCCGCGGTTTACACGCGATCACCGTTTTCTTCGCGAAGAAACAACAGCCGGCGACACGCGACGCGACGCGCTCTCCAAACATTTACGAAACGTTCGACCGCGTCCTCCGCCGGAACAGCTTCAACTTCCTTTTTCGAGAAAGTTTGGAGGGTTCGCGGTTCCCAGGCGGACGCGTAAATGCCTTCGCATCTCGAGATCAATATCCAGACCAACGATTTCACGTTAAAAGCAACAAAAGAGAAATGCTGAGTCGAGGAGCGAATACTGGGAACGGCTAGCTAGCTTGTCGCGATTATTGTATTTTCGAAGGCACTCGTGCTTGGTGGTCTAGACAGCGATTCGAGACCGCTGGAATCGACGATCTGGCGCGGGTACGCGGGTTCGAGGGTTCGAGAGTTCGGTCGAGACGCGTTCGAGCTCCCCGGAGAGCGGTGCGGCCTTAGCCTTGTCGCTAGTCGTGCAGGTTCTTGCTGAGCAGCAGGTTGTTGTGCGGTCCCGACAGATGCCTGATCAGCTCCTGCAAGCTGTCGAAGCTCAACGAGCAGAAGCAACAGGTGAACGTGTTGTCGGGGGCCGCGATCACTCCCCTGTGCACCGAGCAGAGGTGCTTCAGCAGGTGGGCCTTTTGCTTGAACATGGCCACGCAAAGTCTACACGCGAACGGTTTCTCGCCCGTATGCACTCGCAGGTGGGTTTTCAAGTTCCAGGACATTCCGAACTGTTTGCCACAATAACTGCACCGGTACTCGCGAACGGGGGTCGATTTCGGCGGGTCATCTGACGGTGGCGGCGGCGGAGCCCTCGCTGGTGGCAAGGCCCACGAGCCCCAAGGTGGTTCAAGGCCCGCCGCCGACGCTGGATCTGCGCTCGGTGGCCGGTGCGATGCTCCTGGAGGCGTCACTGATCTATCCTGCTGCAGAAATCACAAAAACAATTGGGTTACAACGTTGATAAATCACTTGTCAAAACTGTTTTGTTACAGAAATAAAATAAGCAATTGCATTCGGCTTTGCCAAAAAATAATTTTCTAGGAAGGCCAGTCAATAAATCAATTATCAAGTTTACGTTGCAGAAATGAAATGAAATTTGGTCACAAGATGATTTTACTAAGAGAGTCAGTGACTAAGTAAGCTATCAGATTTATCCGCCGCCGCAGAAATCAAATAATCGATTAGATTCAGTTTGGTCACAAGATAATGTTACTAGGAGAGTCAATATCAATATGTTAGTTATCAGGTAGTTATCAGGTCCACAAGTATCACAAGACGTAGCAAATTCATATAAATTATGTACAGTGGAATCTCGACTACCAAAATTAAACAAGAGGACATACAGGTTCGAATAATAAAGTAATTACTCAGTTATAGAAACAGATTTTTAATGATTTATATAGTATATCGTGTTCTGTATGAAACTATTCTCTAGATTGAACTGTATACGCAAGACTCTGATAGTATTCTTCATTTGGATAACGGAGGTTCTACTGTATTTATGTTTCAATAACATAACTATTTCTCAAATGAAATCACATTTTTTTTTATCTAGAATATCCTACAATTTGTAAAATATTTTGTTGTCTTACAAAAATTTGTCTGTAATAATCTCTTCTTGTACGTTTTATCTTTATCGTTCCACCTAATTTATCCTACAAAAACCATGCATGTTATTGATAATTATGTCTTGTCGGATAATAAATGCTGCTTGTATCATCCAAGAATAATATCAAGATTATATGCATAACTAGAAGAAAGAAACTGCACAACATAACGATCGTTACGCAGAGATATTTTGGATGGAATTTCAATCCACACCGCCTCGCATCTTTCCGATGTCGAATGCACCTGCATCGATTCTCTCGTTGCATCTTGAGTACATTTTCTCTCGTTTCTCATTGAATATCGATCGTCCAGAATACACCTATCCGCTCCCTTTCGATTAATTTGTGTTTACTTTCGCTTGTAATATGGCAAACGTTTACCTCGTTTACTTCGCGCACGTCCTCTATTTAAAAATCATTCAATTTTCGCGTGGCATCAACGTGTAAGAGACTGTGTACTCGCATTCGGTACGAATTTCCATCTATTACCGCATCGGTATGAAATTCCCCTAAGGTTCTATCACCGTTTGATCCAACGCCACTAAAATACATTTCCACGAAGGCGTGAAGATCCGATTCGAATACAGTTGTCCGCTCGCATCAAGCACATGTCGCTAGCCGTGTCGATCAGAGCCGTTGCATTGTCTCCATCAATTCTAACGTCTTTGTAACATCTATCGCTTGCAGTGTTTAAACCTGCACTGCTGCTTGCCAAATCATCGCCGCCCCGTAACCTTCGCTCACAGCACCGGTAACATTTTACGTTTTCAAATCTCAGCGGATAACTTGCTCTGACATGGTTCTCCTTCCTGCAATTGTAGCACCACCTCGGTGCTCGCTCTGCTCCTCCGGTCACTTTGGTCTCTTTCCCTCTTGTCTGGAACACGGTTAGGTGGCATCCTCGATTTTTGCGTAATTTGTTCGAATGTTTTTGCGTAATTTGTTTGAAACCGATTCAATCGCGCCTGAAAGAACGTATCGGATTTGTCCACCACGATGTAGCTGACGATCTCATCCTCTGGGATCGGTACTTGATACGCCAGAATAATCTTACGGTGCACATCCATGCAATTCAGGAGATGGTCAATCACATGTAGATTCGATTTGGGTTTCGTCCGTAGTATCGAAAATCTACGCGCTCCTGCGGCCCTCGCCGGTTGGCCTTGCGTGTTGACTCCTAATCTTCAGGCCCCGTGTGACGATTCTATTTCTCGAAGGATGAGCTCAAGCTCACGCTTTATCAGAGCCACCTTTTTTAAATATGGCGTCCGATAAATTTAAATATTGCTACGATGCCTCTCCTTGGTCATCATTACTTGTGCTTCTCATCCATGCCTCTGTTGGATCCGCGTCCATCAGCCTCTTGAATAACTTCGCGCCAGCCACTGATAACCCTCGCACTCTCAGACGTTTTCTCTATCGGTCTTCGATATTAACACGCACCAAAAGTGTTCAGATCAACAATCAGATTACTTTCGCGCACTTCCCGCTTTACTTTAACGTACATCGATATCGAATCCACGCGTTAACTGCCGTTATTTGGCTCTATCAATTCGCTCGAAGATCCTTTAATTCAATCTTATCCCGGCTGAGCCCTCACTTGTAGGGGTTTTCTTGTTTGAGGAATTGATACTGAACTTTGCTACTGAACTTTGAACTCCGAATCTCTATTACAGACTTTTTTTCTAGCTTACGCCACACGACTGCTACCGTTCATCGCCTTTTCAAATTCAAACTGTGTATTCATCGTTTACGTCTGAGAGTCAATTACTACCTGTGATCATAGGAGGGACAGCGGTCTGGAGCAGAAGTAGGAGCTGTGCCTTCTTCTGGTGAATGCACGAAAATGTACACCGTACGTTTAGTAACACGCGATTCCTATTTCCTAACGTCCTCCCAGTTGGTGAGTGCAAATTCTCAACGCGACTGTATCAATTAATGGTAGTACTACTACTGCCCAAGTTCAAAATTTATCTTCCATTTGGGAGATATACTCGTGACTATTTGGAGTACTTTGTTCATACGTGATACTTTATGAATTTGTTGTTTAGAATAACCTTTCACCGACTAAAATCATATAATAGCACAAATTTTTAACTACAGCATATTAAAACTAATACTGATAGTCACTATTTGATGGAGATATAGACCTCTCAAAGCAAAAGTTAGACTATTGATTGACCCTCGTGTGATCCTTAAATGAAGTTTTAGAAGTATGTACATAGGGTGTTGAGAAGGAATATCGATCATGCACCATTGACAGCTTGCACGATCTTTTGCACAAAGTCTCGTTATTTTAGTGGAGAATGTATAGTTCATAATGTATTTGATACTCTAAGAATATCTTTATCCTGAATCAGCTTATTACAGGAAAAATAAACATACATTGCTCCACAATATGAAGCAAATAAAATTTGTTTACGTTTCCAGTACTGCTTAACCCTTTGCGGTCGGTGTCCCCATAGCGGGGACATTTTTAAATCGTCGTAGAAGTCGGTGTCCCCGTAGCGGGGACTTGTACACCAAAGCCGGGACTTCATATCGGTGATTGTTTCGCAAAATACCATACTTTAGAACATTACAGAGATTAGAAGTTTTGTATTCTTACGTATTATAAGTATATTAAACACAACAAATAAGTTTCAACAAATTCTGTACGGAAAAGTAACTGCGGAACGCTAGATTTGCTCCGACCTGCTGGTACTCCCAAAAGCGAAATCTGCCGACCGCAAAGGGTTAAAATACATACTTTTCTAATTTGTTGCTATAAAGACTTAAAAGGTTGAAGACTATACCATAAGTCGTGTCTTCAATTTATCAATCAACTTTTTAATGTTTAAATACTTGGGATTTGGAATAAGATACCTTTGATTTGTTTATTCTTTAGAAAAATTAACCCGGCTGTACACATTTAGGGATCTACTAGATCCCGACCATTAGAAAGCGTTACCTCCTTTTCGTATTTATATTGTATTATACTATTTTAATATATTAATTTTAATAAATAGGCATAATCTAGATATTCATATATTATTATTACTAAATGTGACTTTTTATTGGGGCTCCATGAACGCCCCACGTGCGTATTTTTGTTTCAGAAGTTCACGTGTGCACTGCGGGGTTAAGAAACTCTTTCAATGTACTAAACATATAACTATTTCCTTTCCAAAATCATAAAAATAACATTGTGTCCTCTCTTTGATAACCTCAAAGTTAATATCAGTTTGGCAAAGATATTCATGTTAAAAAAGGATGTACGTTCGAAATAACCAGGGACCGTAACTGTCATAATCGATACGAAAATGTTCCAAATTCGATCTACCCAGTTTTGTCATAAATGCATACAATTTGCAGTCTAATCATAAGTGACTGAAACAAAATGTCCGACATTAATAATGATTATTGTCAACGAAAAATTATTGTCGCTTAATTTAAACTATTATCTAGAATAAAAAATTGAAATTTTTTAATCGTATGATTTTTTAAACAATTTCTTTTGTATTTCGTGATCAATAATTCCAACTAATAAACACGTTTTTGTTATTAATGTTTCCACAAAAATTCTTCGAACAGTTATGTTTGGTCCCTGGAAATAACTACGTGATAGAATCTAGCGTCCAGTTAGACGTCATCAAAGATTAGTACCAGGTACGGTGGTGCTGAGACGCTGAGAGGATGTGGCGCTTGTAACCGCCTCGGCGTCTCGAAACCAGGATTGAACGGTACGAAAGCCGGATTCTGAGCGGGTGCATTGTGAAAGCCTGGCCTTCGTTTCCGATGGGGAGTAACGACGTACGCCTCCGCAGGTGGGATAGGTATTTCTTCTGGTTTCCGCTTTCCTGGTTCTAAGCCTAACGCGAGTCGCGCCGTTAGTTGTCTCCTCTTCTCTTCCACCTCCTCTAGAGATTCTCGCCTCTCCAATAACTGTTTTTCTGGCCTGTCGAGGAACAAATTGTCAATTCCATACACTCCAAACTAGAGACTATCTGACAAATATCAAGATATCATTGGACTCTAGGTCTCGAGACTCCTATTCGTACCTAGGTAGAATGTCGTGCGAACTTTCGCTGGTAGTGGAGGTCCCGGAATTTAGACTGAGGTTCACAGGATCGGAGCTATCCCTCCTTCGGGGCGGTTCTATACTGCTCTCCCTGTTCTCCGTGAGCAGCGCCTCGCCCTCGATACCCTCCACGTCGACTTCCGGTTCCTCCTCGCAGCCCTCAGTTTTGATGAGCACCGAGCAGCAGTCCGCGGGGTTGTTGGACTGTCTGAAATGTCAGATTGCAATGATACGTAGGGTAGAGGAACCCATTATTGTGACCTGTTTCAGAAGTTTTCGCTACTCAAGACAACTTTAGCAACTTAAATAAGATTTCTTAAGCTATTAAAAGTAAATTTTACATTCTTTTTTATTGATATGAATTTTACCGTGAATCAGATGTCATATCTTCTTTGAATTTTGGCAGAGAGAAAAGGGTTCTGGAGTCTGTACTGTGTGCTTATGATTTACAAAGATTAGTTACTGTGCTTCAAGTACTGTGCTCCCTCCTCAAATACTGAATCTCAATAACAATACAAAATTAATATTTAACATACTTTAATAAATTTAATTTTAAAAGTACTAGATATAACTGCTTTCATAAAATTTCATAAAACATAGATGATTTGAGGTTATGTAGGGCAATCTTGCGGTAAACGGTACAGTAACTAACGCATCGAGCGAAAAATGGGTTGAGTTACCGTGCATAGTAAATAAACTAGTAGAATTGAAACAGAAAAACAAAAATTTAAATAAACAATCACTGTTTTGTTTTTTCGTATTCTTAATACGTTCTACTGATTCAAGTAATATTGTGATACCTTGCGACCTTGAACAATTTACTTTACTAAATAAGCTTTACAGAAAATTATTAACAATGAACACAGAAATAATTAATTGAATTTAAATTAAAATATTTGATATATCTTATTCGATAAATGTAATTATGTTTGAAAATGAACTAAAAGTATAGTAAGTTGCTACTCCACAGTAACTGACTCCACTACCCTACCTAGTCAAAGTGACTAAACTTTGTAGCGACCGCTACCTCCATTCCCTGCCGGTAGATGGATACCTTTCTCGCAAGTCCTCTGAGCGTTCCCGGTTTGTATATATAGCATCTAATTAGGATTCCGTTACATCCCCGCGTCTAAGGCAGGGTCCGCTAGTTAGCCTTACTGACGAGTCCTCTAGCTAGCCTAGGACGAAACGCTCCCCCACTCCATCTCTCGCTTCTTCTAGATTCTTTAGCGTGATTACCTTACGCCCATAACATCTAGACTCGGTTAACGTATACAGATACCTTTACGTTATATTCCTCATACTTCGACGGACGCCAAAACTTTTAAAAAGGATTCTAAATGACACTTTATTGATGTCCTTATAGTGGGATATAGAAGAAAATAGTCACATTTTTCTAGCTGATCAACAATTGAGATGTATACTTCAGTTACCCTCTTGTCATTTAAATGACTTATTTGGTTCAAAGTCTCTAAATTCTTTTAAAAAATATTTTACTCAATTCTTCGAAATGGTTGCTCTTTGTGAAAATAAATAGAATATTTTCTAATACCGCAGTTGCAAAAATTGTTAAACATCAAACGTGTAAGATAGTAACAAAATAAGCGGTAAAAGATAAATTATAAAGATGTAGAGAAAGAGAAACACTGTGTCAAAATTCTTGTTAGGACCTTTAGTTCTAACTTTCATGGATTCATTTGTATTACCACTTTCTATAATGCATTGTATTCATATTAGCAGTTTTCACTACGTTTCCCTCGAGTGTTGGGAATGCTACTCAAATGCGTTTGAGAGAAAAGTCGTACGAGCTTCGAAGCGTTTCGTAACGCAGGCGAATAAACAACATCCAATATCCGTCTGCCGTATTGGACCGTCCGTTTTATTCTATTAAATTTTAAATCCCGATTCGTAATCGGCTACCGTGAAAATTGTCTCAGGTCGCTGGGAACTCGGAACAGAAATGTTGGAAGTAGGGGTTAAAGGCGCGAAGGAGTGACATTAGGCGAATCGATCAGTTGCGTAAGCGCCACTTTCTGCCGGTTGGTGCAAAGATCAGCCAGAAGTAGGAATTAATCTTAATAGCTTCCTCTCTGAGAAATTGCGGTATCTACTTCGCCGATCACTGTGACATTTCACGAATCATTCGCACCAGCCATACTCTACCTACCTGCCGTCGTACTGCGACTCGTAGCTCGAGCTTTCCTGGCCCTCCGAGGGCTGAGGGGTGGGTATCCTCTCGGGGTCCGAGTTGCTGGAGGTTTGGGGCTGGTTCGGCTCGAACAACTCCGACTTGATTTGGAGAAGCTCGAACAGCTCTCTCAAAGGTGTCAGTTCCGTCGACTGGAAGGGAAAGGATATGCGTTATTGTTTCATAAAAAAGTGACCTTTAGATCTATTTAAAACTTCCACAATACAAGACAATGCGATATTTGCTGAAATATTGTCTCGTTCTTGAAAAATATCGATAATATTGTCTTACTCTTGTTTAATTCTTGGAATAGGAAATATTGATCTCATATCGCGATTTTCTTGGTATTTTTCAATAACATTGGTCCCTTGTTAATTTTTTTCTCCTAATAATAAATTCAATACATCTGTCACCATGTGTTCCATATTAATTAACGAAATGAGTAATATAACCATGTTTGTATGCGTATATATAGTAGCAACTTCATAAACATTTTAAGATAAAACTAAGTAAACTACTTAACTAGTCATTCTTGTATCTAACAAGGTAAACTACAACACTATCTGCACATGACTAATAATTTTCTAGAATATTTTAATTTGTACACAACATATTCGTAAAATGTCCATGTCATAGAAAGTCGATTAGACTTTTAGGATTAAGACTAGCTGCATACACAGCATATACATCATAAAACAGGACTATATTCTTAAAGTGAATAATAACTTTAGGAAAACTCAAATTATTTAATTTCATTGAGGCAAGCACAGAATTGTATTTAACAATATGTTAATCATATCGAAAATTCTAAAGGAAACAAGACTAAGATATTCAGAAGACATCCATTATGTTATCTAGAGTTGTTTACATTCTTGCTTTAGGGTCTCGGTCTCGTATTGAAAATACTTTTAAATTCTTGTCTTGACATTGTCTCTTTTCTTTCGAGACAAGACGATGCAATATCAATATTATTCTCAGCCCTTATGGAAGCCCTAGCTCTATTGGATTGCTCGATCGGATTGCTCTATTGCGGGATCATACCGGAATGAGAGCTTCTCCATTGTAGAGGAATTCCAGCAGATGAGTCAGCTGTGTTTTCCGGACTCCGGATAAATGGACCACGTGGTCCAAGGCGGGGTTGCGGAGGAGACCAGCCAAGAGAGGACTAGCTGCTGCCAAAACGACGCGGTGGGCCTTGACGACGGACCCGTCGTCGCAAGCCAACGTCACGTCCACGTGACGGTCCCCGGTGTACCAGGCTCCGACCTCCGCGGCCAAGGTCGCTGGATGCTTCCCATAATGAAGTGTTAGGAGACCGTCAGTATACATCGTCTGTAAAAATGAAAACAGTCGCTTAGAAAGCGAATGAAAATCTCCGGCGCGAATTCTATCTAGGCTACCGAAGCAACGAACAACGGGCTGATAGTGTTTCAAATCGGAAAGAATATTCTGATAATGTATTCGTGACACGTGAATCATGACTGTACGTTGTTAGAGGCCTGCTTTCTTATCGGCTCGGAGATAGCGGAGAAAAATAAGACCAGATTTCCGTGGAAATTCTGACGCAACGGCGAAATGAACGAACATGTGTGACGTCCTTAACCCAGTAATGCGGTCTTGTCGGTTCGCGTCATGCAAAGACAGCTTCGTTACACTAATTTCATCCTTCCGTGCCCCGCCTCTGTTGGAAACGGCGGAAGGCGTGACGTGTCGCAAGATTATGTTTCTCACGTTTCTCTGACATTCGCTTGGCTTTCTGCTAAGGACTTGAATTCTGTCTAATGATAGCTCGTCCGCGCGTAATTAAGCTGCGAAATTGCTCGCTTGTGGAGCTCGCTTTCGTGAAAATATTTTCCGGACGACCGGGCTAACCTGTCTCCCGGTTTGGGAAACTTCTCTATACTACGATCCCTGGCAAAATCCATTCGAACACTTTCGAAAACGCAATAACATTTTTAGAACTTTTAAATGTTAAATAGATTAGTTTAGTGTACAATGACTGAATTTTCGTTAATTTTGCTATTACTTGGAACGACAAGGAAAATAAAAAATCTTGTTTTCTAATTTTTTAATCTGTACCCTGAACGAAAATTTAATTATTTCAGTTAATTGTAAGAAACGGAAGTTACGCGAAAATGTCTTTTCTCTTTTAATTATTGTAATAAGTTGAACATAATGTATGCTTAAATTCTTCCAATTCCTTTACAATTTTGTATTCAATCTATTCATTTTCCTCATAAATGCATAAAATCCGTAGTCTATTCATTGCGGCCCGATTTAAATTCGCACACGGAAAAATTAAACGATTAATTTTTATCTTTCTGGGAAAAGAAATCAGTGGTGTTGCTCGCAGCCAGACTCATCGGTGAGTAACGCACTGCATTGATAACCTCAACATTATGGAGCATTCAGTGAACACAGTGTTATTAAATTGAATGCAATCCACTAAGAAATAAGTGTATTTATTTATTTATACCGCCACTTTAAGTGTTCATTAATTGCGACGTTAATTTTCATACACGGTAAATGTCATCGGACGTTATTTTTCATTAACCTTCCGTACTCGAGTCGATACGACCTTCCTACAATTTTTCATATCACTTGCGACATTTATAAATAAATGTTAACTCGCAAATGTTAACTAGCATCCATTTCAATGCGATTACAGGTTGCTACACTTTTTGTCTCCAATTCAGACTGCAGACAAGAATGTAGCAATTAAGTGAACACCATAGGAGGGTTAGTCAATTAGCAAGGAAAGCTTTATGCAACGGGACGTTTCGCGTACAGCAAGCAGCCTGACAGAATCGTGCGCCGGTTGAAACAATCTAATAAAAAGCGATCTCGCTCATTAACGGTCTCGTCGGTAGGGAAAACCCTGGCGGATCGCGGTAATCCGTCGCGAAACTTCCGCTTGTAGGAGTAAAACGTCGAAGATCGTCCGTGAGTCATGTAACCGGCTCGGTGGTGCAATTTAATTCGCGATTAGAAAATAACGCGGTAAACGCGACCGTCGTGGAATAAATTACGTGGCCGCCCGAGGCGTCGGCAACAAATTGTGCACGGTTCACAATATGATTTATTTATAACAAATCGCCGTGTACACGTGTCGCTCTATAAGTGCTGGTGACGCAACGATAAACAAGCCAGAACATTCCAGGCGATCCCGGCTTTACCGTTTTAATAAATTTGACATCCGATACCGAGCGCGGCGATCGAGAATCGAACCAGCCGGGGGCCCGATCGCGCTCGTTTCCTTCGTGTCTCCAAGGGAACCACGAGAGAGAAAGTTTGATTTCACGCTGTACTCCCAAGCAGCAGAAGTATAATTAATATTATGAAACCAATGCCGTAAGCATCGACGCGTTCCGCAATGTCAAACGTGTTCCAGGCACAATGAGTTTCACGATCGGGACTCATGATCGCGAGCGAAACTTTCGCTCCCCTTTTTCTCCGGAGTTGTCGCTGCCGGCGCGCTGCGCGAGAAGATTTATCGCGATCTAAGGATGCAAAAGCCTGCCAACGGGATCCCTCGATCGCCAGCGAATTATTATCGGAATCAACCGGACCGTGAAACGGCTCCACCGAGAAAACGATCGGTTTATGAAACGCTCGCGAATCACTGTCACCATTATCCCGCGCTGTGACACAAGAACGAGATACTCATCAGCGTAACCTTCGATGAGTGATTCGATCGAATTGGAAAGGAAGACCTTGAGTAAAAGTCACGAGGAGGACGCGGATTCCAGCCTCTTAACCGACTATTAACGAACGCCACTTTCTTCCAATATTTCCCTGATTTATTTACATGGGAACGACGTTTTTTGATGGCTAATCGCGCCAAGTAGTAAAAGTGACTGGTTTTGGCTTGTCTCGTAAAGGTTAAGATTTTATTGTATTATTTTTATTGTAATAAATGCTCTCGAACGAAGAAGTCAATAATTTTCCAGAAAATTTGTTCAGTCAAAAATAAACAGAATATAAGAATACTTTATATTCACCGAATAAGGCATATTAAATATTTTATTCTTATATTTTGTTTGTTTTTGAATCTTTTCATTCTTTTGTTTTATTTATTTTGTAATAGAAAAATTTCATAGGCCTTATTCGATGAATATAGAGTTAATTGTGCCTTAAAATAAATCAAAGGCATAGCAATTGATCACTTCACTGTAACTGGCTCCACTACCCTATTTGATGGACGATGGTATGTTTAGTGTTAACCCTTTGCATTCGAGTGGTGACTCTAAGGTACCACCAAAATTGTTATATCACGTTCCAAGATAATTTTTATTATATTATATTATTATATTATTATAAAATTAATAAAAATGTAACTATTGCATGAATCACGAGACTCAATTTCATATGCATAAAATGCACTTTGTCGTACAAGATGGAAATACTCTAAGTTAGAAAAATTATTTTGGATTTCTAGTTAAAATGGCTTCGTATATGTTTGATATTAATAATACGAATAAATTAAAATTATAAATACAACGTTTAGGTATCATCTGCATTGATGTGTTTTTATGAAATAGAAATAACAAGTAAAAATTATCGACGAAATTCGGCGTCCTGAAATAACTGTTGACGAAACTTCGTATCGGTGAAGTGATTGACGGAGATCTAAACGTGTCGGTGAAATGATTGCCTGTGAGATGATGTCGGATATCCAAACGTGTTGGTGAAATGCGGTGTCGATGAAATCGTGTCAGCGAAATAATTGTCGATGAGAAACTTGCTTTTTTCAAGATTAAAATACGTTCATACTACATTCTCTCTATTTTACTCTTATTCTGTAACATTTCTGCTTTCACATAAAACAGTCATCGCTTTATCTGATTTCTATCAAAAGTTATTTGATTTTTACGCAACTTCGCTTTGCCTCACTTTGCGCCGTCCGAGTGTTAGTGGGATTACGTATCTAGAGAGAGATTGTCATTTACGAAGTTTCAAAGCAACTATGAGAAGCCTCTTCGCGTTTCGACACCTTGTCGATCGGAGTGGCTGTTCTCTTCGTAGCACAGGATGCCCGGATCGCAGGTAGTGGACGCGGACCTCCGAGTTAATGAAAAAGTAAAGACACAGGAGCGAAAGAGAAAGGCAAATAGCTTTGAGAATTACGAAAGTTGCTTCACAGCGATAGACACTCCTGTTATGGGAAGCAAAAGTTAGGCGTATCCAAGGTCAATAGCTCTCTTCTGCCAACGATCATTTCTGACCACGTGAACGTGCTGTTGTTACGTAAAGCATTTTCTTCGGTCAGGTTTTAGATTGTGCGGCACATTCGAGTGTCAGTCTTAAAACTATATTTAGAAGCAAAATAATAATGGTATCTTACGAGGGACATATTGAAGATCGAAGGCTACGTTGTTAGACGCTTTGATATCAGGTCGATGGAAACTAAATGGCCGCTTTCTATAACAAAAATTCACGAGTTTATTTGTGTTGGTTCTGTATTCTGATCAGAATTAGGCATGGAAGATAAAGCATGGAAGACAATCGAATGAGTGTTATTTTGATTCAAATGAGAATATTAGGGAATAATGAAATTATGTCAGCATGGCCGCGTATTCATAGCACTTCCACTTCGACAGATCCTCGATCGCGTCTAGTCGCTGCTTGCATTGTTTATCTACCGGCGACGATTTTATAATTTCCGCAGATCTACAATTTTTAATTAAAATATATTGATTTATGTTTTTACATGTCATTTAATTTTTAGTCACAATGCCGGGTTTTATTTTTTGCTTTCGCTTCATAATCGAGGTTAACATCACAATTTTTGAAAATGTGATAGACTGCGGATTTTATGCATTTATAACAAAAGCATTTATAACAAAAGCTCGAATATATAATAAAATTATGAAAACATAAAATGAATTCTGTAATATTGTCTAATTTAGCTTATCGAGATTATTAAAAGAAACAATTTGTTTTTATGTTATTTCCGTTTCTTATAATCGTACTGGAAAATGTTTATTTTGCATATAGATCCGCAGTTTAACGATAATAGACTAAATCCACCAATCTCGAAAATTGTAAGTTCGTTGTCAATTTATATCTAAAGACGAATTCAATTATTTTGAAATCGTATAAAAATGTTGGACCGCAGGAGTTAATTTTTGCAGGACTAATTCTTGAGTTATTACACACGAAATGACGGATTTCAATTTTTCAATTGCGTACCAGGAACTCTTCCCCACTATCATTATCTCCTAACTTCGTTTAGGAGTTTCATGTAGGAAAAGATTGTTTAGTATAGTACTGTAACTATAAATTCTATTAATAGGCTTCCGGTAGATAAAGTGTTAAGGAGAACTAAGACTTCCCCAAAGCCATTTCACCCACATAGCCGCAATCCCACACACCATTTGATGTTCGCTGAACAGCTGAGCTGTCCTTAAACTATATTATTATTTAGCTAATAGTTTGGTTTCAAGTACATTCCAACTTGAATGTATTATTGTGTCAGTCTCTTTTATCCATGATGAAAGTTTAACAAATATTACAAAACGTTGCAGAAATTCGTTTTATATGGAAACATTATTTAAACAAGTTTTTGCGGTAAGATTATAATATAATTTTAGCACAACAACTGGCATTAAAAACAGCTGTAGTACATTCTATCTAAGAAAAAAGTTCGTTTTTTATCATTTTCGTGTACAATTTTAGTGTTACTATTTATTACTACTTAATTCATTATACTGTAAGTTTTATTTAATTTATTTTTAATTTATTACTATGTACAAGTTTTATCGTATAGACATTATTATAGTGCTTTATTTGTGTTAAAAAATAAATAACATAAATAATTAAAGTCCTTTGAGTCCTATTGAGTCTTTTTCTTACGACCTTTTGCGATCGTAGTTAATAAATTCTTGCCACGTTTTGTAGATTTTCGGCCACCGTGCGCCGTGTTAGATGACGACGATTACTGCAAGTACTGCACACAGCGTGTTAGCATTGAAGGAATCGATCGAAAACCACTCACGTAAATTGGACGTTACCGCGCGATAACTCCGGCGGCGGAGTTTTTCGCCAAAAAAGGCATTCGTGCAGTGCCGCGCACCTCGACTCTCGTTTTAATAATTTCGTATCACTAAGAAGAAGCCGCGAGAGAGAATTTAAATATGGAGTAAGCGCATGCGACGCAGCGAATGTTATAGCGAACGTGAAAACTTTCTGAAAGAACGGGAAAGATCACGATGCTCTTTCTCTCTCGCCAAATCTGTTGACCCACTACTTTAAAGAAAATCAGGATGCATAATGTGGCCGCAATAGGAGCACTAGTTTATGATGTCATTCACGGTTGGAGAGATGATTTTAAGTGACCAATTGACTTTGATCCGACTATAGAATTCGCTGCAATACCAGGACAGATGCGAAGGAAGAAATACTGCGACCGATTTGCGACGACGATACATAAACAATCAAATAAATAATTCGACGAGGTGAATGTAGTGAACGCAGTTGCATACACTATAGAGATAGAAGAATTGAATGAGAACCTCGAATAGGGGTCTGTGTTACATTTTTTTTCGAAATTCAGCTATCAGTATGGTATCTTATGATACTGCAGTCACTGATTCAAACTTTCAACAATACTAAATACAATTGTACAAATGCATATAACATTGATAATCGAACAACGAACGAAATAAAAGATTGAAGAATTAATATCGATAAAGAATGTTTGGAGGCACCACAATCGACCGGATTTCGAGATAGCACAAAAATATAACGTGTGCGTACTGTATATTCTTTTAATAATAATTAGCAAGTAGATATTTTAACTTTGATTTTGTAGATTTTTGTGCTCGAAGGTGCACATTGTGTACATTAAGGTTTTCACAATTCCGAAATGTACTTCCATAGAAAAATAGCATTAAATATCTGCTGAACTAATCATTTTTCGACGCGTATAGGTTAGTACTTTTTTTAAAAAGTATCGAACTGCTTCATATTAATGTATACAAAAATTTATGGTTACAATTAAAACAGTGAAAATGATCTTGAAATTTCCAAAAATTCTTTAGCTACGAGCAAATTATTACCGCCATATTATAGATTTTGTTATCCTCGGATGGGTGCGTTTATGTTGAAGACTGATGTGTTATCACATGCGGGTCAAAATGATCTTACATTTGACGTATGCGAGTTAATAAAGTTTTTCAATATTTCCAAAAGTAACAGAGATATTTAGGTGGATAGAGATATTGACTACTGACTCAACATCTAAACTAGTGCGACCGAAAGTGATTTATAGTGTCTGTAGAATCGTGCTGCACTGCTAACCGAATTTTTACAAAAATATAACAATAGAGCCTTATTCGAAGTTTTCAATTAATCGCTCAATGCCATACGTCGCAATTATATTACATAATAACAGACAATTACTAATAATTTTTTATCAATGTATTCACGCGATAATAACGTTATGCCAATATTGTAAAATTACTGTAATAACGTTAATGTTACTAAGATCGTAACTTTATTTTCGAATCAGTGTACGAGAAATACAGGCCCGTATTTCGTATGGATGCCGTCGTTAAGGAGTTAAATTGGTCCTTGGGCGAGAATTATGGCAGAACATCGTGCAGGATGGTTGCTCGGCGAGCGGCATAATCTTCCGGCGGTTTCTCACGAAGAAAATCGCTGAATAAGGAAATCGTTGCTGATACATCTGCGTCGGTGTTGCTGCTGTTAACAAGCACCGGCTGAAGTTCAGGGTCAATCGCCGGCCGACCGGCTGCATTACGTCCACGCTTACGCTTACGTTTGTCTTTCTTCTTCTATTTGGGCCTTGAAGACCTGCCGGGCGGGGTCTCGTGCCGTTCGAGCCTAGTGGGAGCAAGGCCCTGCATCGATAAACGCGGAGCCCCCAGCCCGCAGGCCCGCTAGTGGGGATTACTGGGCCTAACTTCGATTTACCGACCGGGACTACTCTTCCTCGATTTGATGGTGCTGCGCTCTCACCGTCGAACTACCTCTCGAAAGCTGTCGGTAAATAACCGCAACTCCCTGTCGTCTCGTTCGCCGATAATCGCAGAGCGCCGCCGACGCCGTATTCAAATATTTGAAATTTAAAATTAGAGCGGACATTCGATTCACCGTTCAGAATAACTCGCAGTGCTTCCGTTATCGCTTCGCTTTTGCCTGGTTCAATGATCTCGCGACGAACTCCAAATTTTCTCTGCTGCAACACTTGCGTCTGTTTCTTGAACTGAATTCTTCGAACGGTTTGTCTCTTCCGTTGGTTTTGAAATTCGCAGTTTATGTTACTGTTTTTTTT
>CM052168.1:5010892-5079395 GCA_028455555.1 Augochlorella aurata | reverse complement strand
ATGTTCTCCACCTTGCAGTATGAAGGAATATAATCAATAATAAGAACGTACGAGAGGAAGTAGAAATTGATTCGCAGAGTTCAATTTGGCTCCAATAAGGTGGTAATTAAAAATAGTTTTTAGAAGAAGATATAGTAAATATCATGTAAGGTGTCAATATTAAAAAGGAAGAAAAAAGGGAAGGGAAGTCCCCTGGCAAGTTCTCGACCCGAGTTTTTCGTTTAACGTCAATTGAGTAGAAACAAATGGTGTATTCTTCTACAGCGTCGCGTACCATTGCGCTCCGTTCGCGCGTGTGCGTTGCATGCGTGCGTATTAACCGGCGCTCTTTAAACTCGACGAGACTTTCATCGGCACACAGCCGGCACACTGGCCGATACAATTGCAACGCACTGCAGCCTTGAATAATTATTCCCGATGTCTCGTTGTCAATCGGAAACGAGCGAGCCCCGTCGCGCTGCCGCCGTTGCCGTTGCCGTTTTAAACAGCGAACGAAAATCGTTAGAGTCGCACGAAACTGACGGACCGCCGAGCAGGGCCGATACAAACCACTGCTCGGTTATTCATTTGTTTATTCACGCTTGGTCGGTCGTGACGGGACCATAGCCGGAGTTAACGATGACTTCCGACACATTACGTCGACTTTTCGAAATGTTACGCAATCACCGCGTTCCGGCTGATCGTGCGCTACCTGTGGATCCCCGCTGCTGGCGCCACTGTTGCATCCATGGATCCTCGATCCACCATGGAATTCGCGTTTCCATTCGGTGCACCGCACAGTGGTCTGGGAAACAAAAATTTTTAGCCAAAAGTCAATTTCTCAACTTTCATGTTCGAACAAAATTTGTTTTCGTATGTATTGGCAACTCCTTGGAAATTCGAAATCCAGAACATTAGCAACTTTATATAGTAACTCTACGATTAGATACGGCGTTATAAAGACAACAAGAAATTAAATTAAATATTAAAAATATCAAAATGCGAGTTCTTGATATAAATGTATGCATAGAGGCGCTTATATCTCAATTGTTTATGGGCGTGGACAGCACTTTTAATCCATGTAGGAAGAATGTTAGGTTTTTAACGATTTAAATTTTAACAAGGCTTGTAAGAGAATGTTCAAAAATGTTTAACGCAGGATTTCATTTATATAATAGTTTAGACTGTTGTTAAGACTGGCACATAAATTTTAAGTGCAGTTCGTTGCGGTTCTTAATTATATGCGGATTTTTGGAAGTAGGCGTTCGACGTTATTTTATATTTTGAGTCTGTATCGCTGCGCAGTGAACGCTCGTATCGAATTTCAAAACAAACTGCGCTTTGTCAGACATTTCCGATGACCTGGCAAAAGATGTTTCCAACAAAAGTTGGTCAGCATTCACTTTTCTACATATCAGAATGTACGCATTTAAAATAAAATTTTTTATAGAAAATGCTGATCATTTCGATTTTTTAAATGTTAATACATAACTTTCACTTGATAATATTATATACGTAAGACTATACAAGAAGATTCATCATTTATTAACTTGGCAATGATAATTCTTGAAATTTCTTTTAACGAACATAAAAAATCATCCACAAAAAATACATGCATGTATAACTTTCACTATGTATAACATAAAATCTGTTCATAATGATATTAATTAAAAATATTTGAGCAGGAAATGTAACAACAAAAGCAGACATTTCCCTATTTGCAGTTCAGTAATTAATATATAATATGAGGCACGTAAATAAATGCATTTATAGTAATCTCTATGATGTTCAACAAAACATTGCAATATAAAATGTTTTCTCAATTATTTATATATTTGTATAGAACGTGGAACACCATAGATATTATAATATTAAGCTCCTATCTTGTTAATTTTTATTGTCTTATAGATTTGCGTACGGGTGAGCACATCCCAGACAGTTTATTCTGGTACTCTTCAATGAAATTCATAGGATTTGACGGTGGAAAATTGTTCCAGATATGATATGATAATCAGATTTCGAATTTATGCATTCCTGGTGCAACTGTGTCAAACGAAATACAATGCACAGCAGATAATAAGCATGTTTACATAATACAATGCCTAGAGGTTGCGAAAATAGTTTCAAAAATCTACACAGAAATGATGAAGATAAAATAAAATTGGAAAATAAAATAAATAAGAATAAAATAAATACATCCAGTCTTTTTATCTGCCAAAATTACAGGTAGACAATTTTAAATATCCATTTAATTAATTAGTTCAGTAGAGAAAGCAGTCGAATACAAGAAAGCCTTGGAGATATAGCGAACTTAATCTTCTTGTTTTATTTATGACCTAATTCTATCACTTTCTATTTCCCTTTTTTAATAGAAATACATACGTTCCACCGAAATTTGCAGCTTAATTATTTCTACACAGGTGTGCTCGCGTACAAGTCGACGAGCGAACCGCATTAACATAGTATTTAAAAAACAAATACGAAGCATTGTGTGAGAATATTCGAGCGAAATTAGTTACATCGTCGGTATTCGAAATGCGTGTAACCGAGCGCAAATCTCGTAAATGCGGTCGAACGAGTTAAATACTTAAAAGACATTTTTTCTTCATTTTCGGCGCTGCATTAAGTTTCACCGTTAAGCGAACATTGCGAAACGTGCAATTAATTACCAAAGTGCTGCAGTCGCGGAATAATTATTTCTGTATACGTTAAGGTTCGAAGCAAAGAAGCATAATTGTGGTGCATCGTTCGGAAGCACAGATTTCAAATCCGACTCTTATAATTCGGGTGCGATGCAATAAGAAACGCATCTTGATGACAAAATCGTTGAACTATTAATTGTGCGCACGTGTGCTACGAGTAAGTGACGTTCATTTGTAATGTAAAACTAAATGGTTATTTGCGATAGCTCGTTGCACAACAAACATTCAAAATTACAAATACGTTAAAAGACTACCAATCTGTAATATCAACACCAGTCGTGTCCGTCGAAATAACGCACACCAAATTTATTAATTTGCAATTTTTCAATTTATTAATTCGGGCAGATATTGTACTAAAAATTGCTAAAAATTCGGATATTATTGTTACTTTTGGAAAGTAATATAAAATAGTTGTTTCCAGCGCTCCGTAAACCTTGCAATCAGTTAGTGGAGCCATTTACCGTGGGGTGATCGATTACTGCGCCTTTGATTTCTTTTCGGGCATAATTAATCTTTATCAATATTTATCGAATAAAACATATTAAATTCTTTTATTCAAAAATAAAGAATAAAAAGAAAACAAGCCGAAGTCACAATAATTGGGTTACTCCACAGTAACCGGACCCATTGCTCTACAATTTCTTTTACATCTACGTTGATTAGCTTATTCGTTTTTAATAATTTCGTCAACAAAACGAAACAATTTTTACTTGTCAATTTTTATTTCTCTTCAATTTTTAGTTCTGGTTTGCCTTCATTTCCGGATTTTATTAACGAAAGAAATTAATTTAACAGATTAACGTTTAACAGATTATGTACGAAATATTCGTCACGGATTAGACTCCTTATAGAGCAACGGTCTAAGCCTAAATATACAAATGAATTAATGGCCCTCAGGTATTTTAGGACGATACAAAGCAACATGAACGTTAACATATGTTAAATAGGACATTACCACTATTTCAAAAATTGTCAATCATTCTGTACTAAAATTACACTTGTCTTGTATCTATATTATGCATATCTAATCACACGTAATTTGAAGCCACTGTCAGTTAACACGTGCGTAACTATGTCTGACAATTAATTATTGCATAGTTGAAAGTAATATTTTTACGTTTTTCTCGTAACGAAGTACTGTTACTTTTGATTGAGTTTTTATTTATTTCATTCGATCAGGTTTTTCTTCAAGAACGTTGAAAAATAGCATCGAATAGTCTTTTTTAATTATAGTAATTAAACAAGTTAAATTGTTAACGTTGTTACCAGATTTATTAATGGGACACACAGTACATTACAGGCATATTGTAAATGGGTAAATGAAACATGCGGCGTAAAAGGTGTCCGAAACTTTCTTGCTTATCATGCCATTAATTTTTAAGATATTTTTATTCAGATATGTATGTTAATTTCTTCCAGTTTCCTTTTATTGAATGGATTATTGTTCGTCATAAAATACTGAAATGGTGATATTAACCCAAAAATATAAAGAAGATGTATGTAATTTGAGATTAGTATATAATGTTATATACTCTTATAATGAATAAAAAACAGTACTTATAAGATTAATACCAAGATTACTTTATTCCGTTACACTTTCCCATTCAATACAACCAATCGATGAATGGTGCAAAATGCACTGTCAATGAGATAAACTTATTTACACTATGCATTCTTATAGTAGAAGAACTGATCTTTCCAATGTTTCAAACTAGACTTAAACAGATCGTATAGTAGTGTCGTAAAGCTATATTTTATGAATAAAGAAAACTGTAGCATCTTCATTCACAGTAGAAAATCATATCGAAAGCATCCAATCGAGATGTAGAATGATTCAAGCGATTAACGTTGCTCGTCGGACGGTGTCGTGTTCAATGGTGCTTTGTGCGCTTGCATCGTCAACAATATTTTCAGTTGCATAATGTTTTTTCCATTTCGATGACTTATACATTACCAATCCCTGGCGAGGTGAAAGATTCGATCTCTGTCGAGTGCGAGAGCCACGAATGAGTCCCAACGCCTAATAGAATGTCATCGCGGAACGAAATCGGGATTTTAGCGTAACACATAGTTATCCAGAGCGACCTAGCGATCTAACGTCCAGTAGAGCGGCATGTGCAGTGCTATACGATACTTTTATGCGCGTCCACACCGTGGACTGGACACTTACGTAATCGCAATGATCTCATATTGTGGGTGGGGACTTGTAGCTAACGCGTGTGCCTTTGCGGCCGTGTTGGTCGCCACCTGGATCTGTATGGGTGCGTATGTTGCGCAGCTGTGGAACAGAAGCGTATACCGTGTCCGAAAAGTCTACGGCGCGTCGAGAGGCGCCATTGTTCCTCCAAGGAAAGCAAGGTGACCGGCTTTCCAGCCCCTGAAAAGATATTCTTGAAAACAGCAGATCGACCGTCATTTATCTCGCTCGGGATCCCAGAGGTCTCGTTCTCCATAATGTCTCACGATCATAATGTTGTTAACACCGTGACAGCGAGACCATTTGAACCCCGAGTATAAATATTGTTATTTTTGATACTGTTATTTGGCTTATTTAACGCTATTTTTACCGATATCTTGTATTGTACAATTTACCGAATTAATTTTTAAGTCGGGTATTGATCACATAGGAAATAATTTTTATTAAAAATGATTAAAGATTTCTTTTAACTCCTTTGGTAAAAATAATGTTAAATAGAAATGATGCGAATACGTCTTTGGACACATACGATAGAAACAATGTTAAATACTGTTATTTGACTAGCTAGTACATGACGATCATGGTGTTTTATTAAGATTTGTAATGTTTGGCACTTAAAATTCATCCTTTTATAAATTATATTCAGCTCTTTGTAAATCAAATTAATCCCTTTGTAGATTATATTTACCTTTTTGCACTCCAAATTAACTCTTTCGTAGATTATATTTACCTTTTTGCACTCCAAATTAACTCTTTCGTAGATTATATTTAACTTTTGCAATCGAAATTAATTTATTTCTAGATTATACTCACTTTTGTACAAACTTAAATAACTCTTTTTGCAGATACTACTCATCATTTTGTAAATCAAATTCACCTTTTGCTGAATTGTATTGAGTTATTTATTTCTAATAGAATTCATATTAAATTTAAAAATAGAATGAGATTTTATAATATAAACAATTATGGAACGCTGATGAAGATTAATTATATATGTTATTTTATTAGTATGAAAATTCTTATTACATTTGAGAATTGAGTAAAAGGCAGGTAATTTTGACTTGAAGGGTTACTTTCATATGCAACAATATACATCTGCTTTGCTAAAGGATGAACAAAAATTGCAACAGGCTTAATTTGATTGGCAAAAAGATGAATATGATTGAATGAATTAATTTTTGTGAAAAATCTGTATTGAAGAATTACCATGCCAGAAAGAAATAATTTAAAAAGTATGTTGCAAACAATGGATAAATAAAACTGTAACTGATCCTAAGCATACTTGGTTATATTTTTGTAAAAAAGGTCCCATTCGAATGTTAAACTACTGGCAAATGAAGGTTGTAATTATTAAATTTACTTAGTTTACTATATTTTCTATATTTAAAATCTTGAACTGTAATAGGAAAGATATAAAAAGATGTATTTATAATAAATTTTCTAATAAAAATAATCTTAAACTATAATAAATCTTAAACCTTCATGATCTTCAAAAATACTGATTTAATACTAGGACAACACAACCCTGAACGCGATTAATGTATATTATTTTGTAACACTGGCAAGATTAAATAAAGGAGTTTATTTAAAAATTTCTCAAAGAAATATTCTTATAATATCAGAAATTGCAGACAAAAATGTCAGAAAGTAGTAATTTTTACTGGTTTGGAAGTTTTAACGTTAATGGAAACGTATTGGAATAGCTATGCTACCGAAAGTGATAAAGTTGTGTTTTATAATTTTATGAATCAGCTCCTTTCTAATCGGATTTAGATAGATTGATTGCTGCATCGGACGCAGCAATCAACATTGCAATCAATATTGTTGGTTAACAGTCTAATTAATTAACTGTTGTATTATTCGATCACTCATGCTTTTCTAATTAATTCACATAATTGTATTACATAATATGTATTATGTATCACACAATTGTATTATATATTATTAACAAAATGAAGATAAAATGTTAGAAAGATTGACATTCAATCACTGAAATGATTGGAGAAACAAAGAAATCTTAATTTTATATCTTGGCATGTGCTTTGTTTGTCGGCTTCTGTGTCTTGCAATCGATGGAGAATATTTTCATTTCGTAGTCTAGTTATGCGCATTTCCAATGAGCCATAAATAAATTTTAAAATCGAAACATGTTTGTATTATTCTTGCAACCGGATATTTGTATAATGCAGCCTAATAATTCAATCTGTGTTCCAAAAGACATATTTTTGTTTGAAATACATCAATATCATATTATTATTATTATTTATATACATCAATATCATACGATTTTGTACATTTATGATAAAAAGGCTAGATAACATAGCAAACAGTAAATACGGCACAAAAATTCAAAAATATAACATCCTCTGCTATATATTAAAATATTTATATTTTCGATGCTTTATATTTAATTTGTGTTCCTCACAATTGCCACAGAATGATATTATTTTGCATAAAGATGTAAATCACGTTCACCTTTTTACAAATTAAACTAACTTCTTAAATTTAAAATTATCTGTAAATCAGTACAAATAATTAATCTTCATTGATCAGAATTGGCAGATACCATTTCTAAATCGACATCCGATATAGCAAATCATGGCAAGAAGTTGAAACGTTCAACAGCTTTGACACGGTGCATTTTGTAGCTCGAAGAGCAACAGGTGTTCTCGCATTTTAGTTGCATAGATATAATCCTGGCGGGATTCCATGCCGGCTCCATTGGAAAATGTTACCGGAACGTCGCGATTACACCCTGTCCGTGTGTTTTCATTCACGGTTGCGACTTGAATGGAACATCAAACGAGAATAATTGTGATGTTGCCGGACGCTTTCGGGTAGGGCAAACCGAGACGAAATTCGGTATCTGGGTCGGTCGTTCCGCGACGCGACGTAACAAGCTTTGGGGATGATTAGCGTGTCGCGAGAGGGAGACGATTACGAGATCGTTTGACAGTAACAATGGCGAAAGAGAAATTACGCTGTCGGCCGAGTGTGCCGGCACTGAGGGACACGAAAGCGGGTGTGTAAGCGTTCAATTGCTTCGGGAAGCCCGATGTATATCGTTTCAACAAATTCCGTGGCAAGAGCGCTGCGACATCGATGGCAATTGAAAATAATAACCAGAGAGAAATTTAAACGCTCGTGACAATCGTTTCGAAAACTACTCTCGCCGGAGCTGCTATTGTTTAAGAGTTAAAGAAGTAGTTTTGAAATAATTCGGATGATTTTTGAACGATTAAAAGCAATTACTTATTACACGAGTTAAATGACATTCTGACTAAATTACTGGCCAACTGATGAAGACGTGTACACGGTAAACTTATGCCAACGGATAATTTGAGTTTCCATGCAGCGCCACTTTCGTTGCTTTATTGTCGCGGAGGCAGCTGTTATTATTATCGCAGATTTACGTTTCCTTTAATACCTTGCACGTTAAAATCACATACAAAATCACAGGACTTAAGTACAATATTATTTTAAATTATAAAGAACTTCTGTCATGTTAAAAATTAATTTAAAAATTTGATAGAGCATTGATTATAAACAATTATGAAACACATTTTATTCTCTTTACAGCTTTTATATTTTATATGATTGTATTAAACGGTGATAATCGACTTTAAGTTTTTCGAGAGTCTTGCATTGTAGAAATGCCATAAGTGCATAAAGATTCGCAGTCTATTTATTGCTAATTTAAGATATTACATTTTCTTAGTTCTTTACTAAGTCTTTCTTTTTCTTTAATTCTTTTTCTTTAATTCTTTTTCTTTAATTCAACATCGCTGATAAACGGATTTAGGAGAAAGTACCGCAGGTTTAAAAAGACTAGCTTATAAAATTAAGCCGAACCAGTCTGAAATCGACGTATTAGCCAGACCATTGTCGGCTGCAAAGCAGACTATTTCACAGGATCGAGATTAATTAACTATTCAGCGAGACCGATGGAAAGTGTTTGATACGGGAACGAAAGAATCGGATATCGATCGTGAGTAATAACGGCGACAAACGGCTACGTCTCGTATAAAATAAAGGCATAACAATCGACGTGGAGTCACGGCCTTTAATGAGCCGTGCTATACCCTTTCGACACAACGGGCAAACGACAATTCAGCCGGCGCGGCGGTTGCACCAGCAACTTATTATTGCAAAATGAATACGTGGTTATGCTAAGAGCTGGGGAGTCTTTTCGGCGGACGCACGTGGAACGTTTCGAACGGAGCCTGATAATTCTTATCGGCTCGCAATTTGCAACATCGTTTTCGTGAAACATAGTATAACAATCGCGTACTAATTTCTCCCGTCGAGTTTCCACGTTCCAAGAATAACATAATGAAACGCGGCGGTAAAATGTCGAACGTTGTTGTTCGATAACAATTTTTACATTTCCACGTTATTGCTTGCAGAGAGACCAGAGACAAAAGTGTTCGAATCATAATGCCGCAAATCACATTTAAAGTTAGTATGATTTAACTTCACTCTAAATTATCTTAACAATAAATTTGGTTACGCGTTAGTAAATAATAACGTTCCTTGTTTCTCACTACGATGTATTCGATTAAAAGAAGCTTCAATTTTGTGAAATTTTTGGGGTTATTGCTGTCAAAGAATTAAATTAATTACGAATGATATATATTATAAACTCAAAGTAACGTTAACATTTATAACGATATTTAAATTAAAAAATCGACAGAATATCATATTTCTATATTTCTATATTAGAAGTAATAGAAAATAAAAATATGTGATTATAGTGTTTTTGGTTAAATATTAGTTATTTCGAGTCTATAATTATGCACGCCACTGTAGGCGTTGAAAGTTATCGGAAAAGTTCTTTGTAAAAGCGAAAGAATTCAACCGGTATTTTTGCGCTATGCTACTAGATTCGCCGGCAATTTATTTGTCTACATATTGGACGGTGTTTTGCCGTGTAACCGTTGAGCAACGGCCAGCTCTAACCGTACAGCCGGCAACGGTTACGTGCCCCGTATTACCGTTAATGTTTTCGGAAACTCTTTCTCTCCTCAAAATTGGGACACTTTCACTGTCGCATGAAAGACTCGGCACCACGGCCGGTTATATTTCATTCAGGCTGCAAAGGAAGGTTACATTGACGGCTGTCGGCAGGTCACCACTTTCAATTACACTAGTCTCTTCGTTTTGCATAGCTTTGTTACGGCTGCCTCGACGAGAGGAATATACATTCCGTGTACGAGAAGAGAAACGATCATCTGTCGACGCTTAAATTCAGCATCCAAACATCGGTACTTTACACGAGTGCTAAGTCTATGAGCAGATGCGAACAGCAGAAGGACACCGTGTCTGCTCTTGTGCAGAAATCGGATAAACATTTTCATAAAATTGACATTTGATCTGTTCGATCTATTTTATATATTCTTTTTGTATTCCCGCGGAATAATCGTCGTTCCGCACCCCATCGTCTATTCAATATTATTGCCCATTACTATTTCAATATATATGTGTTGCTATTTTTCTATTATGCTGTTGGTATTTTCTTAATTTAAAAAAAGAACTGTTATTTAAATGTTATTTAATCTATTTTCGTTATTTAATTATTTTTTATACGTATTATATTATTGTTAGCCTATGTTTTTATATTTGAGTTGTTATTATATTCTGAATCGTTTTATCTATTTATTTATTCTATATTACCGATCGCGGAAAGCGATAATATTGTATTACCTCCGGGAAAGTTTTGTGATCCCGGGGGAACATGATTTGTAAAGTAAATGATTAGTATCTTCTTAGGCTTAGGCCATGGATACATAAAAATTTGCAGGTAGTTGTACCCCCATCAATTGTTTTCAATTCACTGACACCAGTAATACAGCAGATAAAATTTCACTTTGTTACATGTACAATCCATAAAACTACAAATTTGCATAAGAATGCGTAGTCTATTTCTGATAAAATATTCCAGTCTATAACGAAACAAAGATACTTTATGTACTAAATAAGAGATTTTTATATGAAATAAGCATCTGCTGGATCATTTACAAAAAACGAGAGTTATATCGAATTTATTTCTCGTCTTAATTTTAACGAATCGAAAATAATGGAACGGTATCCTGAAATTCTTCTTATTATTTTTATACTGAATGTTTAAGATCTGGTCCCATCATCGCGTAGCTACTATTCTTCTAGAAGATTTACATGTAGTATTTCTTTTAATTATATTCCACATTGCAACGGAATAACATTTTCATAAAATATTTACCTACAGAACGTTATGCAACGTAAAATTTCTCCTGATAAAGTGCATTTTCTTGTATTTATTTCTAACATAGTAATTTTGTTAACAAGTTGTCATATGCCAAAAGATGTAATCGTCCTTGCCGAATAGTTTCGAGTACGGAAATGTCAAAATTCTGATTAATTGAATTCTTGATCAATATAAAAACGAAACTATTTCATCGCAGCTGATTACAACGAACGCAAGTAACGTTTATTTCACGGAAAGATCCGCAGCCGAGTTTTGAGTTAGTCGAGGCATTAAATGAATCGTCGCCGATTCAAGGCCAGCCTAACCAGCGAAACAATTCTTTCGTTACACATGGCATACATTTTCTTTCCTATATTCTTTTTTTTCTCTCCTACGGCGCACGTAGAGAGCAAGTAGGTAGCAAAAGAGTAGGCCAAGCGAGCGAGAAGCAGGCGAGTTTCTGAAGGGGCCTCGAGTATACGCGATAGATGAAAGTGAAAGGGAAGGTAGAAAGGGTTGGCGGACGTATATACTCGTAGTCGCTGTTACTCGGCATGTACTCGGCCGCGGGGGCCCGGAGCCCAAGATTTACAATCGTCAGGAGCCAGAACGGGCCAGAAACTGAGGAAAATACCACGAGGCTGTTGCGAGGTACCTGCACGAACAGGCAAATTACGATAGCGGCTCTGATAACGCATTGTGTCATCCGCCGATAGAATTTCCTCGAAAATTCCGCCCTTTCTTTATTTCCCTGCAATTATTTTAAAAAACGACACGATTTTTGTAACACTGAAATATCGATTCTATTTGATCCAAACGAATAATGAGGGAGCAATAAGTAGATAGCTGACTTTGGTGTCAAATTAAAATTATCTAATTTAATTGTCAGCGACACAAATTAAATAGAAATGTATTTCTTGTGTTAATAAATTTAATACAGCGAAGAGAAAGTAGCAACGTTCTGAAATTTTTCTAATCTTGGTATTTCATTTAGACGTTTTGATAATAAAAGTGAATTTTACATTTATATTAAAAATATGTAGGTGAAATTTAAAATAATGATAATAGTACAGAAATTTTAGGGCATCGATGTATAATTTTCAACTCACTGAAATTATTTGAGAGAGGAAGAAATTTTGATTTACGTTTGTTGCAATTGATGAAGATAATTTTGATTTTGCATAAAAATCTGCAATCTAGTAATGAATAGATTTTCGAACTTTTATATATTTATGATGACAATGGATATATAAAATATACTACAGCCAAAGCTTTGGAAGAATTATATTCTTTGCAACTTGTCAAATTTAACAAAAAAGGAGATGAATTTTTCTTAAATTCTACTTTTTGTTTGCCTTTCTATTTTCTGCAACAATTTCTCTCAAAGCAACACCATTTGTATAACGTTGGAGTGCCGATTGTGTTTAGCCCAATAAAAAGTAAATTCATATTCCACTGTAAATAAAAAAGTAGTGTAACAATAATAGTTGTAACAACCCATTGTGTCACCTTCTGTTTGCCACTTAATATTTTCACAATTATTTCTTCCGAAGCATGGCAACTTTTGTAATATTGTAATATTGTTTCTACTTGGTGCAATAAAAAGTAAATAATAAATTAATGAGCAACTGGAATAACGTATTGTGTCACCTTTTGCTCGCCCCTTTATATTTGTACAAAACAAAGCGATTTTTATAAAATCGGATTATCAATTCTACTTGATCGAGTAAACGGTAAAATGACCCACCGTATATAAGTTATTAATTATGTTTTGGTCTTATTATTGTACAAGATACAAAAAAAACTGAAGACATAACAAAATTGATTGAAGACGCGGTAAAATTCACAGAAGACACAACAGGAGATATTGAAGATGCAACAAAAGTTACTGAAAATGCAAAAGAATTCTTCGAAAATATATAATAAAATTTTCAGTGAAAATATAACAAACTTTCCTGAATAAAGTTATACTGAAGTTATACTGAAAATTTTACGCATTGAGACACTGAAAAAATAGTCTCATCACGCGAAATACCGATTAGGATTTTCGGCTCGAACACCGCGTCTAGATGTGGTTTTCCACGAACTCCGTCGACGTTTTTTTCAAACGAAAGTGGTTATAGCAATGGAAACAGACGACAGTGTACGCGTCCTTAATTGATTCTTCAGTCGACCAGAAAGAGATTGCAATGTTTTTCCGGCGATCGCGTGGGTGGAAATTCTTCCTGCGCAATTCGAACGATCTTTGCGATAATTTTCTAGCGGAGACCACAAACCACGGAAATATAAAGAGGAAAATGGTATCGGCATGATTCCATTTATAGAGCGCTATTGCACCGCCTATGCGACGCAAGTAAACATGTGATAGGGTTTCAAATGGTTGCCGTCTGATTTGGCATTCTTTGCAATTCCGTTAATTTATATTTAGCCTGCATCTTCTCTATACCGTCTACGATTATTCTAAAAAGTTCCATGTGTTTCATTTTCCTAAAAAGTTGCGTTACTTTAAAGTTCGATACTGTTTTCACGTTTCGTATTTATCGTATTATTATGATGTTTGGTTTTCACTGATTAAAGTGTTTATGTAGCAATGGCAGATAAAATTGATTTTACAACAGTCCAGGTGGAAGTAGACTTTATCTCGACGATAATAGAAAAGTGTAGGCATATGTAATAACTAAAAGGGATAAGGCGAAGTTTATTTTCTTCGCAAAACGTGAGCCCAAAGATAGAATTTGAAAGCGTAATTTTATAAGATCTCTTCGAAGAGTAATTAATGAAAGGATTTCATTTCGATTTTCTGAAACCGTGTATTACGGAGATCGGATTTTATTTAATAGCTACTGAGATATTCGTGATTTATATTATCGTTAAAAATGTTTGTTTACATACGTTAAAAGAAATATAGAAAAGAAAGCAAAATTTGAGAAACTGCAATCCATTTTGTCAATTTTAATGAAAGTATTTCCAAAAACTGTTTCTCTCATACTCATAAATTCGACTATTTTTACCTTTCTATTATTCTCATGAATGAATAAATATAGTAAAATCATCAAAAACATTTTCCAGCAGTTAGCATAAACTAAAAACTATTAATTAATATATGCACTGGCAAGGTATATGCACCTATAAATAGAATTTATCCATTTCATTGACCCCTCAAATAATTTTTATGCAATACTGTACATAAAATTAAAGTACATGAAATTAGTTATAAATTATATTTAAAAGAACTCAATAAAATTAACAAGCTTTCCCGACATTTCCCGAATTTCTGGAAGAATTATGGAACGCGTTCGCAAAAACGCCGATTCAAGGCCGCGCGGCGAGGTGCACAGGAAAGCGCGGTGAAATCAAGGCGTGTTTCGCAAATCTCCGAACGCGAAAAAATACGAGCGACACTCCGTCGAAAGATAATCTGAACCATTTCATAATCCGACGTACGCGACGCGTCGCCTAGATTCCCGTGCCTTCCGAAACGCGAAAACCATTCAAGGTTGTGACACGCGTGGCCGGATGCGCGTTTCGCTTGGAAATCTGGAACCGTTTTCGCGATAGCCGGTTAGAACTTTCTTCGGATAATCGTCGACGAATGGCGAGCGGCGAGGACCCGAGAGAGACCCGAGCGGCGAACACGCGGAACCGTTTCGCACAATCGACAGAACTTCATCGCACGACGTAATCGTATCTGCCAATTCGGCGAGACGACCGGCTCGAGTGAAAGTGTACGCCGTGCCGGCGCGGCGCGGCTGTTCGCTGCGGACACACATTTTCGCCTAACGTCTTGAACCATTAAAATCGCGCGCGCGCGCGCGAACGCGAGCGGCCGAGTTTTATCGCGGACCGGCGACGACGCCCGATTTTTATTTTACTCGGAAAACAACGCGGGTCCGCCTCGACTTCTGTTCTTGTTCTTGCATACCGGCGTTACGCAATCGCGGTCTCGAGAAACCGCCGATGAATTTCAACCACTCCAGACACTGTCGCTGCCGCTCGCCCGATTAACACCTCGTGCGCCGCCTCTCCCAGAAATAGGAGATGAAGTTATTCCTTTCGATTCGAAAATGAGATTTTCCGATATTGCGTTCTCCAACGCGTTCGCGGACAGGACGATTTTGAATGATTTGCGAAAAGATACTCAAATTGGTCGCAATATCCAAATTTTGATTATTTGCATTTTGTGCGAGTGCTTGGAATATCGAATTGAGCTAGCTGAGGGAAATCATTCATTACAAGGTGCATAATATTTTTAAACAATAAATGTATAAAATTCAATGCATGATGAATGCTTATTTTGAATGCTATGGCATTCGTGTCATTTTGCATCGTGCAAAAGAGTCATGCATACCTGAGGAAGTTCGATATAGTTTGGTAAAATTGTGAAAGAAATTTTGTGCATCAATTCTGTAAAACCTGATAATTTGAAAATTTAAAAAGGAAGAAAAAGGAGGCTGTTATTTATTGAAACTGTTAAGAAAACAATATTATGTCACGTATAATCAACAATGATATATTGTTGTTCGGCACTGAAAGGGTTAGGTTATATCGGATTTGTTTAAGGTCGTATCTCCTAATTTGCCACTTTTCAAGATGTTTTAAAATATTTCGAACAACACATGCCCTTTACTTTTTAAACAGAGCTAGAATATTCTATATACTTTATAGAGTACCAAATATGATGCCATTTATTTAGTTTCCCCTATTTAAAAATGATCTTATTAATTTAAACTTAATTTTTCGGATGCTCGGAAATATTAGTTAGGACAATTGCATATGCGCACTTTTAAAATGCTAGTAGACGGATAAATTAACTAGGTCTAATTGCATTTTCGTATAATGTAATTTTAATTCTTGTATAATACAATATGCAACTGAGAATTCGCATAAAAATTCGCAATGTAGTAATAACAATTCAATTTTAATTTAAATTACGCTAAATCTACCGAGCACTAAAAGTGGTATAATATAATAATATAATATATACATATATTTATAATTGCAAATTTTATCTACTATGGTGCAAAGAAACTTTTCTATTATGTAGAACTGAAAATTTAGATAAAACTAACTTCTGGATAAGAAAACGGTGATTGAATCTCAGATTAGATTTCGAGCTTGGAATAGACTAAATTTGGTGTGTGTACATAAATTCTTGTTAGAATCCTCAGTAAAGTGTACGGGATAGGAAAAAGATGTGGAGTCATAGAAGAAATGAGGTAGGGTACTATAAGCATGTTTACAAATTCAAATCGTTAGATCTGTTTTTTAGAATCGTGATGTCACTGTGTCATACAGCGTGGCTAATTCCTAATGATTGGAATAGCAGCATTTTAATGACTCGAAAACAGGATGGATGAGTGATAAAACCGCAATTAAATATAGAAATAGTCATTTAGTGATGTCCTTTTTGCTATTAACCCTGATACAGGTATATCATCTCTAAAAATTCTATAAAAATTAAGAAAAAGACAGCGACAGGTTGTCACATACATAGTTATTTTGCAATCTAGCAATAAAAATCGGAAACATAAAAGTTTGATGGGTTTTGAGAGATAATATGATATTGCCGAATTGAAGAATCTATTTTCATTCGTCATAATTGGAACACAATATGCTCGTAACATAACATTTTTCGAAATCCGAATAGGTGTTGGAACTATTCTTTGGAATTTAAAAATCAATTGTCTCGATTGCTCTCAGATTTAATTAGGCTGTACAAAATGCAAGTGATTTGTGAGTGTAATCGCTGCGACGCGATTTGTAAACAACATCGTTAAACAGAATGTTTAACTTTAAATATGAGTATTTCAATGATTACCATAATGTGGGTGTTTATCGACATTCACGCTTTCATGAGAACAGATTAGGATACATTTAAACGCAATAAAAATTTCCGGGCATGCAATAAAAATTAATATCGTGCTTCCTTCTTCCACAATTATAGCTTGAATCGTGTCTGATAATATAGATTATTAATCAAATAAATCGAACATCGTTTATGATGATGTCATTCAACTGTCGAGGATATGTAAATATTAAATAGTCAAAAAACAACTTGCAATTTCCGCAATCGTTAAACTGTATTCTAACTGTTTTATTTACAATTAGACCTTCGGGTTAGAGATTTTCCAGCAAATAGAGAAGGTTTGTTGAAAACCCCATGAGATCAAAGTAATTTATTTATTGTGATAAAAGTAGCAAAGTTAACGTCTACCACATTGTTGGCTTCTTAAACCGTTTTCAATTTTCAAAATCCTAACGAAATTCAAAATGCTAATTTATATAATAACGAAATGCTACATTATGCAAAAAGTTACTTTTACGACCGATGTACCACTAAATGCGACTAACATATATTGTTTTATGACAATAATTGATTTACTTAAACTTCGAACGATACCTATTACAATATACGAGTAAATTAGAATCATAATGGCGTAAGTCGCGTTTTCTCCAATTTCAATTTATATATAAATTGGAAATAAATTAACAACAATTTTCCAATTTATTGTTAAGATAATTTAGAGGCATGTTGATTTATAGTAACTTTACAATTTATTTCACTTGTTTTTTTTTTAATATTACTAAGTTAACAGTTTCGAAAATCTGACTTATGCCACTATGATCCTGACTAAAGATGTTGTCAATAAATATTTCACAGAAACTTTCCCACAATCTCAGTGACTTGAAAAAATGAAAAACCAGTCGTTTCGACCGGTACCATTAAATTAGAAAAAATTGCGTAACCACTGATAGCTAATTAAAAAATTTCTAGATCAATCGCTCGTAGCAGTACTAATGAATTCGTTCATTTCGTGGCAGTTGTATGCGTAACCCTATTACATCGAGCATCCTGAAGTTTAAGTGCACTTGTCCTTACTCTACTTAGCGACTTGAAGGCTAACGATAACTACAGATAAGAGGCTAGATATATTTGCTCTTGCAATTTAATAGCGCCAGAGATAGAAGTTCGAAATTCTTCTACAAAAACCACCTTTGTCGCTAAAAAACGAATCATCAACCGGTTCTGGAAAGTCCAAAATCAAAACCGTGAGACAATCTAAATTTCAAAATTGAATGAACACAGAACCTAGCATAAGTTGAGCTGTCTTCCTTCACAGTTTCTCATTTTACAAATATTAAAGGAGGTACTGTAATAAAAACTGTACCAAATGGAACTAACTCCTACGTTCTTTCTCTTATGTGACAATGCGCACTGGTCATTTGTACTGTTTGATTTAGTGTTGACTTTATAGTTTACGATTTATTTTCAGACACGTGCGTGTGCTGACAATTTAATTTAATGCTATCATAAAATAAAAGCTATCGTAAAATAAAACTGAAATATTTCTGTTTTTATTTAATATGTTTATACAAATGTGAACACTGTTTCATTTCGATTAGGTCAATACAAAATGCATAGATTTTATACTAAAAACATACAGTATAGTATGCATCTTAATGATCTAGTAATGGAACTGATTAATAAAGTAATGCTGATATTAAATAAAAATTGACAAATATACGTTTTAAGTTACAATGAAATTAAGGAAGATTCATGTCTAATATTGTTTATTTTCTACTAATTCGGAACTACAATGTCGCAATTTTAGATTTTTATGCAAAATCAGTGGCTATAACGTATTATAGAAAAAAATCCAATTGTAAATTGTATTCAATAAATAACAATTTGGAATATTTCAAGTTTAACATCGATTTTCAAGGTTGAAAAATGTTCATACTGCATTTTCTTTATTTCACGCTTATTCTGTCAAGTTTTAACATATAAAAACATGATCGATTTATCTCATTTCTATCAAAAGTTTTTCGATTTTGACACAACTCCGTCGATACAACCCACTGTGAGGCAGAGGTGGGAAAGTATCGATAGTACTATCGATAGTTCTCTATCTTTAGTAGTGCCTTGAGAAATACGCATAACATAAAGTTTCAGAAATATAGAAATTTTATGTTACATTCTTGTTGCAATAAAATAAAAATGCAATATATCTTTACAAGCATATACAACAACGAGTTACAACAACTACTGGATTTTATTTTAAAAAATTAGGTTGTCGACATTTCTTGGTTTTAGCCTTGATTACCCATTGGATATTATTAATCCTGCTTTACTAAATATTTTTTCCGACCTTACCCAATACAACGATATGCAAAAATATTTTCTGCATAACTCCGGCATAGTGTTTAAAGCATTTACCACTCATGAATAATAGGTGTAGTCAAATAAATATATATCATCAAAGTGAGATCGAAATATCTAAAAGTCCATTTAAATTACATTCCAATAAATTGGCTCGATAGCACGATTGATAGTTTTCCACCTCTACTGGGTGGCGTTTCGTGGGGCGACGACCATGGCCAGCGGTGCGGACAGGAGCCAGTAATTAAGATCCGAAAACAGAAATGCCGGCCGTGGAACGAGACTCGAGAACTTCCTCTCTCTTCGCGGCGCGAATCGCACGCGCGGTTTCCCACGGTGCGAGATAAGCTCGTCAGAGATAAAGAGAGCCGAGAGAGGAACCGGCGCGACGGGGAGAGATGGCGAAGAGGAAACGAGGTAAAAAGGAGTAGGAAAAAAGGAAAGAGAAATAATAAGCGGAGAGAGAAAGAAAGAGAGAGAGGGAGAGGAAGAGGTACAGAGAGAACGAAAGAGGAAGAGGTGCACAGAGAACGAAAGAAAAAGAGGGACGCAGAGAACGAAAGAGAAAGAGTGAGATAGTTGGTAGAAAGATAAAGAGAGAAAGAGAGAGAGAAGCAGGAGCGGGAGAAAAGAGGCGTAGAAGGGGGAGGGAAGGAGAGAAAACGGCGAGGACGATGTGGGAAAAGAGGAAGCTAATCAGAAGCGGAAGTACGCTCCGGCGAAGCCCGAGGCCTTGAGAAGCATAGTCAGCCGCGCAGCTTTTAGCTCTCTTAATTGCAACTTCATTTAACGTACCCTACACATCGGGACAGCCGGCCAATCCGACGTCTTCGCGCCGCGAAACCGCGTCTTAATAACCATCTTATCAGCCACCGACGAGAGAAAGAGAGAGAGATAGAGATAGAGAGAGAGAGAGAGAGAGAGAGAAGAGAAAGAGCAAAGAACAGAGAAGGGAGCAACCGCAGCCAGACCGTGGAAGGTGAAAATGTCCGAGACATGCTGCGAAACCCGCAGAAAACCCAACGCTCTTTCGAACGCTCCCCGTCACCGTCAAGGGTATCGGGCGAGATCGTCTCGGCACTCTCCGTCACGGATCATTCTACTTCCTTGGAGCCGAACCGCGGAGGCGTGCGAGCAATTAGCTACCGACTGAAAACACAAAACCGATCGACGACCGCTTTCCAGCGAAGTTTCAGTCGCTGCCGATCAGCGATTCCGATTCTGCTCGCATTCCGCTGGCATTCCGCTTCCATTTTGCTCGCATTCTGCTTACGATCAACCCGTTCGCCCGTTCAAGTGCACTCGAGGCGGAGATTTCATATTTCATCCGTAGGAATATTCGTTTAGATTTTTAAACCCTTTGGTACTACGATTTCTCTCGCAGGTACAGTCGGCCGCACAAATATTCGTTCGTCCTTTAGAACGCAAGAAATTCTTAAAAATTGGACTAAATCACTTGAATGCTCTTTTAGATGATAGAAGGACTAGTTTACTATATAATAATTAAAATACTTTCTTTTTAAGTTTGCTATTATTTGGAACGACAAACAAAATGAAAATCTCGTTTCTTAACCCTTTGCACTCGACACCTTTTTAACTCCAAATCGAAAATTGTTTTAGATGACCTACAATATCTCCATTTTATATTATTTATTGGTGCAAGTTATGCACACGAAATTTAGTCTGTATAACAGTTATACTTTCCACAGTTTTTTACAAATAGACAGATTCGATAATGTAAAAATTTGATTAGAATATTGTACGACAATCTTGAGTGGTGCCTCAGAGTCACCGAGTGCAAAGGGTTAACATTTTCACTGAGCCTAGAACGAAAATTTAAAAAATGTGTCATCGGAATCGGTTAACGTTGTTATAAGTAATTCAAGATTGTCTCCAGATTTCTCGCGTTTAGAAATTTGTGAAAACCGCGATTTTTTAAATAATTTTGAAATCTATAATTTGTATTTTAAGGGACTAAGAAGCTACGGTAATTTTCAAGAAACTGTAATAAAGTTTTTAGAAGCAGCAGAAGCGTTGCGGAGTTTAATATTCCATGCTTTTATTATTTTGTGATAATAAATTCTTCATTTGTGAAAATAAAGTGCAATCGTTTATCTAGAATTAAGTCGACACAACTTTTGCAGTTTTTGTTTACGGTTTACCATGTTATAACCCCAGTATACTCGTCAGTGTTGTAAAAATCGCCGTACCAGTTAACGATAAAATTTTATCTGGATAAGGTAGCAATGCTGCATTATCAATTTCATCATTTTTCTGCTCTGTTTTTATTTATCGAAAGAATTACGTTATCTATACATTTTGGCAGATATGATCCAAGTTTGAAGTCATAATTTAAGTTAATTACCGGAAGCTGAGTTGTTGAATGAAGTCTCTAACTAGGTGAAAATAAACTCAAGGTAACGTCAGGGTCAATTGAGGTTCTTGAGATCGAAATATTTAGCGCTGTTTATTTCTTCGTTTTTACTGTTAGCCTTGTCGCTGAGGTTACGGTTAATATTTCGTTCGATACTTCGAATAGTATTTCTGTGATTTAAATCGGAATGAATTATTAGTTCTTATTATAAATATTTAATTTTGAGACCTATAATTAGATTAAGGATTTTATAAACTTTTAGCACCTTTAATCTTTCAAAACTGGGCAAGGTAAATGTTGACAAGAATTTCATGAAATTTTGTTTTTTTTTTGGGCAACAAAAGAATTTTCTTTTGCTTCCGTTATCTGTAATTCGGTCACGAAAATTTATCAGTTGTTGGAAGACAGTGTATCTTTGTTGAAATCTTTGTGTATCTCCATTTTCGTGTTCAGTACACACCTTTTTACTAGCCCTATTAACTGAAAGATCATTTCTTTGTGATTGACACTGATCTAAAATTTCTTAACAGTTTTAAAACATGAAATTCTAAATGAAAATGATAGCATTAACACTATTAAATTACTAAGCGAGTCAATATTTCTAGGAATATTCATTTTATTCGATTTAATACCAATCCTAGACGCGGTGTTTCCTCACATAAATTACATTAAGTAAAAAATAATAATTATTATAACATAATATAATATTAATAATTATAAAGCATTCTCTTTGCTCTGGCTGTAGAGTGTGCGCCGTTAGTTGCGTGCAAATTGCGAACCTTTTTAATGTATACTTATTAAACAAAACGTTATCTACCGTTCCGAAATTTGAAAAAATTAAGATCAAATAAAGTGCTTGTTAAATAAAATATTGAACGTGTAATTTCTTTAGTGAACGAGGGAAATTATGAGCGGAAAAGGAAAAGCGTTTTACTGATAAATCCAGTGACTCATGCGTAGATGATGAAATTAGAATTGTCTTACTCTATGACGTAGCGACAAGTTTCCTCTTCGTTATCTACAAATGCTCTGCTTCGTAATTATTGCTATTATTGAAACCACTAAGCTAGAGAATGCTCCAAAGTACTATTCGTTAAAAACAATAAATAAAATATAAATTAATTTAAATTATCATTCTCGTCGTTCGCTAATCTACGTTCGTAATTTGTTGACTGATTTTTAAGTGACAAATATTAATTAGTTCCTTCCAGGCTGGCGAGAAGCTAGTTGCTTTTCGAAAGAAAGCGCAGAGAAGTATGTAGTAGGCTCTGCAATTACGCGTAAGAGATCTAGAACGATTTATGCACTTCAGCAGTATAACTCAATGTAAACAACGTGCTATATGTATATAGACCAATCTAACAGATTGCAGACTTCTTCGAAACTGTTTGGGCAAACTTCGCCGGCGCAACCTACTAGTCACGTTGATAAAAACATACTATCTAAAATGCGAATCTAGAAAAGATCCTTTCTATGTTACGAGCAAAACAAACTGCATCACCTCCACAAGGTGTGCTATTCATCGCGCTGCTTAGTTTTTACGCTAAAATGACCAACAAAGTGCAACGCCATATTCTATAATACAAATCAGCTGTAACTGTTCGATAGTTTTGCGAGCCTAAGATCAGACACATATAGCCTAAGTCACAATAATAACTGCATAGGATTCAAGTAAAACAATATAGCTTGCACGTGGCTACGCAAAATATTCTTGCACCTTGGACAGACGTAATAACTGCCTTTCTTTCAACCGTATATTTTTGCGATATTGGAAGTACTAGTTTACTAAAAAAAAATTTTTTGACAGAATTATTTAAAATTTAGTTTTTGAACCATTATAATTCCTTAAGTTTATTAAGGAAAAGGTAAGAGATGAGAATAATAATGAAGTAATCGATATGATATAACTTAACTGTGGAAGTTTAATTCAATTCAACGAAAGTATTTGAATTTTATGAAATTTTTTAAGTTCTTGGCGCGGCCGTCAAATTGTTAGAAGCTAATAATGCGATACAAATAATTTTCGGAGCCATTGTACATTAAACGGAAAAAGTGTTCGAAGCTTCCAGATAGAAGTAGCAGAAAGAAATCTTGCGTTCTCGGTCTGCAGCACTAATAACTAATAATTGACGATGTCTGATTCTTGGAACAGTTTTAAAGCGCAGGAATACTCGAAAACCCGGAACGAGAATTACACAAGTCGTTGCAATCTGAAGAAATAGTATAACGCCGAAGATCGCGGATTATGATAATTTCGCATGGAAGAAGTTTACTCATCGGTACCAGTTTCCAGGCTAATCGAGCTATAGTTGTACCAGATTGCGAGTCCATTCGAAGGTAACACGCTTATGCGACCATGCGCTGCCGGATGTTGTTACCGCCACGCTGTATCTTCCTATCGTTTAACACGAAAAAAACGACAGAAGAAATGAATGCGGAGTTAAATGCACACGCGATAGCAGTGTTGCGCCTAATTATAGCTGTTCCGCCGGGCCCGCTCGGGCCCGGAACATAATGTTTATAGCGATTTAATTACGATCGCTTCCTGATAAACCCGGTCTTCTTATCGCCGGAATCCTGGCCGGAGATAATCTCGCGTTTTCTAGTTCTGCTTCGATTCATAGCAATCGACGGATCCCGGGATTCGTTCCAGCGCAGCAACTTTCTTCGAGGAGGAAGCGGGCACGACGAAGAAACGATGCACGAAGAACCAAGAAACCGCTGAGTCTCGCGATTACGGGGAGAAATGTAAACTCGCCTTACGTAATATCGATTGGGCATGATTCACGATCGATTTAGCCGACTCTGCACCGATCATCGCAGACGGAAAAAAGTCTGCGACATTGTTCCGCGACTGCAAGGAACGCGATACTCGTCGCAAACCGAACACATACAGAGCGCCCGTCCATAAATCCGTGCTTGTCACATGTTTTCACTTCCAAGATATCGTCGCTCGAAGTTCCGATCACTAATGCTTCGTATTACCAGTCTTTCAAATTGCATCATTTTTTAGAGTCTATAGAATACAGTTTCACAATGTTTTTTTATGATAAATACGTAAATCTTGTATGTTAAAATTCAATGAGAGAACGGATTTAATTAACTTAGAAGGCGCACGCGAATTATATATTTCTATTCGTGGCCTTTCGAGTCATGAAGGTCAACTTTTAAATGGATGCAAATAATTTTTTTGCATATTTATTTAGCAGAGGTCAGTTGCAATAAAGTGCACCGTTCAGGAGATCATCGGCATCTTATTGTATGAGATACAATACGAATTAATACTTTAAATGTCACTCTACCGTAAATTTGAAATGCTAAAGAACTTAAAAAAGCAAACAACCAGTGTTTTTTTTATATACCCTTTATTTTTTCGTAATTCCAGCTTTACATCATATTTGCTCGAGAATTACGTAGCCTGATAAATTTCGAATTTACGTTCCAGCATGAAAAATAAACTACTTCGGTATTTAAGATGCCGATTATCTTCCAAACGATGCGCAAGGGCAGTTTTTAACAAGATACCATTTGGACTGCAATGACCTCTATTAACTAAATATGCAAAAAAGGATTATATGCATCCACTTAAAAAAAATTAAGTTGATCTTCGTAACTCGAAAGGTTGCAAATAAAAACAAGTAATTTGCATGCGCCTTACAGCCGACTTCAAAACGTGTAAATTCTTCTTATTGAACTTTTTTGCGAGTTCAACCATTTACGAGATATTTGCGTGGACATTTATGGACGAACACCCTGTATTGTCGAGAGCATACATAGCCGGAAACACAATGGATCGAGAACACGTAACGCGGATAAAATTCTGGATTCAAGAGAGTTCCGTTGAAATGATAAATCCTGCACGAATATTCACTGTCATTCACGTTTATTTTTCCAGCATGCAACGAATTTCCAGTATACGAATGTTTTGCAACCCAGTTTCCGCGGCGCGGCGCATTCTTGAACGCAACTGTCCAAAAATGAGTTACGCGTAATGTATTCAGGGTTTTGCTGGCGGGATTCTTTTCCGCTTCATAAAATCGAAAAACTGTTAACGGCGAACACCACGTATTATGCATTGCTCAAGAACGATTTCGATTTTTACTCGGCTCGGCTGCCACCGTCCTCTTACCGATAATTTGAGGATTTTAAGGGAGAGAGATAGTTTTCCTGCACGAATTTATTCCAAACCTGTTTCTTCAGGATTTTCTAAACGCGTGCTAAATCGGACGGAAATAGTTCCAACAGTTTCCGAGTTGGAAATTATTTGATTTTATTTTCGGATTTTGTGGTAACGTTGAATTCTTTTTGAACTCCTTGTTAACTGCGTTGATTAGCTTAATGATTCCCCTGGTAGAACGAGGCAATTTTTGTTTATAGAGTCTTTAATAAATAATCATTACTAGATTTTGATAACAGAAGAATCTATCGTTGTTTATAATTTTATTTTGTACAATTTATTTTGGCTTCACTTTTTTCATTACCCTTCGTGGAACATACAAAATTTTAATTCGGCGAGTGAAAATCTGAAAGGAGACACAATCAATAACTTTATCAACAATCTAAAGAAAAGGAAATTCTTCAATGGAATAACATATAGTCGCTGACAAGCAAGCACACATTAATAAATAAAATCTAGGAAAACAGAATTATTCCCATCTCACAAGGAAATATATAGTTCGTCCAATAAGTATTCGTTCTACTTGTTTACAGATCGCATTGTGTACATTTTTTCTCTAGACTAAGACACAGAAACTTAAAGAACGTGAGTTTGTTTTTGCCACTTCAGCTAATCGCAAATTTTCAAAACGATGTTTTGGCAATTGTTTAATAAATTAACTTCTGTAACGTTTCGATAGAAGATCGATTGACCAACCTATTTCAAGAGAATTGTTCACGTTCGAAGAATTCTGTCCAATATTCTCCAACAATTTAGCTTCCTCGTTTACAGGCTATTTGGTATTAATTTACGTTTACGTCACGCAACATCACGTATAACGTATATCGAAAGCATCCGGTTGGCTGAAAGTTGCCGAATAATTTCGATTATTGACACGAAACTCAATTAAAGGGGAGAAAAAAATTCGCTCGTGACGCATTAGTGGGTAAAGCTAAGTTAACCCGGAATTTCGACCGGTTCACCTTTCCAACTTGACCATAATGCCTGTTTGTGCCGGGACATTTCTACGGGCATGGGTTGCGCGCACGCGCACGCAATCGGACCGCGCGAGGTCGGTGCAACATAAATACAACGGGCAGATAATGGTCGCATGAATACAAAATGACGAACGTAAAGACGCCTTTCGACGAGCCTGACCTTGACTCAAGATCGCTTTTTCTTTACGATCCGTCATCGCGAGCCATTGATGACCACATTGGACTCGCGCACGCCTCCTTCTCTCGTATCCTCTTTTTTTCTGAAAAACGGTTGCGCAACTAACGCTCACATGCGACCATGGAGCACCTGAACTTGAATTATGTGTTCGGAGGAAGAATTTGCATCGTTACGCGACCGAGTCAGCGGTATCCTAAGATCTGCTTGAAATTTCCCCGGTACGCGGAACACACGAATCATTTTTAAACAGGAAGCTCGATAATCCTATCATTTTCGTCCTTCGTCATCAATTTTCATTCTCACTGGCTGGCTCAGAAAATCCACGCTACCAACACCTATAACTTATTTATTCTCAACTTACAGAATATTTTCATTCATCCTATATACGTGTAATAATTACATTCACGCCTTATTTACAAAAACATATTAACACGTTCAGCGCCACGTTACCCAAATATGGGTGACGCTAGTTTTTAAATAATTTTGAAAATTTATTTTCAAGGATGTTTCGAATGCGAAAGAGTTCTAATTCCATTCCCTATGTTCAATTTTAACTTTCTAATTTTGCTTTGATTAATTAAATTGCTTTGATTTTGGTGATCGATTGTTGGCGACGAACGTATTAACCAAACACAATAATTTATGGATCTGTATGCAAACAAAAATGCAGAACATATGGATATCCTCATCTCCTCGTCTTACATACTACAAATGCATAAACAAGCGAGCATCTTATCGAAAATAAAATGATGCGCGTGTCTGCTCTAAAAGATAACTTCGAATGATTTTTTCAGAATTGAAGAATTAACAAGCTCCGTAGCATTAGGAATCCGATGAGATAATAGACAGTTACGTGAATTTCCAAACAGTTACATCAACGTAATCCAGAGAATGTCGCCGTGAATCAGACTTCATTATAACCAGTACGAGGAACGTGATGAAATACTAATTTTGCAAAAAACAAACTGGGTTTTCCTGTGCGCGTTAATGTATCGATTACGTTCGCCGACGAAACGAACTATCCCTCGACCATAATGCCCATCGACCAATTTATGAAGATTAATATTTGCACAAAGACCAGCGCTCCAATTACAGCGCATTTCTCAAAGCAGGCAGAAATTACTTTCTCGAGGTCAATAATCACGCAATTCACTCTGTGTCGTGCCGTCGCATGGTTAATACGATTTGCTATACTTTATCCATCTGTCCCTAGGTACGTTAGGCATCAGGATCGTTTGCGCTTTCAATTGCGTTCCTATTATAACAATCTTGTAGTGGGACTCGAGTTCATTATGATTCAGAGTATATTGTCGTTTGACTATTCAGTTGTTGACGATTAAATGAAAGTTCCACTCGTTTTTTACGGCCGGTAGACAAATTAAAGTGTCTAGAAGGACTACTATTAAATGGAGGGCTATTTTCGATGACTGAGCTGTGTGTAAATGAAGCTCAATACTTTCTTTTAACGCAACACGTACTTGTTGAAATTATAAAGACTCTCATAGGAAGTCAATATCTTAATCCATTATGATAAAATGAGGAGTCTAAATACATTCAGTCTTGTCATAGTTATGAAGCAACGCATGTCAGTCACTTCGCTCGGTAAGTTCAGTGTTAAACAATTACAGAAGAAGTTGTTGCATCATAATACAGTTAAAACAGCACGTTGAACCATTAATAAAATTGACGTCGCTTTCAAACAATATTTGAAGAAAGTCTCACTTCTTGACCTTCGTTACGGAGAGGAATATTGAAAAAAACTGATAAATAAAATCGTGGACGATCTTAAGCATACTAAGTTGTATTTTTGTCAAAAAGGTCCACCGTTCGAGTGCTAATTTGCAAAGTTTCCTGCGGCCGATCCTATGAAATTTGATTCGCTGCTCTAGAAATCTTAACACGTTGACTGCCATGGTGGTCACCGGTAACCGGCCCTCGACTTGGCTACAACGCCGTGGGGGCCACCGATGACCGGCAACGCAGCAAATAATAAAAGTACATAATTAGAATAAATATGGATAAAAGACAATCGCAAAAATTGTCTATAGCGCTATGGGGGTCACTAGTGACCGACGCTCGACTTTGCTACAACGCCGTGGGGGCCACCGGTGACCGGCGACGCAGCAACTAATAAAAATACATAATTAGAGTAAATATGGATAAAGGACAATCCCAAAAATTTTCTACAGTGCCGTGGGGGTCACCGGTGACCTCCAGCACGAAAAATTCTTCAAGCATGATTTTATAACTCACTTTATTTGCTGTAAATAATATTTCGACATAATATGCATGGCATAATGAAAAATTCACGTTGGCACCTTGAGCAAACCACGGAAAATGCGCCTGGCAGTCAACGCGTTAATAAATCGTCGTTTCCTCGATCCATGACAAAAGACGAGAACCAGAAAAGCTTTCATATCTTTCTGGAAGCTGTCTCTATCGGTGCTCTATCTTTGATCTCGCGTACTCGTAATTGCACATCGAGGCCACGCTGCAAATCATTATTAGAGCTTCATGTGTCAGATCGGCTGAAAAGTTCATGTCGACACGATGTGCAGCAGCACAAACACTTTCTGCGCCTGACTCCACTGTGTTCTTTCGATTTCAGCAACCGTTATTCTTGGCGAGCTTTACAATTTCAATTATCGCTTTTTCCTTTTGCCTAACCCCTTGCGCTATAATCCTGTCAGACTCGTTACAAAGATTTCTTGCTGCGAACATGATCTGACAAATCTGGATATTACGTACTTTTAAATTGAAATGAAATGCGATTCTTCAATTAGCAATGTTTATTGTTAACGTTAATTTGGTACTTCTTCGTCATGACGATATTTCTTTGAACACTTTCCTTAACTGCTTCAGATTTTTTTTTAGAATAAATTGTTCAGGTTGATTTTCTTTGCACGCGAACATAGTGCGACTTGCTCATGTTCTTTCACTTGTATTTTATAGAATATAAACAAATAGTGTCTATGTGTACAAAAGTGTGTAAAACGTTTTTGGAAGTTCATTTGTTTTTGCATTCTACAAAATGAGTGTAGCAGAGATGCGATTTCTTCCGACAGATTAATAAATGAAGCGTAAATTTTACTACCGATCACTCCAATGGTAACACAATATTACTCTCGTAGAACGCTGATGCGCATATTTATGCGAACAGGGTTTTCGAAAGGTCGATTTATCGTGCTTCGATTCATTCGTCGAGATAGAGAATCGTTTACATGTATGTTTACATCGGCATAGTTTTGAAATTAGAGCGTCTGCTATTTAACTCTTACGCTCTGTTCAAGTGCAACATCATTATCTCAAGATGTAAATATTTGTACCACGATTAGACACAAATCGATAACATTAAACTCATTTATACATTTCTGTAACATCGCACGCGACGAACTCTAAAAGTATAATGTCTCATTGAAATTACAAGATTGTTTATTCAGTGTTTCCCCACTTTTTATCGCACTATAAATATGCACGAATAAATCAGTTTGTTTCGGTAATTAAAAAGATGAATTTATAATTGCGTAGACTGGAGCTGCAAGACTTCAAGTGTCCACATTCGTCGTGCTTCGAAATTATTGAAGATTGTTCGAAATAAATGTTCGAGTTACTGGGAAGTAATAACTTAAATATCATTTCATAGTTCGTCATGCTCAATAATTATTGAAGATATTAAAACCTGATTTTTAGATTCGCGGAATCTTTTCTTTCTTCTCTGAGGAGCATCTAATTTGTCAGAAACTAAAATCTCTGCGAAATCTTTTCAGAAAATCAAATCGTTTATCGAATATAATTACATGAAAATTAAATGTAATTGTCATTTAATTCTCCCTCGATGTAACCGATTGCAATGGATTGGCGAAATCGTTTCAATTAAGACGTGTCTAAAGTCTAAACATAAAGTCATTTGGATTATTATTATTATTTGGACCATCAGAATATTCCAGTATATTGTTTATACAAATGGGATTCGAGAGTTCTCAATGACAAAAACTGCACAATGTTTCATTTTCGACTGTCCCATCTCTAATAAAATGAAGAGATACATGTTTAAAATTTTCACGGTCTTTCTATTAGAAAATTAGTTTGTAGCAAGCAAAATGTTTAAAGAATTGCTGGCAAGTGTCACTTCATAATTTCTCATGCTCCAAAATTATTGAATATATTAAAATCAAATTTTAATTTCTACAATCTCTCTCCTGGAAAATTAGTTTCTAGCAAAAAATATGTTCAAAGAATCGTGGCAAAGCCCACAATTCGAAAGCTATAATCAGTTACTATCTGCATAAAATATTTTGTTGCTTCTCCTTGTGTTCGATTAGTCATAGTCATAGAGCCCGCCGTGCTCTAAAATTATCGTTAACGTTGAAACCAAATTCGAAACACGCGTTCGACTTCCTACAACCTTTCTATTAGAAAATTAGCTCGTAGCAAGCAACGTGTTCAAAGAATCGCTGGAAAGTCGACAATTCGAAGGTCACTCGATAGTTCGTCGTGCTCCAGAAAGTGAGTCCGACCAAATTCGAGCTCCGTTCTCGCGCGCAGTCCTAACTTCGACCCAGCAGGTACTTTTAGCGTGAAAGAGAAAGGTTCGCTTCTGGGTCACACGACCCGAAACGCAGCGAGAGGGTTAAGAACGCGGGTCGACGATTCCGTTTGTGACAGAACGACGTGTCCGGCTGATCGTGCGATGTAGTGGCATGCGGGTCGAGAAAGAAGAAAGGAGAATTGCGCAATGTAGAATAATATAATCGAATGATCATCTCACCTTGTAATACGTATCGTCCGCACTTTATCCAATATGGTATCCAAAGGAAACAAAAAAATCGGCGAACGCGATATTTTCCGTTAAGACTCTCTTGAGGAGTCACGCAGCATCTCCACGAGCCGACGACCCGAAATCCCGTGATAGCGGCGACGAGGACGACGACGGTGCATACACGTGACGTACATTGATATACCGTAGCGTGGATCACTACCGAGAAATAGATCACGGCACGTCGTGGTGGAACGCAGACGAAACGGTTAAACCGGGAACAAACCGACGAGACGGTACGGGTCGGCCACGGGACGGCCCGCGACAAAAACCGAAACAATATCGGTGGCCCAGCACTGTATCACTTCACACCGGCGAGCACGTCCACATAGTCGCGGCACGTGAAAGCTGGATCGTCGCGAAGCGGATTTTTCGGGGTATATAAAATCGCTGGTTGTTCGGCTGGCCGACGATGATTACAGAGGAACGGACATTCTGTCGTATCGCGTACACACGTGATCGCCGAGAGAGATGTGTCTCGACACCTGATTTACTGTTTCGCAACGGCTCCGATCCAGGGATGAAGGAGAAAGGTGCCGCGGGAATTACGGGCACGATCACAGCGACAACGAGAACGACGATGACGGCGACGTCGACGACGATGGAGAACTTTTTTCCAACGGGGTCTGCTCCGTTGGCTGCCCAGGGTCAACCGGCTGGCTCCGTGCGCGGCACTTTTACCCGTTGGGTACTCTCAAGGACTCGGAGGTGGCTCCTATTCCTTTCTCTTATCCTTTCGCGCGCGCGCCTTTTTTATCCCGCTAACCTTTTTAAGCGCACTTTTAATTCCGCTCGGCCGCGTGTCTCCGTGCTGCGCTCGCAAGCTCTCGCCGCGATCTTATTGCGGAGGCCCCGGGAGGAGACGTCGAGGACGAAACCGATCAGAAAGCGATCCGCACAGCTGCGGGAGCCTTCGAAAAACGCTTGTCGACGGAGCCGATGAAGAAAACAAGTGGATCCAGCCACATCCGGATCGTCTTTCAAACTCGTCCTCCGACACTGACGTCCGGCGTACCGAGCACTCCGAGCATTTCCTCTTTTCTCCTCCTCGGCTGCGACTTCTTTCACGACACCGCGCTGTCCACTCGATGTTCACCCTCGGGACGATCCGGAGCTCGTGCTCGAACACCGTATCTCCACCGTGTATCGTTTGCCCGTGCGATTTCCTGCGGCGCGGGATCACCGTGATTCGCTCTCTCCCTCTTTCTCCTCCTCTTTTTCCTTTTCCTTTTGCTTATCTTTCTCGTTCTCTTCCTCCTTTTCTTTCTCTTTCTCCCGCGACCGCGCTTCTCTTCTTCCGTCTGTCGCCTCTCCCTTTCTCTGCCTCCTTTCTCTTCGCGTTTTGTAATCCGTTTTACGAAACCACCGTGTAGCCCGGCTCGCGAGACACGAACCAAGTCGAGATCGAAATCGGAAGCGAAATGGAACTACTCTGTTCGTCGTCGATGATAACGATGATGATGATGATGATGGTGGTGGTGGTGATGATGATCGAGGACTCTCTCTCCGGTTCTCCTTTCCGTCCCGGAAGCGGGTTACCGGTGCGATACGAGCGACGACGACGACCTTGGATACGTACGCGTTTCGTGGCGCGCGATGCGAACAGAGCGAAACAGGATCGCTCTGGGCACACTCGCTTTCTTCCTCCGAAGGTGTTATCCAACCGGACGTGAAGACGACGCTTCTTTCACTTGTTTTATTCCCCGCGACAGACCACACACACACACTCTCTCGGAACCCCGGGCACAAATTTCATGGGACTAGAAACAGTCGTTGCACAATTCCACATCGATCGAACTCCAATGTTCGAGTTCCCCGCGAGTCACAGTCGCCGCGCGCCGTTTCCGCGGGAACGTTGCGATCGACAACTCTCGGTTACGAGACACCGTCTCGTCGAGAGAAACAGCTTCGAAGGTGGAACCAAATCCGAAAGCCGCCGAGAGAAAGAGAAAGAGAGCGCCGGGGAGACAGAGAGGAGAGAGATAGAGAAAGAGGGAGAGAGAGATAGAGAGAGAAAGAGTAAAAGAGAGGGAGAGAGAGAAAGAGTAAAAGAGAGGGAGAGAGAGGCGGGAATATTCGGCTGTGTCCAGTCTACGAGACAGGATCGGATTTTAGCGCGCTCCGCACGCGCTCCCGCGAGCCCTAGTCGGCGGTTTCAACTTTTACTTTCAGCTCTTACACAACGCGGCCCGCCGCTCTTGCCTGGTACGTAAGCGGTAACCGAGTGCTCGCGAGCCTCGCTCTTCGTTTCGAAGCTTCTTCTTTTTCTCGTTCCTCCCTTTCCTTCTTCGACTCCTTTCTCTTCCCTTCTGTCGATCCGCGATGCTCTCCGCCGCGCTCCGCGTCGCTCCGATCCGATCCTATCCAATCCGATGACAAAACTCTTAGTGGCAGTCGGCCACGAAAATTTCCCCTTTCGAAAGTGAAACCGTGTCGGCGGTCGTGGTTCCCTCCGCGTCAACTGTTCCAACTGGCCAGGCTCTTCCGGAGCCGCGACGAGAGGTCCTTCTTCCGCGCACCCGACCGGGCCTGTCCAAAGAGCACGTGCATCGACGAAAGCACGTGCGGATGAGCACGTGTCCGCTGTTTTCGTCCGGCGGAACAGCAGCAGCGCTCTCGGTCCACCGCCGACAGCCACCCCAGCAGGCGCTATTATCCTTCTCCCCGGTTATCGGTTGGTATTCGGCGTTTGTTCGACGGGAAACCGAATCTCGCTCGGTTCCCGATCCTGGCGAACGGACTCGAGCTGCTGTGGTAACCCGGAAGAAGAAACGACACCGGACCACGTGACTTCTCGACCAAGTGCCGCGCGGCGTACGACAGCGGCGACGCGCTGACAACGCGCGGTCACGAAAAAACGAGGTTGACAGCGTTGCGTGTGCCGGTTTCGTTGATATTTCGCCGCACTCTACACACGTACACGTACGCCGCACACCCTTCTATGCACACACCGAGCCGCGCACTCGATCAAAACGATATATGTTTTTCGCGCGTCGTGGCCTCTCTTTCTCACTTCGCCGGAGGACTTCTTCAGGGAGAGAGGGTCTCTTCCGGTCTCCGCGGTGTGTCTCACTGCTCCTCGCTCCGTCGTAACTTTTGCGCAAAGCCGAGACCCTCTCTTACTCTTTACTTCTCTCTCTTTTCCTCCCTCTCTCTTTCTCTCCGCCTCTGCTGCTCTCTTTCTTTTCCTCTCTATCTTTCTCTCGCTCTTTGTCTCTCTCTATCCGACTATCTCTATCCCACACTCTCTCTCTCTCTCTCTCTCTCTCTCTCTCTCTCTTTCTTGCTCTCTCTCTATGCCTATCCCTCTCTCCCTTTTGCTCTCCCGCCGTCTCTATCTCCCTCTCGGTCTCTTTCTCTGTCTGGTCCTAGGTAAACGCGGAGAGAGGTAGACTGGGCAGTCAGTAAGAGATGGTGGTGGAGGTGGTGACGATGGTGGTGGCTGATGCGATTCGATGGTAGTGGTGGTACACGAACGCCGCTCGAAATGTCTACACACCATCAACCGATCGGAGCGTAGGCACGGTGCGATCGACGATGGTGGTAGTGACTCCGCGGCGGTGGTGATGGTGACGGTGACGACGACGACGACGATGGTGGTGCTGCTAGTGGTGGTGGTGGGGTGGTGGTGGTGGTGGTAGCAGCGGCTCCGGTGGTGGTGGTAGAGAAGAGGCCAGGTGGGCCCTGTGGCTTACAGGCGAGCCCAGAAAGGGTTGAGGGTCCGAAAAGCACGGTTGTCTCTCTCACGAGAACTCCCGGCGTAATACTCACGGTAGAGAGGAGACCTCGCGAGTCTTGTGAGTTTCGTTTGTAAAGGACCGTAGTATTGGTTCTTCGTCGAGTGCCACCTAGTTCTCTCTCTCTCTCTCTCTCTCTCTCTCTCTCTCTCTCTCTCTCTCTTTCCTTCCTCGTCCCTCCTGCGCTTACTCTTCCCTCCCACCATCGCCCTTCCACCTACCACCTACCACCTTCCTCCACTCTCCCTTTCCCCACTGGTGCTCTCACTATTACATTACAAATAGCTCTCTTGCCTAGGCCTCGTTTGTGAGGTGTTGCTCCTTCCGTGTACATTCATACAAGTCGGCGGCGCGTCCGTGTGTGCGCGTGCCTCGATTCACAGTCTAGCTCGTCTATCGGCGTCCGCACGAGTATGCGTGCGCGTGTGCGTGGCTCCGGTGCACATGCACGAGCCGTCGCGCGACAGCGTTATACGGTATACTCTCTGTCTGTCTTCGTTGCCCTTTCCTCCTGGCCGTCTTCTCCATCTCGCTCTCGCGCTATTGGCTCCCCCCAGCCGTCTCCCGCTTTTCTCCCTCCTTTTCTCTCCGTCTCCCACCTTCCTCCGTCGCCTTTTCTTTCTCGTTTCTGTATCTAGCAGTATGCATAAGTCTTTCACGGGTCTAGTGTGCGCGCGTACCACGCACACGCGAAAATCCCAACGGTTCTCTATAGGCTGGCATCGGGCGTCCTCGTCGACCGAACAGGGCCACACAGAAGCGCCTCTCTGTCACGGTAATGGTGTAATACAAGACTCGGTTTGTACCCGTGCACGTAATACGTAAGAATGAGGCAAGAGTTCCCCGGCTCTTTCTCTTTCTCTTTCTCCGTCTCCTTCTTTCGCCGATCTTTCTCCGTCTTTCCTCCTCTTTCTTCCTCTTTCACTCGGCCACCCTACCCCCGGCCCTACGTTTCCGTTCTCGACGGCCGCGTCTTCCCGTGTGAATCTCGTTCCCTTTTCTTCTTCTGTTTCGCCCAGCGATGCCTGTAATTTCCATCCCGTTTCCCTCGACCCGTTCGTCCTCCTTCGTCCACGACGGAAACTCCATCTTTCACTTTTCTCATCCCTCCATCCCTCCCACTCTTTCCGCTGTTTCTGCTTTTCTTGCTCCGCCTCGGCTCCCTTTGCGCTCCAAACGAACGCGCTTGCGCGCCTCTTCAGTGTCCCGCGAACCGAGGAGATGGAACGTTACGTTTCCACCGCCTCCGCTTCTTCTTCTTCATCCTCTTCTTCTTCTACTTCTTCATCATCCTCTGCTGCTGCTGCGGCTGCTGCTGCTGCTTCCTTCCCTTTCCTCGTTCTTCCTTTCTTGTTGCTCCTTTCGTTCCTTCTTTCTTGTTCGCTCGCTTCCTTTTGTTCCTCTGTTTGTCCATGGAAGCGGCCCTCCGAGGGCAGCTCGTTGTCGCCTCTTTCGCCGACCTTCTTCAAACTCGTTCATCCTTTCCCGCCACCCGTCACTCCCACGTGCTTTCTTTCCGGTGAAAACGCCTGGCCCAATCGGCACGCGCGCGCCAGCGCGCACACACGTCTATCATAGACGAGCGTAGGCACACGCACACGTATGCCAGTGCCAAAGCCTCTCGATACAGTTCTTTTTCATACCGAGGAATTATAATGTCGTTGCTCCAGTTATGCATCGGACACGCTCTCAGCCGTGATCGATAGTGAAATGCTTGAATGACTCGCTGGTAAACACCTTCGGCTTCAGGTTTCCTCCGTGTTTATTTTAATTACGGGTTTAGCTCGTGACGCAAACATCTTTAACAACTCTTATCATCGGATTAGTGGTAGCGGCGAGAACGGATAGTTGGCTGGGTTCGGTGAGGCGAAGGCGGACAACAATGTTTAAATTCGAGACCACTTCCCGCCTTTTTCTTGTATTAAAAATGGCGCGGCGAGTACGGAGTAGAATTAGCCGAAGCACGCGGTTGGTCTTACTGTTGCTAAAGTGAATATTAAGTCGGATAAAACCAGTGGCTAGCTTGACCGTGCACGCGGTTTCACGCCATTTAGTACACCTATTTCGGTTCTTTTAAATCCGTCTGCTACACGGAGCCCGTAAAGGCTTGGGCTTTCTAATGAAATTATGGCGCTGGTTTTTCCTCGTATCGACGTTTATAGTTGATAGCAGTATACGCGAAGCAGCAATCATTGGAAGACTTTAAATTAACTCTAGCATAAATCACATCTGGCCTCGAGACACAGCAACTTATCTGCGAACATAAACATTTATTTCCGACACTTTTATTTGCGCACCGTCTTGAAGACGTAAACGATAATGTATTACCCTTTTTTAAAATATTTTTGATGAAGCGAATGATATATTTTGAAATCTTTTTAAACGAATTGGCGTTTTTACATATTTCAGAATATTTATGTAACAAATAAATACTACTTTTGGAACCGTATTAACACAACTTCAGCATAACATAAACAATTCTCCGACGTGCCGTTACTCATTTTAGAATTTAAGGTGTAAGATTTGGAGTATCAATTAAGAGGCTACTTTTGAAAGAAATGAGCATTCTCTTAAGAGTGCCATAATAGAGCTCTTAAAATACGGCAGGAAGTTGTCAAACAAACGGCGTTTAATCCACTCTAACATCGAACGTCATTCTATCTGAAATATGCGTTGTTTTAATTGCGACAGAAATTGGAGAAGAAGATAACTGCTAGATAGAGCGAAACTGACGGCGAAGCTAACGAAAAATAATAATAGATAGTACAGTTGTGATTATTAACCATACAAGAACAGCCTCGAGACTCAACTACTTATCTGCGTACACAACGATCTACTTCCGACACTTCTCTTAAGAAATAATATCTTTGCTCAAACAAGAAAGATTCTCATTGTCAGTGACGATCTCGGAGATGTAAATGGCCGTGCGCGTGACTTTTAGTAAATATTCCAACGGAAGCGAATCAAATGTGGAATCATTGTAAACCGTAAAATTTGAAAAGTAATGCATCGCATTTTCTATAAGAATGCAAGTCAAATGGAGCAGTCAAGAATGTAGTCAGAAAGTTGCACAAAATGAGAACGCCATTACTTACTTACTCTTATTACCGCCATTAACCGAACAGGTTTTATATAAATAGCTCAATCTAAAATAATCCATATGCGACACTATTTGTTGCAAAGAGTTTTAATCTAGAAATTTGTCTTAGCGATTGTTCTATTATCCGAAAAATCATGCTGTTCTAATTAACCGAGGTACGTTAACACTTCTTCGTCCTTAACAATTACCCTATTAGAACGGAACAATTTTCGTTTCTTACATGTCTTTATTTGCGTTCGTTCCTAGATTTTGATAACTGAAGAATTAAATTTTATTTCGATTCAAAATAATATTTATATTTAGCAGATCATGCATGAAATCATTGCTACGAGTCTCGCTCGTTGATATAGGGGTTAACTCGGATAATAGAGGATCTACCGTGTATAACTTGAAAATGCTTTGAAAAATTTCAACAAAGGTCTTCTTTAGGCAGAAACAAACGAAATTATGAGATGAAATTACATCGCAGAATTCGCTAAAACTTAAACAATATGTTCGAACGTGCAAGAAATGTTTAAAGAAATTCAAAAAGCATGCCACGTATCCGTGCAACTAAATAGCATGAGACAAAAATGAGAAACGCGTTTGAATGGAGCATGTTTTGGAATGTTTCCCCGGACGATGCAACAACAAGAATTAATTAGACACGGAGGACGGTGGTAGCTAATTCAGCTTCACCTGCGACGCACGTCCCGTAATTGCCCTTCCACTTCAAGTTCGTAAATAATAAAGCTCGCTGTAAGCCGGGTCTACAACTGCTCTTTCAGCTGCTCCAAATTGATAGGTACGGTTCCCTGCAACTAGTTTATGTAACCGCGTCGTCGCCGCGACACCGAAGCCACTTCCGATCGCTGAAAACTTCTTTTCATTCATCTCCCGCGGCTCACGCGGCACGTCGTCGTCCCGTTTCATTAACGCAACCTTTAAGCACGCGAGAACGTTTTACTTTTCATTGGAACTATTTATAAACATTCTTCGAAAGAATTTCATGGCCGACCGGTGCGGCTTGAATTCGAGTCGGTGTACCAGATACGTGATTGTTTCTTTATCCCTCTTTCTCTGGCCGCGGCGGCGGCGGCTCGTGCGCGGGGACGGTGCCGTGTACCCGCAGCTATTGCCATTCGTAGATTCGGTCAACGATGTGCACGCGTCCGGAGATTACGGCAACGGCCGGCTATACTTAGAGCGGTAGACGAATTTCGCTCGAGGGCCGCTTAGAAACGAGGTCGGGGAACAGCTGATGCGATATGCACCGCGCCGCAATCCACTGTGATAACGCTTCCCTTTTGCTTCTGCTTCTGCCGCTGTTTCTCTACTCTACTCTTGCTTCCGTTTTTGATTTTGCTTCTGTTTCCATTTTTGATTTCGCTTCTGCTTCTGCTTCTGCTTCTACTTCTGCTTCTGCTTCCGCGTCTGCTTGCCTCTACCAACGATCGAGTTGCTACCAATCTGATTCGCAAGATAGGAACTTCTTTTTGAACATTATTCGCCGAACCACGGTTTCCAGAAGAATCAATTCGTAGGAAAAGAGATCTCGAGGCGGATGTCAAGCTTCAGGCTTTATGATTCATTTGTACAGCGTATGTAGAGAGCAGTCATCTTCTCAAACGCAGTGTCCTCCTTCAACAATAATGTTCTTCTTTATTTAACTCTTTCTTAAACGAATTAATTTTTTAGCAAAGTATCTTAATACTTTTTCAAATAAAATACAAAGCTGAATCGATTTGTAAATAACAAAATATTGTTTCAAAATATTTCCTGTTCCCGATAAGTTGTTTCAACATCTGGTCTAATCGTCATTTGACACATTTTTTATCGATATTTGTTTCTAGAATTTTGTTATTAGAAAAATATTAAAATTGGACGATAAATATCGATACACATTTGTTCAATAATCGGTGTAGTCTTATAAGAGAAGACGATAGGGAGTGCAGGAAAGAGTAGAAATTCTTTAGACAATTAATAAATATAATATTTTATTGCGGTAATAAATATAAAATAAATAAAAATGAATGTTCATATAGTTATATGGACTTCATAAATTTTGGTTATTGACATTAGGTGGTATTCTTGTATAAATTATGTTTCTGGTTTCTGTAACAATAATTTCGATTATTAGTGAATTTATTAAATTCGATAGTCTTGAAGTATAAACTGTTATAATCTATAACATAATAAAATTGAAATTCTTAGAATAAAATAGAAGTTTGCTTAGAATAGGAATACTAGATTTTTTTCAGTCAAAATAATTTTCTGTACAATAATATGATATTGTATGATAAAGCAATAATAAAAAAGTTTTTATAAATTTAATTAAGTTCACTTATTCATTTCAATCATACCTCTATTCTGTGTTAATTCGTTTACCAACTTTTTCAGCAATTTTCCTATCTTTTCTTCCTTTGCTCCACTTTCAGACTGCTCTATCTATTTTCCTACAATTTCTTATCAAATGCTACAGCATTCCGAATCTGCGCTCGTGTAAATAGCACTTTCCCTTTCATTCGTTTTCAGCACGACAAGCTATTACATTGAATACAAAAATTATTTTTTGTTACTTGATTTGTTCATTTCTAACATATAATCACAAGCAACATCTTAATAATACTTTCAAAGTTCTTTCTTCGAGTAAACAAATTTTTTATAAACACTTACACCAACCGTGTCAAGTCATGCAAGTAGACTCTACTAAACAAATACGCGCACGTCTTTGAAAATTGTACTGCATAATAAGCTTAAACTTATTACATGAAAGGATAGAATAATTAATATGAAAATACGACAGAAAGGAAAAATGTATTTGTAGAATTTTACCAATTTGACTTGACTAAGGTGGTAATTAAATAAGTTATACATATAAACTGAGTGTAGGATGAAGGTAATATACACCAAAAACATCATTGAAATGTTAAATCCCTGATTCCTTGAGAAAATGATGAAACTTTTAAATAATTAGATACTTAATTCACTAATAATAAGACCATTTGATTGAACTTAATAATCTAACTCACGTAGTTATAGTATAAAGCTAACTTAGGACACAAAAGAATCAATATTAAACACAATTAAAATTGTAAAACAGTCGTATTACAGAAAAGACAGAAAGTAGTACATTTTTTTCTTGCACAATCATTTGGCAAAATAAGGTTCATTGTTACAGGATAAAAACATCTCATCCTCGAGATTCATCAAAATGTTTTAGATTTTTTTACATTGTTTTCGCATATCGCTGTTAGTAATTGTTATTATATTTTCGAACAAAGAAACGTTCACGATATCCAAATCTCCGATTTCATATGAAATAACCTGTTGGGTCTTGCTCGAATGGAGCGTCTCCCTATTTGGTTTACTGCCAATACATTCAGAAGCCTGGTTGGTTGCTGAATTGTTAAAAATGTTGTCGTCTTAAGTAATAATTTAATCGGTAATCGATGAGAAATAGGTAACCTTTTGGACAGATGTGAACGTTGCAACGGGCGATGCCGTCTTTAGTCATTCTAAGAATCAAGATCTGCGTGATTTAGCCTGTAGGATTTATCTTTTCTCAGTTAATTATGTTTATCGATAGGTCGTTAAAATTGAGCTGTTTATTTTGTCGAATTGTTGATGATATCAATACTTTCTTTACCAAGTTACACGCCACACTACTTGTTCACTATCACTAAACGCAAAATAAAAATTATCTTCCTTAATTGCAGCAAATTGGAATAATATAAAAATTAATTTTCTGTGTCAATAAATTTAGAAGGTTGAAAATAATCAAACAAGATTTTTAAATTTCTCTAATATTCCTAGTGTTCTGTATGTCTAATAAACATGTTCATCATAAATGCATAAAATCTACTGTCTAACTATTACTAGTTACTTCTGTCACAATTTATATTTTTGCAAAGTGCATTCCAATGAAATTTTTAATATATAGTGGGAAGCAGAATTGAGTCAACATATTTCAAATGGTATAACTTTTTTAAAATTGGTCTAAATGACTTGATTTTTTCTATAAATTAGAGGGACTAGTTCACTGTACAATGGCTGAAATATATTTTTAAAATTTTACTATAACTAAGAATAAAAAATGTAAAAAAACTATACTTTATTCACTTTTTTACAGCCCCTCTAACATTATAGAAATATTCAAGTCATTTAGACCAGTTTTAAAAAAATTATACGATTTAAAAAATGTTGACTCAATTTTCCTTCCCACTGTATGTTCATTGCGAAATGGTTGCGATTAAAATTGACAATTAGACTGCAGATTTTATACATTTCTGGTAAAAATAAATAGTTGAAATATGAAGCTGCGAAAATATTAGAAAAATCGAAAGATATTATTACACTGCTTCCAATTTGTCAAAACTATTAAAAGAAAAAATTAGTTTCCCGTAGAAAATTTGACATAGGTAATTTTTTATTAAACAATTACGTGCGTAAGAATGAAAGTATAATTTATTACGTACAAAAAACACTCTTATGTACCAAGAACTAAAAATAAAATTAATGACGTACACGGAAACTTCCGTGTACAAGAACATAACACTTTCAATTTCTAGTGTTTACAAATTTTTAGGTTTTAGTCTTGCATAAAGGGGCGAACATGTACGAAACAATAAAAATACGAAAACGATTGAAAATATATAGTGACGATAATATAAAAATAATTAAAAAATCATTTGAAAATCACTTCCAGAAGTATGAAACTCCAATTATTGCATGTTATTATAATATTACGTAAAATTAATGTAACCCTTAAATGGTGTAATGATCTTCACAAAAGTAATATACTAAAGGCATGATCTTGGTTGCTAGATTTGGGTACGAGATTCCAGATTGGTAGAGTGGGGGCAGATAGTATGGCGGTCGTAGAGCTAAAGGGTGTCTCCATTGTATCGCATTTTGTAGCTACGGATGTGATGCGAACACGGCAGTGAACCGAAATACAATAGGAACACCCTCTAGCTAGCCGAGTGGCACCGAATGGCCCCGACACCAGCGCACGAGGCGGAGCAGTAAAGGTTCCCCCACCATAACACCTGCCCCCACTCTACCAATCTGGAATCTGGCGTCCAAACCTAAGAAACCTAGGTCAGGATAGACCCCAAATAAAGATTGTAAAAAAATCTGATTCTAGATAAACAGATTCTTAAAAGAGATAAGTTTTTATAACAAAAATAAAAGAGAATAAAAATATACCATTTTATAAATAAATACAGTGCTTGTATCATATATGAGCCTTGTATTGTTAAATAATTAATTAATTTGTGATGATCAACGGATGAAAAATTTTAGAAAAATTTCTTGCACAGTATCTTGCACAAGTGACATAACAAAAATAACAATAAGTACAATGTTTGAGTCACTCGTGACTCCGGTGTATCACTTGCAGTTAAGAGTTAATATTAACAATTCAAAATTCGGAATAACTTCTCCAAGAAGCATAGCCTGTCGGACTAACGTAGGAAGCGCCGAAAGAGTTTCTCCGTCGCATCGAATATTCGCGCGCGTGTTATCAGCGTCTAACTAATTGTGAGAAACTAATTAATTTGCGTTGGCGCGTACAGGACGGCGCGGCGGCTCATCCCGTCGCCGGCGACTGGCGCGAGTTATCGTACTCGATATTATTTATTTATTTATGGTGCGGTCTAAATTAAAAGCGCGTCGAGAAGGCCAAACGTCTTGCGTAATCGTTGCAGGGAGCAAGCGGCTGTTTATCATTACGTGTGAAAGAGAAGAGAGGAGGAGGACTAACAGTCGGGCGGAAGGGTAGGGGAAGAGCAGGAAGAGAGAAAGAAAGAGAAGCGAGAAAAAGAGAGGAACACTGCAAGGTCCTCTTCAACCGCGACACGCATGCAATTAAGCACTTTGCCAGGCTTTTTTTCGCATTGTCTCTCTGTTTATGCTTTTAACATCCTAGATGCTTCGTTGTCGTTTCCGTTACATTCATTTGCATTCTGCATTATTACTTTTCCACTATTTCTCTATTAATTATATATACCTCGATTGTTGCAAAAACTCGACTCGTTATTGCAACCTTGTCGAGTTTCTTTGGTTGGGAAACGATCGATAGTGATCGAGCGTTTTTCTACCAGGAAATCAGCTTTTTTGTTGCTCGAACATAAGCGTCTCCCACCGGTAGATGATTCAATCAGGGAAATTCTGGTATTTAGCGCTCCGATGCTGAGAAATGGGTCCAGTTCAACCCGGAGCATAAACAGAGCTGGGTAAAATAGTATTTTAAGTGACAAATAATAAATATTTTATTTTAAATCATGCATATACTTCTAAAAGTGGAACATTTCATTCATAATAAAATTTTTTTAAGATAGTACTGCAAATAGTACTTTATTTGAAAAATAGTGAAAATATTTGTGCCATCATGGAATAAAATATTTTTATTTTACTAAAATATAGTGTAGAATATAATTATTTTGGTAACCGAAGACGAACGAAGTCATTTTCCAGTACATTATAAACATATATTCAATAGAGTTCTTCAATGAATATTTATGAAGATAATAAATTTCATTTGCAAGCACTATGATTGCCTACGTTATCTCGTTTTATGTTAATCATTTTCATAATTTATTGTCAGGTTGTGAATTATGGGGTGAATTATTCTATTTTGTGTTTTAGATTATGAAAATAAAATATTTATTTTCATGCTTTAGCTTTAAATTAGCAAAAAAAGTTATTTCATTTGACGTTTTATACTATTAAAATATAATTACAAATTATTAAAATAAAATATTTTAATTAATAAAATTTTATGTTCGATTTAGAATACTGTTATTTGATCATCAGTTTCGGACATTCCATTTAATTTTTCATATATTGCATTAATGCTTGAAGGAAATTAAGAAACTATCTTAAAATATGTTGAAAAAATTTACAAATAAAATTACAAATGAACCCAGGTATACTTAATTATATTTTTGAAAAAAAGATCCGCTTTTCGAGTGTTAATGGAAACTCCGTTGTGAAACGTGTGTCGAAAAGTTTATCTAATTTATCTGTTGGTAATCTCTATTTGAATTTCTGTCTAACATTTTCTTGATTTGCATAATTACATTTTGTGTCAGGAAGGTAATTGTTCTCTTATCTGTGAGTTTCTTTATCTTCGTACTATTGTGTCTCTATTCAGTCGGATGCTGGAAGCTCTATTGTAATTTCAGGGAAATAGATAACTTTGTTGACCGCATTGTAGAAAATTTTTAAATTTTTATGCGAGGTTAAGAGTGTCAACTTTTGCACATGCGTTTTATTAGTCTTCGTATATGTATATTTCAAACGATATTTTCAATAATTTGGCCATCATCAAGAATACAGTTTCAAATGAAACCGTTTTACTGTTTAGTAGACTACACTAATTAACAATTCTACTAATTAGTGGAACATACGGAACATATTTTTTGGACAATGCTTCATTTAATCTCTTTGACCATTATGAGGCTATCTCTGTACTTCTTTCTACAATATTTCGTTTCGTCAAAGAAAATGTTGTAAAATTTCTTCTGATCTTCTAGTGAATAGTTTTGGAGTTTTACAACTAACTAGTTTCTTAAAACAAATATTACCACTTTAAGATTCTACCTAGTTTCAGTGATAAGTTTCCATCAATTTTTGTTTTATACTATAAATGGACCAATTGTGTTGTATTCATAATCTCGTATCTTAAACAAGTATTTTAAATTATAATATAATAACAAAGAGACAAACAATTTTATATTATTTGAAACGGAGAAGAGGTTCCCACTCGAGGATTCAATTGCTAACAGGTCTTCCTAAAGCGAACACAATTCTTTTATTTTCTGATCTCTTCTATACACAATAAAATTGTTCTCTTTCTTCAATTTCGACTATTTTAATCAATTTACGTTGTAATTCTGAAAAGAAATAAATAAAAATCTCTAATGTTCAAAGTATTTCGAGTGCGATTTATAACTAGACTGTGGGTTTTTATGCAAAATAATAATTGCAAGATGCATGGACTACATCGATATATACTTCTTTTCTAAATAATTTTAATGTGTTCAGGGTAAAACAATAATATTTTCGAATTGTTTAAACATTTTTCTTATTCTACATTAGATCTACTCAATCTTATCGTGAATGCGTAAAATCCGTAGTCAATTTATAACCATATCCTTAAATCATGCGAAGAAATAAAAGAAAAATAGGAAAATGAATAAAACAAATTAAATTGATTGTTTAACAGCAATTCGAATGATCAGCGAAATTGTCATCCTCTCAACTATTATTTAGTATACACATAATAGTCCCCATTACTAACCACCCCATTCACGAGTCAAAAGACACCTAATGTAGTTCTTACGAATTTTTAATAATTATCAATAATATACTTGAAGTATTCTAAAAAAAATGTGAATACTTTTTTGTCAGCAGCCTCTTAACGGGCTTTGCAATGACTGAGCTGTGTCTAAAACACAAAATCGATAATTTTCCCTTACCCCTAGCCGTACTTTGACGAGTCTGGCTCCTGATGCAGATTTCTAGTATTATAATAACCTGTTAGGTATGAATGTCATAAGTAAATGTAGGCACACAATAGAGGTGAACTTTTTTTCTTCTAAGAAATTATTGCAATCGAAAAGTTTCTAAAGAAAATGGTACTGCAAGGGATTAAGCAACACTTCGAAAAGAAGTCGTCCCATTGTAATCCAAATAATTTGTTGGCCCGTGTATGAAATTATTGTCGCTTTCGAAAAATTTTGCAGTAAATCTTCAGCTATCGATGTTCAATTTGGTAAGTGCTACCAGAAAATTGCCAGCAGACAAAGTGTTACCACAGTTTAACCATAACGCGAGGTACACCAGGGGTTTCGGTGCGCCACGACCAGACGATCGCCGGGCACGCAACATTTCTCCGGTTATCGGCGCAATCTTATCGCCGTGGATGTTCTTTTCCTCGCCTGACTCACGCGACACTATAATTAGGCCAATCTACTTTGCTCACCGACGACGAGCTTGTTCCGTAGCCGAATGATAACCCCCTTTTTACGAAACCGGGAGCTCGGTGGCAGTAGTTCTGTGCCGCAGCGCACTTTGGGGCAAGTCCAAAGTGTCTCAAAGAACCCAAAAACGGTAACAAAAGTTTTCTGACTGAAATCATTTATTTATGTCCACCTTTCTGATTTTCTCATATGCGATCTCATTGAAATCGAACAAGGTTACAGGATCTATTTCACCTCTCGCCTTACGATTTATTTTTCAAGACACGTGCGCGCGCAGACAATTTCATTTAGCACAACTCTATGTCAAGAGTCATTGTTACGGAATAAACCTAAAATATTTCTGTTTTTATTTAATACGTTTATATAAACGTGAATAATATTTTATTTGTAATAGAACGGATTTATATAATAATGATAATATTAAATGTAAAATTGAGAAATATCTCTTCGCAGTTACAGTGAAATTAAGGAAAACTTTCTTAACATAATTGAAATTATTGCGAACAAAATTTACGAACTATTTAAATAGTGTTTATTTTATAATAATTTATTATAACTATAGTGACGCAATTTTAGATAGAAAAAAAGGCACGAGAATGCGTAAATATCATAATAGTCTCTTTTTTAACAGAAATGTATGTAGTTTTTAAGCGTTCAAATATGTTTTTAAACATTTAAAAAATTTAAGCTGTTGCATTAATTGAACTGTAGAGTACAAGTTATGGAGATCTACAAAAAGCATTCTTTAAATTTTTGGTGATAGGCTCAGATGAGAAAGTTATGAATTTTTCATTCTTTTTGTCATTCCAAGTAATAATAAAATTAAAAGACGCATTTTAGTAATTGTCTAGTAGACTGGTGCCTCTAACATCTAAACAAAAGATCATGTCAATTAGTCCACTTTTTAAAAAGTTATACCGTTTTCCATGTGTTCTTAAGTATACAGTTACCCCAGTTAATATTTGGACATATTTTAATGCGCAATATCTTTTTTAGAAGTAGACTAAACGATTTGATTTTTTTTTCGATGACAGAATAACCAGTCTACTAAACTATAATTAGAATGCCTTTTTAAAATCTTGCTATTACTTTGAATGAAAAAAAAAATAAGAAATCTCTTTTTTTAACGAAAATTTAAAAAATGCGTTTTGTAGATCTCGGTAACTTATGTACATGTTGAAAATTTCATCGAAATCGTTCGACCTTGGAATGAGATGTAAACAATTGCAAATCGCAAAAATTGCATTTTGTCCCTATGTTTGACACTTTTGACAAAAAATTGAGGTGAGAAATTAGCAGTTTTTAAAATCATTCAACGCATCTAACTTGACTTTGCATTAACCGATCTCGATGAAATTGTTAGCACGCATATAACTCACCAAGATCTACGAAACTTCGTTATAAGCTCCGATAAAGAAATTAAAATTAATCTCGTCATTCCAAGTAGTAGCAAAATTCTAAGAAAGTAGTTTAGTCATTGCATAGTATACTAGTCCCTCTAAACGGAATTCAACAGTTTAATCGAGTTTTAAAAAAGTTATCGCGTTTTAACAAGTGTGCGAATATTAATGGGAGTCACTGTATGTACGTCACTAATAATAATTAAGCGACAATGTTTCGGAAGTGAAGACATGCGGTGCGTGGCGTTGTTCCTTGCAGCCGCAGAGATATTTTACCGCTTTTGGGCGCTTTCTGGCACATAGTGCTGCAGGCGTCAAGCAGCAAACGAGTAGTAGCCACCAAGAATTTCCTATGCGGGGGTCTGGTTCGCGGACTCGTGGAGCTGTCCTGCGTGCGTAGCTCGTGCGGCCCAGATTCGACGGTTTACGCAATATTTTTGATCGGTGGTTGCGCAACAAGTTAGTCATTTTCCGCGACTGTTTACAAACACCGGGGCCGCGGCGTGCGGCACGCGTTCGCAAATGTCATAGCGGCCGGCTGGAACCGCTCGGAGCGGAGCGGAGCCAAAGCCGAGGTAAAGCCGAGCAGAGAGCCCGTTGTTACCGCGCTGTGTCCCGAAATTATGGAACAACACCCCCCCGGGGTCACTCGGTCTCTCGTGAGACAGTCTCACCCTCCTCCGAGCTCTTTCACCTAGCCTGCCCCCTGGACCACCTCGCCCCCCAGCCCCCTCCTTCGGCCGTCTGTCTCCCTCCACGGTGCTCCTTTCTAACTCGCTCGAACGTTCGGTTGTGCACCTCATCCCACGAGGTGGTCGCCGACGATCGCACTTGCACCTTTCTCACAGCGCGACGTAGGTCTAGCCGCGTGTATCCCTTCTTTCCTCGTCCCTTTCACTCGGATCCGCGGCGAGACGAGGAGAGCAGGTTCAGCGAAATGCGAAAAAGAAGGGAGCAGAGAGAAAAGGGCAGGGAGAGAAGGAGAGCCGGGCCAGCTCGAGGTGCAATGGAACACACCGGGGGAAAAGAGGGAGAGAGGACTGCCGTACCCGGGGAAAAGAAAGAAAGAAAGACAGACTGGCGACAGCGGGAGGGGGCGCAGAAGGGGGACCGGGGAAAGAGAATGCAGAATGAGAAGTAGAAAGATGGAGATCCAGTTTGACCGTATAGGTTAGATCCTCGTTGGTCTTGTGTATTTCGAGATGACTCGTTTTATTGCGAATCCGGTTTGCTCCCCGCGGCCGACCCCGGCAAGAGGAGTCGAAAGAGAAAAAGAGAGCTCTACGGAGGGCTGCGACTGATGGAGGAAGTGGAGGAGGAGGAGTCGTAGGGAAAGGAAAGGGAGTGATCTTTCTTTGGTCCTTCCACCGTCTCGGACCCTCCCTTTCTCCTCTTATTCTGCTCTAGTTATTGCTGATGCTGACGCTACTGCTACCGATGTTGCTCCTGCTGTTGCTTCCGATGTTGCTGCTGTTGCTTCGCTGCTACCCCGAGTTGCTGCCTCCTCTGCCTTCGCGGTGAACGCGACCATGCTCCCTGTTCTTGTTGCTACCGCTAGTTGCTACCAACCAGTCCTCCAGCTACTGATGCGCACCACGCGCCGCCGGTGGTGTAAGTGACAGAAGTGACGATGCTAGAGCTGGTGTCCAGATTCAAGGTTACCTGCTCCGCGCTTTTGCTACTTGCTTACCTGGTATAGATACGTTAACTAGACCTGCTCGTCTTAAACGGACATTCCTGTGTCGGATCCTTGAGAAACTAGCTGATGAATCTTCGCCGAATTTTACTCTCTAGACAGTCTGCGCGCTATATTCGCCCCTTCTCGGGGCAAGTTTCTCTATGAGTCTGTGTTCTTATGATCGAGTAATCAAAATAAAGTTCGATACAGTAATAGATACAGAATCCAACGTTAGAACTGTTGTGTGTATCTTTAGTTTTGTATTTCTGCGTAACGCGCGCGTTTTTCTTTCTATTTCAAGCTACTTACCGCGTAGTTAGCACGTGTATTCTAAACCGAATTATAATGACTTTATTAATGTGCAAATATAAGTTATGTAACCCTAGAATATGTTTGCAGAAATGAAATATAAAAAATGTATAAAAAATATTGTTAGAACAAGAATACATGTTTTAAATTATGTGGACATTTTTTGACCCTCTCTTAAGCTTAAGATTAATTATCACACTGAATTGCTCACTTTGAATGAAAATCTTGTTGCAGTGCTTATTTCACCCTTTCACAATTGAACAATTTTCTACTCTGTAGACTAGTCTCAGTAAATATCAACGTTTAACTTACCTAGAATTATTACGATCTACGTTAAAGAATTTCCTGTAAATATATTAAATGAACTTTGTTAAGCAGCTTGACATAATGTTTGAGAAGAAAAATATTAAACAATTAGAATGTGTGAACCTTCTTATTTGTTTATTGTTATGGTAATGATTTTTTTTCGGTGAAACTTTCAAGCGGAAGGAGATTTTGCGTGGCGATGAAATAAATGTTAAAGCATTTTCTTGAATTTTAAACGGCGAGATTTCTTTGGTTTGCATCTATTTTTAAAAGAACAGAAAGAACATCTTTCTTAAAGGATCAAGAATTTTTTCGCAGCGTTTAAAATGATCTAAAAATAACTTTTACTTACTCAAACAAGAAAGAAGTCATTTTTGCTACGTTTTTGTCTTTTGTATACGTCTAATTAAATAATTTCAAATAATTTTTGCATTACTGAACTTGTCTGTCTTTAATAAATTATGAAAAATATAAGAGCACTTGCAGATATCTTAAAAATGGTAAATGCATAATTATTTTCATAAATACTATTGCATAGTGCATTTTGCAACTAACCTAAGTCCATTTATTTTAAAATCCAGATATTTAAGGACTTTGCAGTTGTTAAATTTAAAAATGTAGGTAACTGGTAACATGGTAGTATAATGTTTTTGTGTTTCTAAGAGTTAGTGCGTGATATTAAAATAGTTAGTTCGATGTTTTTGAGAAATTAGGCCACTTCCAAAATAAACGGCTCATATGAACCGTTAGAGTTATACTCAAAATTCTTTATAATGCTCAACCAAAGAAAACTATTAAAATAGAACGTATAGAAAGTAATAGTCCGACAGACAACGAAGAAGAAATTATTCTAAATAATGAAAGCGATTATGAAGAAAATCATGAGGTAGAATGTTTGATTCGAATTTATTCTTCAAACGTACCTGGTGAACAATGGATTCAATGTAGAAAGCATTGAAAGAAGATTGTGGTACTGAAGACACAAACATATGCCCAAAATGTGAAATATATCCAAAAAAAGTCAATTTTCTGAAGAAGCCAAACTGAGTCTCATATTAGCAACCCATTTCTCAAATCTGTTGCAATTTGCATACTTTTAGTTTTTCCTTTATTACGACGAAGAATACATACCTTAGTCTTCAAACGTGTATCTACTTTTAATAAAAGTCTTTTAATCGAAAATGATGTCATTTAAAAAAGTGTGTTCCATATTAGATACCTTTCCCCTACATTAACAATCTTCGCTCTATTTTTCCCGGCGAATTAACCGGCATAGTAATGGAAAAGACAATTGAAAAATAAGAAAACAATAAGCCCTTGATGGCGGACACGTAGACGAGGCCGCACCCCGCCAGTATTCGAGGAAAATACCTTTCCATCGTGCTCCGATCATCTTACGTCACTCGCGGTGCTTTGTCTTCCTGATGCTGCGAGTATCGCAGTCTCTCGGCAATTGATTGCAGACTTTACCATAATACTTCGGTCCGGAAGATTTAATTATACATTCGCATATCGACGCCGGGAAAATTGCGTTCGCTTTAATCGACTCCGCGAACCAGGAACTGCGGCTCGCGTGCGCGGGCGGACAGGAGCGAGCAAGCGAGCGACAGCGCGAGAACATTCAAACGAAAGAGATTCTTCTAATTGTCGCAGTATTGCGCGATAACTATCGCGGCTAATGGAAAAATGCCTGGTGCTCGCCGTGGAAAGATACAGGCTCGCCTCGTAACCAAAACAAGGTTGTGCAAGTGTATGCACGCAGCGGTAACGCTGATAGGTGGCCACCTATTTTCATTCCGCCGTGTATGCGTGCCGGTTGATAAAATTTTAGGAGGCCCGTAAGCGCCATTCCGGGGCATTGTTCGTCGCACACGGATATTACTCCGTTCGTAGTTGAGAGCTACCGCGTCTGGAAACTTGGGGTAACCTACTTCGCGCGCTACGGCGAAGTCACGACAACTTTTCTGTTATTCCGATTATTTTGTTTGGGTTTGTTTCGACATATTCTGACATTTCTTCTTTCATTAATTAGTAAGAGTAACAGAGTCGTATATCGTTACAGAATTTGTTTTCGACGAGTGAAATCGTTACGACGATTCGTGACGATTATGCTCGTCGAAAACAGCTGACTGATTAAGACATAATAATAATAATATATAATACATAATAATAATACGTAAATTATATATTGTATGAAAGCGTTGTATTTAAATAAAATATGAAGAAAATATAATTACGAAAAATATAATTATAGTATAATTACAGTATAATTACAGTATAATTATAGTATAATTACACACTATTTAAAGAGCGCAAACGCGAGTATCCGAATAACAAAACAATTACATGATTCAAATGCTAGATCAGACCTTTACTCATTTATAGAGTAAATAATATTGTACGTCGTCTTAGATCGATTTATTTACGCGAACAACGTGTTAAGATGACAAAGAATTTATTTAAAGATTTAATCGAATTTCAGGAACATCATTCCGAAATCAGAGTACGATAAATAACAAAGCTATTTCGTATTTCTTTATTGATGTTTATTTTAAGAAATGGTTTTTATATTAAAATTGCATCGAGGCGATATTACGATTATCTTTTGAAGAAAGTAATACGTTTAAAAACTTATTAAGAGATAATTGGTATTCCAATTTCGCGTGCTTCATGCTTTGTAGAACAGAAATGCGTTTCTTGCATTTCATTTAAATAGCTGCGTTCGCAGACGATAAAGAGAGATAATTCATAAGACATGGAAGCGTTGTTTGTTTTCAGAGTTTATTACATGCCCTGTGTGCAATCCTACATTTAAACACAACTATATAAAAACGAAACCAGTTTACAATGAAACTTTATTACTATTTCATTTTATTTTATTTTATTTTAATTTATTTATTTCTCTCTGTTGGTTTAGCTTGTAATTATTTTTCTTTTATTTCTCTTTATATTTGTCGACGTTCTATTAATATTTCCTCGAACATTCTAAACACTTATGCAATTCGTATACCGATTTCAGCGAAGGAAATACTGCTTACTCGAAGCTCCTATATTATTCTTCCGATTATTTCTTAGTTCCGAGTTACTCTTTCCACAATTATTAACACGGCTTCGGGAATGTTCTAATAATAGCAAAAACGCGCACGAATACGTCTATTTATGCGCTCGATTCTCGTCGTTTGCAAAATCACGTGCTGCTCTTGTCATGCTAAACGGTTTTCTCGTTCTACGCGTGTGGCAAAAATTTAGTCGAAAGGGAATTATTATTCATAGATACATTGGAAGTCGTCAAACGGTTCGCAGGCGTAACAGCGTTGTACTTGTATCCATCGCGTTGTATTCTCTTATCCATTCAACCTGCTTCTTGCATTTGCATTTCATAGAAAGCGCTCGAGCGAGAGTGATTTGTCCCCACGTGTGACCACACGCTCCCATAGTCTTTGTGCATTAACTCCGATTCGCTGATTGTTCATCGAAATCATTTATTGACCATAATCCCACTATTCTAGGAACTTTTATCCGATTATTGCGTCAGGTCTATCTACGAGTTGCCGTTTGTTTTAAAAAGGACAGCTGACATTGTTTGCATTCGGATTATTTTCACGCCCATCCCTTGGTCGAGAAATTAGAAACGATTGCACGAGAGGCGAAGACGTTTCCTTTGTTTCAAAACACAGTTTACTTAAAATTTTTCAGTTCAATTGAAATTCTAAAATACGATCTTTTGAATTTCAAGCACCAATTTTTAAATTAAATTTTAAAATACGCCATTCTGAGTTAAAAATACAATGAAATATAAAGTCTTTTAACAATACAATCTTATAGATTAGTTTTTAAAATACGGCCTTTTGATTTGTAAATACAATTTTTTTATTTAAAATACAACTTCTTTTTAAAAAATACTGTTTCTTATATTAAACCTTAAGATACGAACTCCTGACTTAGAAATACAATTTTTTACATTGGAACTGAAAAGACTAAAAATGTAATTTCACGTTTTGTTTTTATGTTTGGAATTAAAGGTCGTTTCAGAATGAAGTTATTATTTTAACGTCAGGAACACGATGCAACCAAAGAATATTTCTTATAATAAATAAATAAATTTCTTATAATATCGCTATTAGAGGAGTTATTTAGGTGGAAACATTTAGAAGAACCAAAAGTGGAAACATTCGATTGAAAAATTCTGCTCCGAGTTTAAAAATCTAGTAATTTTTGCGTTAATCAGAACAGCATAGAAAAGAAGATAAAATATCTACGCTCACGAAGTTTCGAACAAAATAAGTAGTTCTGAAATTGGAACGGTAAAATTGGCATACGGTTGAAACGTGGTCGTCGCGTCGTCGTTTCTTCGGGCAGTTATCGTGTTGCAATTTTGATGGACCGTCGTCGTTCCGACGTGTTATGCATCTTCGACGGTCAGCTTTCGACGGCCGCGTGGTTTTCGGCGGCCGAAGAAAACGCGAGCTCGCTGTCATCGCGAGGAACGGAGTAATAGAATGTTGTAACAGCGCAGAGGCTGATGTCATGCGTTAACCTTCTACTTTGCACGTACAGCTATTCACAGAAACGCGCGCTTACTGCGCCGCTACACAAAACAGCACGGCCGGAGAGTATATTTTTCAGAGCGGTGTCCACCGATCCGGCGAAAAAACCCGTGAAGCGGTCGTAAAATTGCCTAGGAAGTAGTCGAAGGAACGTCCAATGCGATTGTTTCTTACGTAATTACGAATTCCGCGGTCGCTTTGCGGCTGTTACCGTTTTCGTTAGGGTCTTGCTCCGGCGAGACACTCGGCTCTGTCTGCTGATTGATTTCCGGAAAACGCGCTGCTCTGCGAAAACATTTCGATACCGGGAATAATCGAAGGGGGTTCGATCGTTTTCTCGTCGCACGGCGGAGTACATAGTTGCCCTCAAAAATCTAAATCTTGTACAAAATATACAATTGTTGCTTTCTGGATAGTAGTTTTCTTTTGTATCATTCGTTCATGAAGCGTTATGGTGCATTAAAAGTTAAGAAATTTTGCTATTTATTTAGCTACCGAGCACTAAAGATGTCTTACATATCCTGCTTTATAAAAATTACAAGACTGAATTTACTTAAACATTATGTGTTATTTTTATTATTATTTATCAATTAAGAAATTTATTCTATAATTTCCTATGAAAAACTACGTTAAATTTTATGTTCTACGTTATCCGTGTTTAGAAATTAGCGATGTTAACAAATTAGCAATAATTTAATAATGTTCATTGTATTTAAAATAATTTATATAAATTTCATATAGAATTTTGTTACTTGTTTCGATGTTGTTAAAATCAGTTGGTTTTCTATTCATGTTAGAAAAATAAATAACTTCTAAGTTTCTAAACGTTTTTAATTGAATCGATTTTAAATTAACACATAAACAAGCATATAATACTTTATATTGTATTAGAATCTTTCTTTTTAGATTATAGATTTACATGAATTAGTTGACAAATATATAATACAAATAAACTCTTATAAATTTATTTGCAACTTCTCTTGATGAACTAATAAACAATGGCATTACTTCATTTTCAAAAACGAATGAAATATTATTGGTCAGGTTTCAGATCTTATAGATTTTTATACGTTTACAGTATGTACAGATTTTCAAAATGTGAGGAAACGTATAAATAAATAAAGTATAATAGCATTTTTATTTTATTTTACATTGGGAAATATTTAGCTAACGATGGAAAGGTTTCTTTAATTCTAATTTTTGTAAAATCGCACACGAATATGGCCGTTTGCATAAAGATCCATGGTCTAGTAATTAACAAATGCAATTTGAGACACTAGAAAGATTAAGATAGCATCAATATACCATCGTTGTCCTAGTAAAATTGTTAAACAAGGAAAGAAACTCCGAAGTGGCTAATGTTACTTGGAACAAGCGGAGAAAATTTTGCATCAAGGTTCTTCGTAAAAGAATTACGTAGCTCTTGTTGTTCAGTTATAGGAGCTGCGAAAACAAGATGCAGCAACAGTATTACAAATTATAATGCCTGTTACGTATTATACAACATACATTCGTAACAGGTCTGCAAATACCTGATTTGTGTCCTACGTGCAGCTATGTGTGCAAAAAGCAATTATATCTAGTCGATAAAATAAAAATTGAAATTTGTTGTAATAATGACAATGACATCGGCTCGAATTAGTGATAAAACATATATCGAAGTATGCGATGGGAGTAAGGTAAAGTATCAGGAATAGTATTGTACCTAGCATGATTTACATTCGTCTTATTTTTATTAATCGTTGCAGGCTAAAATATTCCACGTACTTTCCCACATTTACGATTCATAGATCTCTTCATTCTCTCGTTTAAGTTCTCTGAAATGTTACCGACAAAATATGTACGTTTCAAGTTATGATAATTTTGCGAAAGTGATAATTGTTCTACATTTATTCTACGCTCCATCCGTTTTTCCTTATTTTTTCACAGAACCGAAGAAAGTAAATCTGGCTGATTTAAAAAGAAAAGATTCGAGTGATTCTGCTCGATAAGGTTACGCATCGCGACGAAATCGGCCGATGTCACGAGGAAAAATTTCTCGAACGCGGATTCGTGAGAAATCCTTTAACTGACGAGTCAACGGCTGCCGATAAGACTTTATTTTCCGTGAACGTGACCAGATAATGGCCGGAGGTCTTCGACTTTCCAAAGCGGAAAGCGTGGACGCGCACGCACCGCGGCCACCATTTCGCCCGGCTCTCCGTCGTGCAACGAAAAAATCGGCCGTTGAATAGGCCGATAGCTTCGGAAAACAATAGTTGCCGGGTTGCAAGAGAAAATGTGATGAAAACATCAACGGCGTTGATGTAATCGCGCATCCAGCGGGAGCCCGACGCTTGCAAGCGAGTCGTTCGCGAAAAATAGGAAACCTGATTCAAGATAAATGCTGCTTCGCGGAATTTTCAATGCCGATAGTCATCTTTGTAACGTATGATTTGTTGCGCGATTGTATAGTACGCGAATTCGAAGCTGATAGAGAACAAATTATGTGCGAATACCGTGCGATTCTGGCGCGCAACCGCGATTGAAAACAGATGGAAAACCCGGCGCACAATGCTTCTATCGTTCCGTTAAATTATCACGGTGAAAGGTAACGTTTTAATTACTTTGGAAGTAATATCTGCATTTCAGATGCATCGAATGCAGTATTTACTAGCGAATTGGTCGCGTTCGATGCGTTTCTTCGATTTGAAAGAGTTTTAGGGAAAGCTGATCGACTCTTGGCAATTATATGAAATAAATTGCGGAATTTTATGCAAACTATATAAGTTATACGAAAATGTCTTCGCTCTTTTAATAATTGTTAATAACAATACGACCGTACCTTTAAACTCTTCTAACATCTTTACAATATTACACGTTTCACAACAGCCTAATTATTATGGAATCATTTCTATTACCAAGTTATATTACACATTAGCTATAAAATCATGCATAAATAAATAATAAATATAATTTATTGTATTTCAGTCATAAAATACTGCATACATAAATAATAAATAGAATTTATTGTATTTCATTTCAGCTGTAAAATAATGTACACATAATTAATAAATATAAAAGAGTACATTTTGTTGCAACTATACTGACTGCAGATTTCATGCATTCATAATAAAAATGAGTTGATCAAATACAAAATAGTAAAAACATTTAAAGATTTAAAATGTACTTTTGCATTATTTTTAGGTAATTCTAATTATTTAGAAAGGAAATAAATGTCTATACAGCTTTTGTGTCTTGCAACCAGTACAGACAATTGTTATTAAGCATGAAATAGCCTTGTAATAAAAAGTACGAGAACAGTTGACTTGAATTTTTAATACGAACCTTAAGTCCTTCGTTAACATTTTGGTCTTCTCGCCCATCACACACGGGACAATGTTATCCTGGTTAAAATTGGTTATCTCGCGGCAAGAACCGCGAAGAATGTTAGTCCTCCCAGGTAATTTTAATTGCTACCACGACAATCTCTTCGAACAATCCTGTTTTCATCTGTGCAGAATATTTCGTAGTAATTGTCAGGGAGTGGTATTTACAATTGCTAATCCGGCCGCTTGCATTCCGTTAAGCACTGTTTACATTTACCAAAGTTCGTTATAAAATTTCCATTTCACGTCCCTCGCAGTCTTACGCTCGCAGACATTTCCGCCGACTCGTTTTATTTAATTCGCTGGCGCGCTGTATCTCTCCCACCGTCTACACAATCCGATGACAAGATTAACGCCAAATAACTGAGCTTCTCAGATTACTCTTGCATTTATTCCTCTTCTTTTTAATTAACCAGATACTGTCGGGGCTATGAAAATGATTTACAAACTGCGCTGCTCAGCTTACACGAAAACAAATCACCTCTCAACACAGGAAGCCCCATACGTATTCTCGCTAATTATCTCCTGTGACATCCAGGTATAAGTAGCGGTAATTAAAAGCGTCGGCATATTTTGAAATAATTTGAAATGCTTTCCGCGTCGTGGTAGTCCTGCAAAATTGTAACAAGGAGGGAATGAAATTCCGATAGCAATAACCGAGGTCTAACATCTCCCGAATTTGTTATCGACGAAGGTTCAGGCAGCGATAGAACTATTCTGAAGGCTATTTAAATACATGATTGCAGAGATTACAGAAATCAAAGCACATATTAAACGAACAAATTTTAACTGATGGGAATTTTTCAATAGAGAAACATTTGTTAAGTCCAACGATAGTTAAGCAATAATGAATAATTTATTAAATATATTGACTCTAACAACGACTAAAAACATGTAACGGGTAAATGTCGCTTGTAAAGTGGTAATAATTTTATCATATTAATAATTGTATTCTGTAGCAGGTACTTTTATGATTTCAATAATTATATTGTATTAGAGTTAGTGATTTTACGATGTTAATAATTCTACAGCAGATAATAATTTTATGATTATACTAATTATATTTAATAGACTATTAATTAACAAATATTAAATTATATCATATACTATATTATATATCTTTTCTATTTCTAACATACTGTCGTAATATATAATGCTTCATAATATATAAAGCAAGGAAGTTCGATTGTCATGAAGTAGAAAGAGGTTAAAGCAGTTTTCCTGAAAAATTGGTTACTTAAATAGATTTGAAAACCTTGAATGAATGAAATTTTGCTCACTTTCTGTTCTACATTTGCTCCATTTTCAATTTTCTAAATAATGTTAATAATGCTAATAACTTAATGTTAATAATTTCGATTGTGTAATATAAAATACCTATGACAATTTAATTCCGACAAACGAAGTTAACCAAAACCAGAAAGGCACAGATTTAACCCATTGCGGTCGAGTGGCGACTCTAAAAAATTGTTAAGAGCTGTTAACTGTTGCATGAGTCACAATATAAATTGCATATCACAGTATAAATTGCAGCAGGTTGTGTAAAATAGAAACACTATAAGTCTGAACAAATATTTTGGATTTCCAGTCAAAATGGCTCCGACTGCAAATGGTTAAAAGTGAACAGTCTTATTTTTCCATATAAAAATTTCTTTGAATTTAGTTGAACAACTTTCTCGTCCTAATCTCCGAGTTTCGATGTTTCCCAAAGAAAATAAATAAAACAATCTCCATCGAAGCGTACTACATTGCAAAAATTAGCAAGTTACGCCAATGTCTAGCGCGAGAAGAGAAATCACAAAAAGAATTCACAGCTTTTCCATGTCGCCGGTACCGATAGTGTCACAGATTTTCACGTATTGTCGCAGCATCGTTGATTACATTCCAGATAAAAAAAAGGTATTTGCTCAGCAGTTAAGAGTGTTGTAACACCATCGACACGTGCGTGAACGCTACCGGCTGTTATGGTAGCCCGTGTAATCCCATCGAGAATTCGATGAGACGACTCCGGCGTTGTGCCCTACGCATTTAATTGCCAGAGGCTTCCGTCGATCGATAAAATGAAAAATGCTTGATAAACGTATCGCTCGATCTTCCGTTACCTTGACTCGGCGTGTATCATTAAATCCCACATGGCAGCTTTTTGCTTTTTTCTAGACGATCCTGATCTCTCATCTGGTTGTTGAGCGCCGCGGCAGACACGACATTGCAGCGGCATTACAGATCATTATGTAATGTCATAACGTTATGTGAACGTTTTACATTCGATGCCTTGCACCATTGCGGTCTCAAGGTCTTTACATTGTTGTGTGTACAACGAGTTAACGCGTCGATGCGATCCAGGGACGTACTCGCCGGAGAAAATCCCAATAGCGCCTCGCGAACGTTTATTGTCATGACGCAAAACGCGTCGTCGGTTTATCTTCGAACCAATTTCGTTCCTCTCGTTCGTAACGAAATTTGCAGCGTACTGCGTGCGGTTCCATTCAAGCCACGACTTCCGGTTACACTGCTTCCGGTTCTACGTTGCATTGTACTCAACGTTGGCTTTAATATGACGATCTCAATTTCGTTCACGAAGAGCGTTGACTTGATTACAATAAAAATTTGTATTCTAAAATATTAATTTTATTTTACTATAATTTTTCAATTTTTTAATTTTCTTCTATTTCGTATTCTGTATTTCTTTTAATTAATACTTTACTTTTATTTATCATATGCATCAAATGAAACAATATTGCAATATAAACAATGTCATATGCTTCACTATAATATGCACGTTTGATTTAATAAGACATATGTGAAATTTTACTCAAATGTTAAAGTTATGTAAAATTATATAATCTTAATATAATATATATTAAGTAATATAATCCCGAAATATAACCTAAAATAATCTTAATAATTTTAACTAATTTTTTTCTATCATTTCATATGCTTTTATCATTTTTAGTATTCTCATATTCGTTGTTATTAATAGACTGCAAATGTTTAAGTAAAATAATAATTGTCTGGATTCGTTGCAAAGTACATAAATTATATAGATGCATAATTTCTGTTTTTTAAATAATCTTAATAAATTGAAAATAATCTAGTGTGTTTTTTAAATTCATTAATATTTTTGAATTCTTTTGCATTTGATGTACTAATTTTTATCACTAATGTGTAAAATCCGCGGTTTAAATATTAAGTGTGTAATGTAAATTGTATTTATCTAGATTTTCTACAATAGTTATTTATCATTTATTTATTGTACCAATCTTTCTTACGTCCAAACTTAAATATCCTTTTATAATTTGAACAGTTATAACCACTTGACATTTTCTCCCCGTTAAGGGATGATTTCAAGCGTTGAGCCTGGAATTGTATGACGTATTATATCAGAATTCTCTATATAATCATGTCGTGAGCTCGTCTTTTCCTATTATCACCGAATTGATTTTTTAAGAAATATCTCATCCACAGAAATTAATATAAAATACAAGCAAACGCTTTCCCTGAAACAAAATTTTACAGAATCATTCGAACCAACGCGGGAGATCGAACGCAGCGATTCGATAAACAAACTTTTTTCACTCCAGACTCTTTCCCCCGGAAAGCCCATTGGCAAGTGAAAGCAGCGATCCGACAATCCAACGATTAAACTTTCCATTTTCGGCGCGGAAAGCCGGATTATCGGTGCCGTAAACGAATTTGTCAGCGCTGCGCGAAGATCAAACAGTCTCGGCAAGACGTTGCAAAAAGGTGAAGAAAAACGAGGAGAACTCCGCGTCGAAATATCGAACTGGTTATGGGGTTCAGCACCATGGGCAAATTCCGTGAACCGTGCGCCCCGGGCTGGGCTCTAAACTTCTAAACTGTTTGGTCCCAGTTCGTCGCAACTGGTCCCGAGCGCGTCAATAAACCGTGGAAAGTGGGAGACAGTGTCGAGCCATAACTCCAGTTGGAGGCTTTCCGTCTGCGTGAGCAGGAAGCGTCGTAACGGTTAATTACTCGAGCAGGTATAAATAAGGGTTAACGACGGATCGGTTGTTTCGAAAACTGCCCCAGCGCCGTAAACTTACCCCGTTCACAAAGGAACTTGCTCAGCACCTTGAGTTGTTGCTCCGGCCTCGAAAACGTTTTCCATTGTCGCCTCTGTGTCTCCGTAAATTATCTCCAAACATTCCTCTAAATCTCGACGGGAGAAGTGTCTTATCCTTGGAACGCTCACGGTCGGGGATGCTTAATTATTCGATTCCGCGACCGCGTCTCTGCCCCGTCGCGTGTCTTCTCAGACCGGCAACGGCAACACGAGACGCTCAGATTTTCCGCTGATTACTCGGGACACGGCAACAAATACTCGCCGGAAAAGCTGCTTGCACTGTTGTGCATTTCGTTTTTTTAACAATTTTTATTTGCTTAATATTTACAGTATATGCAGGAGATGCAAACAAAAATACTTAAAACTACTTAATATTATAACAATATATTTAAAGATATAATTTTGTGTAGACCATTAGGTGTTATATATACCTCTTGCATGTTTATGTACTGTTTTATTTCTGCTTTACGTTTGTGTTTTATTCAATGTGTTATGTCGAGGTTATGTATGAAAAGTGATCCCAAAAATTTTCACACAGATCACAAGTAATTAATGAATAGATTTATGCTCGTATATTGAATTGACGTTACTGGAAAATGGTTTAGTTACCTATGGTCCAAAATAGAGAGACGAGACAAAGTCGCATATTTCTGTAACAAAAACTGTGATCACAATGGAGTTTCTTTATATAGAATCTTCTTTACGTGGTGCATGAGAGCTAATACGTAATCATAGCGACGCAAAGAATTATCAACTATTTTTGTCCAGGACAGATGAATGGTTTTACCCATGTGGGATATACCAGAGGAAACTCGTGTTGCACATATTCTACTGACATAAGGGATCGTGAACAAATAAATTGAAGTAAATACAGTTGCACTTTTTTGAAGAAGTAAATCGATGTTGTATTGGACTTAAAATCTAATTTTACATTTTGTTTCTGTTTATGATCATTTTTCACAGACTATATCTGAAGATCAGATTGAATTCGTTATTCACACAGTGGAAAATTGTTGAGACGTAGGTAAACGATACCAGTAGGGTAGTATTTATGAACAGAAAAATATGTCTTGTTCGATAAATATAAAGTTAACTATGCCGGAAAACAAATTAAGGACACATTAAATTGGTCACCCCGCAGTAACTGGCTCTACTACCCTATTAATCATAATTGGTGCTACACTATAGCGCAACTTATTTTTATTATTATTTTTTTCTTGCTCAAAGTTACTTCGTGCTTATAATTATTCACAGCACTGTAGGTGGTCTCTTTCAGCCGAGGTGCCTTGTACATTTAATAAAAAGATCTCAACAATATATCATGTCCTTGTATTTCAATGTTCTATTTTTTAAATATAGAAACACACAAATATGATATTCTGTTGAGTTTTCGTTCAGATATCAGGAACAATGGTACTTTGGGTCTATAATTACTCACATCACTATATCTCCGTTTTTAAGTAGAACCGAAAAAGAACAGCGGTGCCTCGGTACACGAAAACGATTGCTCCAGCTTAAATCCGAGCGCTCGTACACCCCGTTCGTGGTCGAGGAGTAATTGCGCAAGCAACCGTGCGCAGAAACGATGTCAAAAGCAATAATTTCATGAAATCCACTAAATATCTTGTTAGCTCGATTATTACGGGATTACGTAAGTACCATCACGTCCGGCTTTTTCCTTCTCAGACCGCCTTGGCAACGACGTATTCCGTAAACACCATTCTCACTCGGCAGTAGCAGAAGAATTATATCCTCCTTCCTGTATATACGATAATTACGGAGAGCTAATTGCACCGCAACACTGCACTGGCGCCGTTCTATCGGTATTTTAATAAACTTCGTTGCGCGGAATGTGGGCGAGGAAAAACCAAATGGGTCGATTCATTTTACTCGTTGCGTTTGAAACGTGCCTTCTCGCGAGCAAACATTTAATCCGAGTTGAAAATGCGCCTTTATATAAACGTTCTTCGAGAAGAACGTGTTCGAAAGACATTGTGAAATGTTTACGTTGTTCGGTGAATTATTTACAGGGACGTTGAGTTATGCAATGTTGTACGGCAGGCGATTAAACAGTGCTGAAATCAATACTTCCGGTGCGAGACGTAATTTTGCATTGTCGCGTGATAGGTAATGCAATTCTTTCATTGTCAGTCGCATCATAGAAAGACGCGTTCGGTGCCAGTTATGGAAATAAACTTACTCGCTGGGCGCTTTACGATCAGTTTCATTCTCGTATAGTGCGTTCTGCGAGTTGTCCGCTAATGTTCACACTCGAGTAGCTTTACTAGAATTTACTGTTCAATATTCAAAATTCTTGTATCGCTTTCGTAACCGCTCATGAATAAAAATCAATTTTTTTTCTCCCAGTGGAATTAATCGAGGTGTTATGCTTTTAATTCGTTGCACTAATTGTGAGAGTATTTGTCAAGATTTCGTGCGATATAAATTACATGATTACACAGTTGATTGTGTGAAATGATTACACAGTTAAGGAATCAAGGTAATTTTGTGCAACGTAAACATGAATCAATTGCGAGAAATAGTCTTTCGATGATCTGAAATTGTATCTATTTTATGTAAGTATACATAGGATCTGTAATGTAACTGAGTATGTTTAAGGCTATGCGTAATTTTATTTATTAAATTTTGTCAACTCAATTTTAGCCCTTGCATTGTTTAGACCGTAATTCGTAGATTTGTAGTAATTCTGAAATATTTGATCTACGATCTTGATCTTTATCTTATCTACTTTTTTATCTTTATACATATGATATATTATATAATGCATGAATATAATGTATGAGTAATATATTCGTACGGAAAAATTAAATTATTCATTAAAAGAAATATTCAATCATTTAAGGAAAATATCCATTGAGCAATTCGCGATAAAATAGAGCCATAAACAATTGTAATGAAAAATTGGGTCGACAGGCAGCCGTGGCAGCTATTTCAATGAAGTTACTTTTTATAATTAATTGGTTGGCTTACTATTTTTAGCAAACCGAGAAAACATTGATAAATATTGAACGATTTTTTCCCACATCTACATAACGATTTTTTCTCCACGACCATTTTTTCTCAACCTATAGATATTTAAATAACGATTTTCATATTCTGAATCAAACAGATTTATCGCACAGATTTGCAACGAAATGAGAGTCATGTATATTTAGAATCGTCTATAGTATTGCTTTTTCCGAGTAGGTTTTATATTCCGAAGATGCAAGTTACCGAAAGATTTATCCGGAAAAAAGTCCAACTGCAAAGGGTTAACATTCTCCGGGAGACTTTTGTTCGCGAAGGGCCACGACTCGAAGAAGTGGAGCAACGAAGGGAACGAGAGGACCTTGCTCTGGAACGCTTTCATTCATACTATGGCAGCAGTCTTTACAATCCTCGGGACTCTTGCGTGGGAAGGGTTTTATTGCGCGTGCAGCTGGGAGTGGGCAAAAACTAAGGAAGAAGATAGGTTATTGAAATACATAAGCGAGGTGAGGGACAATGGGAACTGTGACGGAACAGAACGAAGATGCGTCGAGTTGACTGATATCGTTCGGCGAAGTGGGGAAAAGTGTCTGTAAGAAAATTCGCGGGAAATTTTGTCGGCATATTAAACACTGAGAAGGATATTTCTAAAGCGATTTGGAAAAATGAGAGATTAATAAATAGTCTGCGTATTTTTCGAATTTATAATAAAAATGGATAAATCTAATGCAAGGTATTAAAATGATGTGTGAGATTAAAAAATTCTGTAGCATTATTTTTAACTAACTAAAATGATTAAGACATCAAATAACTATATTTTGCAACTTAAACACACATTTTTCATCGTATATAAAAATTAATCATTACTAGTTAATTTTTTCTCATGAACCATTCACGATTGATTCTATCAATCAGTTATATCAGTTGTCAATTATCTGATCGATTCACCTTTTTAATCGGAAGCATTAATCAATAAAGAAACCAAAAATTACGATTGATTAATGCTCAACGCTGTAAAATGCACAAGTTTCGATTATAAGTAGCGTTGGGCGAACGTAATCTGATTAATGATTAACGGTAATAATTCCTTAGCTATTATGACTAATTTATAATAATATAATAATTACCTAATTTATATTAATGGATATTAACTGATAAGTTATAATCGTTAATCATGAATCAGATTATTTTTCGCGCAAGCTATGAACCAGCGTGCACAAAGAAGAAACGAGATATACCAAGTAAGTTGTTCTTAAGTTGCTCAAATATGAAATGAAACCAGTTAAACATGAAAGCTATAAAAAAATCCGTAAATTACGCCCGTGTGCCACCTACAGAAAGGTGGAATTCCGAGGAGGAAACGCATGAATGGGAAAACGGGGGTCCATGCTCGTAATTAATCAATAAAAAGGAAACAAGAGAGCTCTCGGGCCTGAAGAAAAAAACAAAAAGAGTAGTTGGAGAACAAAAATGGGGGCAGGTGAATTTAGAGAAAGGGGAAGTGTACCGGCCAGGGGATGCGGACGAAGAAAGAAGAGGAAGACGCATGGCGGAAAGAAACTGGAAATCGAAAACCAGAAGAAAAAGAGATAGAAAAAGAAAGAGATAGACATAAGCAGACTGTGTGAGAGAGCGAGTGGAAGATAGAGAGGGAAAAGGTGGGAGAGGGAGAGACCGAGAAGGGAGATTTCCTTAGGAGGTTTCCCAGTTGTCCAATTAATTTCGAAAATCTAACGATTAGAAATTACAGTACCCCGTTATTAACTAACTCTTATTAACTAACATGAATATCTCGGAAAATTTGATATTCGTTAGAAAAATGGAATCGAACACTGCCATAAGTAGCTTCGAAAATGGCTTTAGATCGGCAGGACTTTTTGGTAAAAATATAACTGAGTATGCTAAGGATTATTTGTAACTTTGTTTAACGATTTGTTTCAACATATCTTTTAAGGTACACCTCGTAGGCACGTTAGTTATTTTATAGATTTTAATGAAAGATGAGAACATTTAAAATAATTATCAGAAAATAGGTACTTAAATGACGATATTTATACTCTGGGTCCAAATAGACCCGATCCCCGGCTTTCAAGTGTAACACAGTATTTTTTCGTAAACTTTGTTTAGTTTCTGGGTTTTTCTACATTTGTGCGAGTAGCATGCATAGTTGAAATATAGGAGGAAATAGCATTGGTACATGGTACATTCAAGTAGGTGTGTAAATATATATATA
>CM052168.1:4983355-4994106 GCA_028455555.1 Augochlorella aurata | reverse complement strand
GTAAAAAATCTAAAAATTGTAATTTTTTAATTATATGGCAGTTGAAATAATGTCTTTTACCTCTCGCGATTAATAGTTTCAACTTAAATAATAAATACGATTTTATTATAGATTCTTATCGCAAAAATTTTTCAAGTAACTGTTATTTTTGCTCTCTGTTTACAAGAAACAAAAATTATTTCGTTCCACCAGGCAAATTATTACATTTTTCAAGTTTAATTTTATTTACTTTCATGGGGGTTAAATTTAAAAAATTGCAGCACTGTAATATAGTAAATCTCAATCATTCACATTATTTTATCAGTCCATAAACAATACCTTTACATATATCTTTGTATCTTCTTTCTTTCAATGCGTGAATCAGACTGATAATTCTTACATAATTTTACAAAAATATTTCTGTACTATAATCCCATATATGTTCCTATACATGTATTTATAACAGGTATAGTTAATTATACCGAGATTCAATAGGTTGACAATGCTATAAATACATAAATTCGACGCTTTAATGCAATATAGATGAAATATTGTTAGCACTCCTTATAATTAACAAGAGAATGATGATAAGTAGATCATGGATGTTCTGCATTTACGATAAAAACGAGTAGATCAAATGCAAAACAGTAGATCAAATGCAAAACAGTAGAAGAATCTGTGCAATTTTCAAATTATTCAAGAAGAAACAAATGTTTCAATAGTTCTTGCGTCTTACAATTGATGCAAACAGTTTCTACCCTGCGTTCGAATCCATGGTCTAATAATAAGCAGAGGCATGTATTTGTTACAGATTGTATATATGTATAAAAGAGAATAATGCGTTTTGCGAGTTTTCTTTCGACGGAAGAAGTCGATAGGTACGAGTGAAATTGGCGCAATTTTCGACACGGTCGTTTTCACGAGTGTTAAAATAGGGTTAATTTAGTCTTGGTCGATGGTGTTGTTTGCACCAGCGCTAACAGGCTTCAAAGAGTATCGCGAACGACGCATTTAGAAACGATGCTCCCGTTTCAAGACTAGAGTTAAGGTCGGCCTGAGAGATCGTCGTGACTCGGCAGCCTCATAGAAACGTAACATCGTTCACGCCCCTTTCCACAGGTTCAATTTCGAATTCTTACCGTATCTTTAACTTCTCCGTAGCGTGTAATTTCTTCTGACATATAATGTTAATTTATGTTCTTACATAAAGCAATTTAAAACTCCCGATTTAGATAGCGCACCGATCGCAGGTAGTTATTAAACTGTTTTAGGCTTCTTTCAGATTAATCCATTCCGTGTAATTTAATACCTAGTTCTTCAATCTCTCCTCGGGAATCTTTCAATGTGTATTTTATATATCTGTTCCTCTAGTTCGCATTCGGATTATCTCAATTTGATAAATTACATTTTTCTGTGGACTGGTACAGCCCGACAAATTAACGAAGCAATATGATTCGTCTTTGATTGCTTGTGCTTCTGATGATTCTGAGATTCGATGCATTTAAATCGTAAACTAATTTCTGAATCAAATAAATGGTCTCTATACCTACTTAGTAGAAAAATACAAAGATTAAAAAATCTATACGAAGTCTTTTTAATAGTATGATTTATAAGGTTATGAAAATGATTTCAGTATGTGAAATCATATTTTTAATGACACGCAAACAGCCCTTCTGCATAAACAGAAGCGTAATAAAGCGAAATTATCATAGTTGTTTCATTTTTTGGTTTATACAATAACAAGGCAAGTGTGTAGAGCTATTTAAAATATTTATAATTTCGTTATTTCTACGAACACGAACAAATTGTTTTATGCACATGTTCTAGAATACTAACATTCTAAACAAGCGCAAGAATATTGATTTTTTGGATGTTCGAAACCAAAATACAATTAATTGTCTTCCCTTTCCGGTGTCAATTTGACACTATTTTCGAATTTCAGAGTATATTATTGTGCTATTTTTATTTTCTTAACATGAACTATATGGATCTATTGTTATTAGACTGTAGATTTTTATGCAAAATAAAATTCTTCTGTATATCATAATGACTTTTTACGGTAGTGTCAATTTGGTTTAAGGTCTGCTGAAGGGAAGATCATCTTATACTCACGTAAGGAAAAGGGCTATAAATATTATCTTTTCTGTTCGAGATATATTTATTTACAAAAGTAAAGTATAAGATATTTACAAAAGAACATTGTTGCATTGCTCAGGAAATTTTTTACCCTTCCGGGGGGCACGATAAGAGAAAGAAAGGATAAAACGAGTTCATTTTTCAAGTAGCTGAACGAACGATGTCAAAACTAACACTTTAACTGCCACGTCACACACATGTGACTGACAGAATTATTAAAATTTAATTTTCGATAATTAATTTTTACGTTAATCCGTTGTAATTTCTTAATCCTAGAACGACCCCGCGGGGTTGTCGGCGACCTTACAATATTTTTAAATTATCCGCAAACGTGTAAATAAATACTAAAACATTGAAGTTTTCCTAGTCCTCCTAACTCATGCCGTTCTTCACATGTTATGTTTTAAAAATAATAAATAATATTCTGATTATCAAGATTTTATTTTAGTCGCAACCCCGCGATGTCACTTATGCCGAAAAATGGGAGTGGGTCGTTCTAGGGTTAATTTTATTGAGATTCGCGAGAGGTAAGCATGTTGAAAAGTAATTGATGTCATAAAACTTTGCATTAGAATTTTAATTTAATCCAATAAAATATCTAAATCTTATGAAATGTTTGCGGTTTTTGGCGCGGTCGTCAAAGAGTTAAGGGCTTAACTCTTTGCACTCGAGTGGCGACTGTGAGGCGCTAGTAAAAATTGGTACAATATTTTTCAAAATATTTGTAATAATATTAGATTCGTTTATATTAATCTTTATTGAAAGTTTACTAATATTGTGAATACTGTACTTGTATTTCAAATTAAAATAGCTCCGAGTGCAAAGGGTTAATTGAGTATTGCGGGAAAGGCTGTTAGAGGTCGCACCTACGATTCCGAGCTGGAAGAGCACTCGATAAGCGACGAACAGTTAGAGAAACGGGGGGACAGTCGCACGTGGATCATCGATGACAACGTTGGGATCGAGAAAGGGGTCCTCCTCCGCGCATTGTCCGCTCTGTCACAATTGGACTGCGATGTCGCAAGCGACGAGCAAGTTGCGGGGCACGCGATTGCGTCTTGCGTTGCGATGTGTGCGTCCCCTGGCGCGGCGCACGCACTCGACACGCGTTCGAACGCAACCGCGTGGCACACTATTTATAGGAGATCAGGCAAAAACGAAAAACCGAGAAGTCAAGGAAGGTGGAAGGCCACGAAGAAAGCCTCCGGTGACCCGAATTTTCCCCCCGTCCCGTCTAGCTGGTCTTTGACCTATTTTCGGCCCCACGTACAGCCGCCCGCGTTCCCTAAACGATTTTTTCACTTTCCGTGACTGCTTTTCCTCTATGGCTCACGTCACAGCGCGTTAACCCTGGGAAGAATCGTCTCGTCACCGAGCTACTTTAACTGCAACCATAATCTTTATGGTTTCCCTTTATTTCCAAGACTGTCTTCTATGCACAGTGGTTCCAGAAGATCTCTTCCAATTCTCGGTAATTTGTCGATATTTAAACTATTTAAATATTTAAACTTTTTAAATATTTAAACTGCAATTTGGTCAAAAAGTGATCAAAAACAATAAACTTCATTTTAACCTTTTAAGGCAGCCGTGGCTAATCCATTCATATTTCTATGATTAATTTTTATTTGTGTGTTATTAAGATCTTCGTGTTGAGACTAAAGTTAATTCTTTCATTAGTTCCAATATTAATAGCTAATAATAATTACATAGGATTGCAATAAAATTAGAATTTCGATGAAATGTTTACAACTCCGAGTCCAAATGGACCCGGCGCCCGCCATTCGAGGGTAAATGTTTGAAGCTTCTGCTTTTACTGCGCATTGTCCATTTTCTTGTAACATATTTCTATCTAATAATAATTAGGCTGCTGATCTTTATCCAAAATAAGAATTTCTTTTTTTAATGGTTTTAATTATATTAGAAAAACTCGAGATATGTTCTTTCTGGAAAATGTTATAGATTCAAACGGATGTATGTTGGAAAAATTTTGTCGTGACTGTACCTAATATAAATTTGAAGGCTGAGTCCCCCCTTTACTATGACCCTTTTAACTTTGGTCATAACAACGTTAATCGATTTCGATAGAATTTTCATTAAATTATAGAGATAATGAAGAAGCATTTTTTAAATTTTCGTCACAGGCTCATGTAAAAATGTTGACAGAGCATTAGTTTTTAATTTTTGTATCGTCTCAACCAACTGCAATATTTGAAAACAACTTTTTAGCCATTGTCTAGTAAATTAATTTTTCCAACATCGTGTGAAAATTTAGTTATTTTAAAATTTTCAATGAGACGAATATAATATAAAGTCATAAAAATAATGCAACAAATTGTAGGGCATAAATTATTCAATATTGAAACGGCTAATGAAGATATGAAATGAAAGAAAGTTGGAGGAAATTAGATTCTTTAAATCAAATACGATGAGATATTGCATTCATACGGATTTTGTGAAACAAGAATAGATAACTAAAAAAAGTATGATAATAATCTATCATATAATATATTAATATATCGCGTAGATCGCTTGAACTAATTAGAAGAATGTTATTCCGTTCTAAAAGGTGCACGAAAACGTTGTTGACCCACTGTACGTATGAGGGCAACAATGGGAACGCGGTTATACCGCGGAGAAAAATGCGAGAGCGGAAAAAATAATCTGTTGACATTTGGTCGCGGCGTCGACTCATCTGTAAACAGGAAGAAAAATTGGAGGATAGTTAAACGGCATTGACGGTATAATAAAACAGTCTTATCCATGATAGCTTGACCTATTTTACGACGGACAATTGCATAAACGCAGTCGCGTAAGCTTATACGTATATTTATAGACGAGGAAGGTCGGGAAGAAAGCGCCTAGACCGTTTGACCATTTGGCAGAGGCAGCTGCCGAGCAATCATCCAGACGGGTCACTAATAATATCATCTACGCGTTGTGTAACGTTATTCCTTGCAAATAAGGATGTAAATGATATTATTGTACCTCGCCGTAGACGCAGACCAATTGGAAAATTATATACATTCGCGGTACTAATAACGCATTCGCGTGAACGCCGCCGCCGTCAGTTGGGACGTCCACCAAGTTCGCGGTTTATTACCGGAAATCGACAATAGATTACTCCGCTAACGGCGGAATTTACAGTCATTGTAAATTACTGTGATCCCCGGTGTTGACGAGAGCTACTTCTCGAAGGAAGGTGGCGAATTAATTATGCGTCGGTGAAGTGTAAACATGGCAATGCCGAAGCGACGTTTCTAATACAAGTATCTTGTTCAATGAAACCGAATAATTAAATAGTTTGTCCCATCTGCTATTATTAGACTGGAAATTTTATAATAAATAGATGACACTAGCAAAATTTAAAGATACTGTTACAATATGTTCATCTTATTATTTTTATTTTGCATAAAGATCTGCAGACTAGTCGATCTAATTTTGGAAAATGTATTGTATTTGCTTATACTATTTTATGTAGAGTACTTATGTCAATTCAGCTAACAACAACCAGTTAAAATAATTTATTTGATTTTTTCATTTACAGTTCTCGATATTAGAAAAATGTTTTCATGAAAAATATTTAAATTGTTATAAAATGTTGACATGCATTAGTTACAGGCCCGGTAGTTCTTCTATTAAATTCTATTAATTATTTTTCTATTAAATTCTATTAATTATTCTTTTATTAAATTTGCGTCCGGTATTAGAGAACAATGTAGCACACCGTTATGGGACAATGTTGCTTGATTTTTTTGCTTTATAGTAATTGTTAACATTTATTAATTTTGTTCTAATAAGCAGAGATTTTTAACTCACACTTTATAATTTTAGAAGCGAAAAATACATAAATCTATATGTGTATGCTACATGTGCATTTCTTACAGATACGTTATTTGATCTTATTATCGTTTGCTAAATGTAGTAATCGTATTTAATACCTACAATAGTTATTTTGTTATGTCTAGGTATGCTGCATACAAAATATTGAAATTAGAGCGATCGTTTAAAAATAAATTCACGTATGCATATAATTCTTCCCTTATCTATGTGAGCATCTTAAAGCTATTATGACTGCTGACGTGATTGTGACGTCATATGAATTTCAATGTTCAATGGAACTCGGCTAATTTATCGTCATTTATTTTTTACTCAACAAGCGAAGGCTGTTGTGCTATTTTTTATTAAATTAGCAGCAGTATTATCGGCAGCAGTTTATTTCATCTAAATATCTGTTTCATTAAGAAATGTTGCTCGAATTATTAAAAAGAATCTGTCGAATGAATATTTATTAACTTGAAGAAAGTTCTTTACTTGAAAACTGTTGGTAATTATAAACTAATAATTGCAGACTGTCTAACCAAAATAACAGACCTCAGCTAAACAAACATTGCAGAAACAGAGATTCATATTTGTATTTTGTAAAAGATAAGAAAGTATAAAGATGCGTAAATCAAATAGAAAACAATAAAAATGTTAAAAAGATTTAAAAATACTCTTGCAATGTTACAACTCATTAAAATGATTAATAAAGGAAATCATTGTCGATCTAGCTCCTGAATCTTGTAATTAATGCAAATAATTTTTATTTTGCGTAAAAATCAGAAGTCTATCTATCACGAAATTTTACATAAATTTAAACGAAGATAAAACGGGACGTTTAGTCTCGCCATGATTCTATTCAATTGCCAGCACAAGATTTTAAATAAAAGACGTGGCATCCATTGTTGCGACAGGTTTGTTGGTTCATTCGCAAGAAGGTGCGCGGTTAGACGGGCGAGCGCGTCCTCTTTTCCACGGAATATGTCGATCATGGCAGCTTATTTGCAAATGAAAAACTGAATTAGAAAGACAAATGTGACGTTGGGTCACCACGATAGGCGGATCGCGAGCTTCGAACCAGAGAGCGTGGTCGAATTTCTGGCGCATCGTGGCGTGTCGCACAGTGGGCCAAACGTCGACTCTACCTGATGAAAAATCATACTTATTAACGCTAAAACTACCGAGCTCTGAAAGTGAATAACGCGTGTGGTTTTATAAAAATGACAAAATTGAATTTATCTAGAGTTTTCGTTTGTTATACTCATTTATATTTGACATTTATTGAAATGTAAACTTCTACAAAGGAATTTATTGAACCGTTTTTTAAGGATGCGTCTACAAAATTTCAACAATTCGAAAATTAAAAATGTGAAAATGGTCATTTTGACTGACGTGGTATGGTTGACTGAATGGGTGACTTAACCTCTAAATTCCTTGTAATTTGAATCGTGAGAACTTAAACTTTTTTAATTATTTTAATCACGCGCTAAATGTTTAAGAAACTTGCTCTATTGTCTTGTTCGCTTATTTTTCATATTTATCATATATTTTTGTCGGGAAAGTTTAAAGCGTCGTTGTAGAAAACGAAATTTTAATTTTCAAGTTTATCTTAGAATCAATCAGGAAAAAATGTTTCAATGCATTTGCGGACGTTTAAATCCGTAACATAATTAAGGGAGACATGTCAATTCCCATCTGCTATTTTATACAAAATCACGTTACAAGAAAACGAATGATGCATAGCAAAAGTAGAAGCTTCAAAATGAGTCTAGGTATATTGTCGCACGTTTATTCCGTTTTACAAAATTATAACTAGATCGCCGATTTTTGTGCAGAATAAAATTAATCTGCTTCAGTTGCACGAAACGGAGATGCGATAAAAATGTATTTCATAAAATTAATAAGTTGAGAATAACGCGACGTCGATTCTAATACTTTCACTATTTTGCATTCTACTAACTCATCTTTCTTGTAAATGCATGCGTTTTAATTATTAAATCGACACATATGAAATGTCGGATCTGTATTACGTGTAAATGTCCGTCTTTCTGCTTACGTTATATTATTGATTAAGTCAACAAAAATAGTTTGTACTATTCGCTTAAAAACCCGACATTTCATATGCATCAAATAACAGTATAAACATCGACGATTTATCGAAAATCGAAGATTTAGGGCACTTTCTGAAGCCACTGTACAAAGATTTAGGGAGCGAGACGAACCGAGAATTGGGTAACGAGAAACGATAAAATTTTGGATTTTTATCAGCTATAGAACCGACGACTCGACGCCGTGGAGCGATGGGATCCACCGGTCGCACGGCCGGCAAAGTCGAAAGTACCTAGACCACTGTTCGGCGCCGACCTATATTCCGCTTGGAACAATTATTGCACAAACGATATACGCGCTTGTAAGCTCGCACGCACCGTGTGTCTTTCTAACGTGTACTCACGGCCGCGCATGCACACGCACATACGCACACGCTTATTTATAGACCAGGGAGGAAGGTCACGAAGAAAGCGCGGCTAGACGAGCGATCCGTTTCGACATCGTTTCCGGCGCTGACCCATTTCGTCCTCGATTCTTTTCGACATCGACGGTTCCAGCACTCTGACCCAGTTCTTGGGCACGATAGCCTCTCACGCACTTTTCTTCGTCGGTGTCGGCGACTACGTAAAAATCAAATTGTTACAATACATCCACGTGCTTTTACTCGTTCTCTAACTTCCCCGAAATCTTTCGCGCTCGTTTAGTCGATTTTAGCAACAAATCTTTCGTGAGTATTGTTCGCGTTATCGAAGACGATATAGAAGTTGTACTTGTATGTTACCGCATGAATAATAGTTTAATAGTTTTAATTTACGCATCGGACTTTTCACTTAAGAGCGTTGGAATACTTTCATGACTCGTTGTAACTCATTTTGCTACGCTAGAATCGCGTTTTAGACCACTGTGCATAATGTAACTGTCGTCATGAGTTTTCAAGCAGTTTCGAGAGTCTGATTTTTTTAATGACGTCCTGTATTTTTGACTTTGTGGGACTATTGCTGATGAAGAAATTAATTGAACGACCTACTATACTATGATCTTTAGATGATCTTGACTTCAGCAATTTAGAGTTGAACATCAGAATATCGAAAGCTATTTTATTTCGATCAATTTACGATAAATGTTCGAAGTATAGTCCCCTGACTTGTCTCTATTAGACCTCTTTTATGGGGTCACTTATAGGCGATAGTCTACGCCTTACGCTGTGCCAATTCAAAGTATTGAGCATTTGGAACAGCGAATCCTTACAGCGTGTGAGGAAGTTCGTCGCGACAGTATTTTAGCTGCAATTAAGCGTAATTTGCTTACACGACTGGAATCGTGCTTACAAGAAAATTGATTACACATTGTGCACTCATTGTAAATTGATTACAATAAAATAGATTTCGATGTTAATGCTTTTGTTGTCCAACCCTAAATTGCTGAAGACAAGGTTACCTGAAGCTGATAGTGTAGTAGGTTGTTGAATTTATTTTTTCATCAACATTAACCCTACGAAGTCAGAAATACAGGGCGCTATTTAGAAATGTCAAAGTAACTTTCTTTTTAAATTTCTTGTATTTCAATATGTAACCAACTGATTAACTTTCATTGGAAGCATTTTTTTCAGATTGTCGAAAGTGTCTGAAAAATCGTGGCGACAATTACGTATCACACCTTGTATATAGGTATTTACGAATTTTTCTAATATTTCACGAGTACTACGTCCAAGAAAAGCAATTATTAGAAATAGTCACAAGACAATGGTCACCGGACAAGATATATAGGATGGAATTTTTGATTAGTAGATTCTCTCGATATTTTGTATAAACGAAAACCTCGGAATACGTTCAAAACACGCGATGCTAGTTCTCGACTACTTAACTCCAACGTTGGTATTTTTTTATTAAATCAGTATGTATTGGCACGATTATATAAGTAACGATTCCTAAATAACAATTTCTAAATAATGATTTCTAAATAATGATTTCTGAATAATGATTTCTAAATAACAATTCATAAGTAACGATTTTATATATAAATATTGTGTATATAAACGTAATCTTGTATAGTGGGGAGCAAAATTGAGTTAGAGTGAACAAATTTCTCTAACATTTCCAGAAAAATTCAAGTCATTTAGACCAGTTTAAAAAAAAAATTGTATTATTTCAAAAGTGTTGACTCAATTTTGCTCCCCACTGTATATGGTTTCTCTTATTAATCCTGGAATCATATTAATGCACCACCTTTTCGTTGCTATCGAATAATTTATAAGATTTTCTGAACATACCAAATGGATTTTTCGGACACTATATGTATGTATAGCTATTCGCATCCTAATATTTCTGAAGGATTCAAACCTTTCTTCTGTATAAAATGATTACATAGCAGGTATACTTGATGAAACTTCGTTCGTTTTGAGCAGTAATCAAACCCATGGAAGGAAACTTGATTATTAATGTTGACTCGCATTCATAAGTATATATCGAACTTGATCCCATCCCCAGCGACTACGTATTCTCGCATATTTCTGCATAAGAATCGAGTCTGTCTAGGAAACCGATCGCTCCATGCGTTTGCAACTTTGAAGTTTGAACCCTTGTTTCTTGTACATTGTTGCGTCTTTGTCCTCGACTCTGTTTAGACGTCTTTCTTTCTCGAAGAACTTCCTTCGGTATTTCTACAAATGATGTTCGGCTTACATAAACCTGATTAAAATGATCATCGAATACTATTAGGTCTACCGGAAAGTTCTGTCCGATAGTGTCACTTCAAGTTTCAATCCATAT
>CM052168.1:4967623-4983255 GCA_028455555.1 Augochlorella aurata | reverse complement strand
ATCGTTAGTAGCCATTTTCGCTTGACGTTTATAAGCATTAGTGAAATGGAACTTTAACCCTTTGCGCTCGAGTGGCGACTCTGAGGCGCCACTAAATATTGGTATAATGTTTCTCAAAATATTTGTGATAATATTCGATTCGTTTACATTAATCTTCATTAAGAATTTATTAACATTGTAAATACTGTACTTGCGAATAGGCTCAATTTCATATGCATAAGTCGCAATAAATCATATAAAATAGAAGTCATAAGACATGTTTTGGATTTCGAATTAAAATAGCTTCGAGTGCAAAGAGTTAATAGCCAGTGCAGGCGTTATATTAGTCGCTTCTTTTGCAAGTAAGTCAACTTTCCCATTTCCATCGATTCCGATATGGGCTGTTATCCAGATAAACTGAACGAAGTTTTGGTTATTGCTATTTTTTAAACATTTAATATATCTTTTCTCTTTTCTAGTATTTTTAATATAGAAATATACGAATACGATGTTTTGTTAAATTTTTGTTTAGATATCACTAAGAATGTAAAAGTTACTTTAAGTCTATAATTATTAGACTACTGTAGGACAGTAGATATTTCCTCGTTCGACCTAATAAGATAATAAGCTAAATGACAACTGATATCGATCATCCGAGTATCGTCGTGTTGTAATAATTAATGCGGCAAAGGATTTTTAATTCGCGTTTGCACGCGATGTTAATATTATAAACGTATGTTACGTGTTTGATCTTGTTACTCTAATATTGGGGTACGCCAGCTACCGTCTACCCATGATGTTAATTGCTTGGAAGATAAACCCAATTGAGATCCGTGCAACTATCTTGTGCACTGTCGTCTGCATACTATGCACGTCATGATATGACGAAATGCTTGTCAGTGCGATTGGACGCCTCGAACGAATTTGCATTGATTGGTTCCCATTGCATTGATTGCATTAATTGTACATTGAATGGTATTCGGCAGTCCTACGCTGATGAATACTTTGATACGAGATGAATTATTTATTCGTATTAAAATTGCTATGGACATACAGAGCTTATCGAAGAGTCAGCTGCTAATCGCTGATTCTAAATAATTATTATAAAATTTTCGTAGGAGCAATACCATTTTCAGAGCTTGGCTCACATAAGTATTAAATGACGACAGTCTATTTGGAATTAAAATTATGAAATTGGTATCTTAATTACTTCAGTTAAGTAATATTGAAAGTATTAAAAAATGTTTAATTAATTAGACTGGGGAATTTCGTTTTCAAAAAATTGAAAATTATAGAAGAGTATACCCAAGAGACTTTCAAGAAAGAAAATAACTTATTTTGAGCGACAACATTACTTTTTAGTTTCAAAGTAAAATGATATTCCAAAGAATTTTTTTTGAATTCTTCATGTGAGGACACGTGTGGTTGTTAAATGTTAACGAGCAGTTCATGTTACAGTAGCGTAGATTAAACAGAATGTGCTCAGCTTGGCTGTCATTATATAACTAGAAAGCTATTTATCAAATTAATAATTACAAGAATATTGTTATAACTGTGGTTGGTACGAACTAGTTTGGTATTTGTAAACTAGTATTTAGTAAAATTTTTCTTTTCCTGTGTCTAGAACGAGCATATTAATCTCATGTGAGCTGTCCATATTAATGTCTGATATTGAAATTATTCTTATTTTACCCATTCCTAATTTATCGCATAATTTATGAAGAAAGTTTTTATTTTACACAAAATTGTCTGCAATAATTACTAGACATTTTCAACATAGACATTTATTTCGTTTTGTAATCTCCTTAATTAATCGATTACAATGCAATAGTATTTTTCAATTCTTTAACTACTTAACTGGTTTATATTTCATATACTCATTTCTATCATTCTTTTATTATATTCTTTTTAGAATAAAATAAAAGATGCCTGCAGTAATTGCAAAATACAGAAGAAAATAATGCAAATAGTATTCTTAAATTCTTTAAATATTTCTTCTGTATTTGATATGTTCATTTTTGTCATAAATTAGCCATAAATATCCCATAGCCACTCTTTCATTGCACTTTAACACTTCGAATATCGTGCCACCCATATATAAGCGACGGAATTATTTGCATTGTTTAACTACTCGTACTTGCGTTTAATTTTTACGCTAAACTATTACGTCTACCTAATTCGATTAGAACGCGCAATACTAAAAACGTTGAGAAAGTAATTCGACATTTTATTTTTGATTCGGCTAAATCAAATAACTTTCGCTCACCAGAGATCCATCTCTCCGGTTCTCTTAAAAGTTTCCTCTGCGCAAAGAATCGCGGTGTACCAGCAACGACGATGTCGAAACGTCATTAGAATGTAAAGAAGGAGCCGACTGACTTTTTTTCAAAGGACATTATCTCGCGTATCATGTAGTCTGGTCGTTTGCAACTCGAGGAAGCGGTCGCGATGAAAAAAGGCTAAGAAAGAAGCAAGAAGTTTATTATTCGCAGTTTCGAGGATGCACGTGAATGGCGGCCTTTCGTCTCGTCTGGGCCCCTCGATCGGGCCCCGATACCCCGGCGTGTGCAAGAAGCTAGCACGTTTATTTATAACGTTTAAAGAGAAGCAGGCAGACAGTAATGGCCGTGTGTACGTATGTGGCGCGTATCCTACCTACATTTCCCAGGCAGGCTCTCGGCAGCTTTCTTCTGACATAACCGAATGAAGGCGCGGGCCGCGGTTATGCAATTCGAAAGTGCCCGCCTTACTTTACGTATCGCGGCGAGGATACGCGGTATCTTATGAAGGAGCGCACGCTTAGTCTCCTGCTTTTACTTGCCAGCCTGGCTGGCGGGGATCGAACACACAGCGAAGTGAAAATTTGCCGGCCAAGTTGACCCACGCGAACCGTTTTCGAAATTATCCCCCGTTCGTCGAGCGAGTTTTTGGAAACCTCTGGAACGTTAAACTGAATTTCGAAGTAGACTTGAAGCTGCAACGAATGAAATAATATTTAGAATATTTATTTTTGACGAATTTATACGTGGAGATTAACAGTTGCTGCAATTGGGAACGTAATGGGGTTGGAATAACTATATGGAATAATTATATTACTGTCTATTCGATAGTTAGAAATGAATTTTTATGCAAAATTTTTTTAAATTATTCTTCTCTTTTTTAGTTATTTAAATTTGCGTTCACTATATTTACTGAATATTGGTAACAGAAGGGTAGAATTGAAGGAAGGAATATTAATCAATTAAGATATTTGCATATTTAAGATTGCACGTAGCTTCTTATTATTAATGAAATGCGGATTTTCGAAACTTTTCGAAGACCGAGTGAATTGATTCGCTTTATTGTTATTGAGTAACTATTTGTACATATATGAAAATTAATTATTGTATTAAGGAGTTTATTGAATTAATGTGGGAAATGCGAGATGAAAATATATAAATTTTCAATTCATAGTTTCTGTTTTTTCAAGGCTTACTGTGCTTATATGAAAGTTTAAAATATTAGTGCATATTTATAATGTTTAAAGAGATTTGGAATAATATTTCTACTAATCCTCTTGTACCAGCAGAGTGGTGCTTAAATGGAATTGTTAAACTTTGGATTTTCATGCAAATTCTTATTTTCATAGATTGTTTTGTAAGTCTTAGGATAAAGAAAACATTTGTTTTGTGAACTGAAATTGTTCTTATAGTAAAAATGAAATAAAATAGGATAATAAAATATATGATAAAATAAATAGAATAAAATACGAAATGTTTTGTTTTGTATTTTGCTATATATGGCATACAAAAATCCGCGATGTAAATGCTGAAAATCTGGAAAACGAAATGTTTCTTTCATTCTAATTTTCATAATAAAGTTTATAAAAATAAGAATTTACATAAAGATCTATAATCTAGTAATTATACATATTTTCCAGAAAAAGAATGTAATACTCTCGAAATTATAAACCACTATGTTCACCTTAATAATCTTCTAATTTTGAAAGTATGGATAAAATTATTCGCAATGTTGACTGTTATTTTTAAAGGATTTCTCACACAAGAATTAATAATATGATATAATTAATAATAAATATAATATAAAGTTATATCTAAAACTATAATTTTTAAATAATTTATGAACGTTCACAACATTGCAGAAACCAAAGCTACCATTTTATGGTTTAATATGTATAAAAATATTCACTAACATAAAAATAAATAAATAAATACAAATTCACGTATATCTTGCATCGTTGTAGAATTTTGATTTATATATTTGTTAATACAATCTATTTATTTTTCTAAACTGCATATAAAACTTGACATTAAAACGAACATAAACAAATCGTTCCACTTTTTCAAAGGACAGATGTAAACAAAAGAGTGAGTCACTGTGTTTCTTTCCGAAAGTTCATTGACAGTACACGATCCTCCGTGTTCTCGCATAATAAAGCCATTTTTATTATTACGATAATTTTCGAAAAATATTTTTGGCGCCCAACGATATCGTTAAATAGACAGAGACGATTAATCACAGAGTAATTATGAATCAGAGTGTTGAAAACGATGAAAAGTAAATGGACGATAAGAGTACTGCGCCTGTAACACGTGCGCGGACACGCGTGTTGCGTTTTCTCGCTCGTGTACGGCTCGGTTATGACATAACCGTGTAATGCATGCGTTTAAAGGAGACTATCGAGGAGATGCGAGCTTTCTTATGAGGGAAAGCAGTGCTCACTTTCACCGGTTCGTTGGCTTTTACGTTGGACGACACGCGTTCGGGGAGCGGGCCTGTAAGTCTGTTTCAATTTACCGGTTGATAGGACTATCGAACTGCTCCGATAAGTCCGTCAAATTTGACACGGAATAATATCGAACATTCGTTTATTAATCTACATAAAATTATTACGTAACGATACGATATGTAACATGACGAACAGGTATTTTTCGCAAATTACAAGGCCAGTGATTAATGGTATACTGCGTTAACGTGGGCAAATCGAACGCTATCGTTTGTTAATTGAGTTGCTCGCAGACCAAATCGAACTGTAATTTAAAAGTTTTTTAAATTGTAGTGTTAATATGCCTGATTGAGTCTCAACTTTTTATATTTGAAATACAGACCACGAAATAACAACTTTGTTGGCCATGAAATAAAAGATCATTTATTATTATAAATATATCTTAGGCAATTTATTGTCGTATATATTCTCGACAATTTATTATTGTACATGTATGTTAGACAATTCATTATTATACATGTATATTAGACAATTTATTATTATACATGCATATTAGACAATTTATTATTATACATGTATATTAGACAATTTATTATTATACATATATATTAGACAATTTATTATTATACATATGTACTAAACAATTTATTGTTACACATGTATGTTAGACAATTTATTATTATACATATATATTAAACAAATTATTATTACACATGTACATTGCAATATACGTTATTACTTTACTGAAAAGCAATGTATTTATTCTATCACTTCTTTTCAAGTTTTTGTTTCGTGGAGTTAAGCAATTTGATAAATGAGCAAGTCTTCTTAGTTTCATTGGAAATGATTAATGAACAACGGCTAATTAAACATATGAAAAGTTTTTATTTTTAATGTCGAGGAAAATATGTTATACATATTATTAATTTAGAATTTTACATGTTAATTTACATTCAAGTATATTTGTCTTGTATCGCCGCTTTAAACAATTATTTGTCAGAGTTAGACAATAAATTCATTTTTTAACATTTTTGTAGTTGCATTAATGATAAATATATAATCTGAACAAATGAAGGTGCAGAAAGCATTTTAACAACCTACAAAAATTCCAATAATAAGATTTATTATACGTCTGCTACATAAAAAGAACATTTAGAAAGAACCTGTTTGATATTATACAATTAGAAACGATAATTTTATATACACGAATTAGTTTCTAAAATAAATATTGCAACCAATGGTATGTATAACGGCTTGCCTGGTTGATATTTGCTTAACCTTACGTCAGTGAATAAACTTGTATTTCGTAACTACTTAATAAATCCGGCACTGAAAAGTACACAATTTCTATAAACTGTTATTAAACAAATAATTGTATTATTAAATAGCAATGATTTATTCGACGTACAGTTTCAACATATCTGTACGCAATTACTTGTAAGAGTTGTTCAGAAAATTTCATTGCTTTAAAAAATGTTGTATTACTTAGTTGATGGAGCAATGTAGCATTTAAATGACAGCCTATTGCAGCAGCATACACAGACACATAATCATTAGAAATTCCATTTTCATTGACAAAAGTTCGATTCCTTTATACTTTCACTTAACCGTGGTAGGTGAATTACCATAATGAGGTAAATACTGTTCGTTTGTCCCTGAGAGTGTGGTGGTATTATGGCAATGGAGAGACAAGTATAGGTAGCACTAACATTTCGCAAACCCTTTTGCTTCGACGTTGACGCTGGTAATGGGTGATTGGTTAAACAGTCATCGGGCCTTAGAAAGTGTACCAACCGACACTTTTTTCTTTGCGTAGACAATTTGGAAATCACGAATGATTGACATTATCGCATCGAGCGGTAGCTAATTTTTTACGAAAGCTGAGGATTGGCATAAAACATACCGTTCCCTGGAATGTATTATTCTAGTCATCGAACTTTTACACTTGATTAGTGTCTCGATTGAAAAAGAAATCATTTCAGTGCTTTTCTTTTCTTTTCAAGACACTGATCTTTAGATAGTACTTTATTTTTATGGGCCTATAAAATACTATAATTTTTACGAAAACTTGTTCTCTTTATTTAAATATTGAATCCAAAAGGAATCTAAAATCATGCAAAATATCAAATATTAATTTACTGTGGTGCAATTTCTGCAATATTTTGCGGAAATGTTTAATATCCTTGGATATTATTTATTTATTTTAGGCAGTTTGTTATTTTCATCGGCACTATAGAATGTTTTTACAAAAAAAACTGCTTTTCTAGTTCGTATAAATTAAAGACAAAACCCCTAGAGAATGTAAAATTATACAAAATACAAAATATGTTAATTTAATGTATTATACTGTATTTCTTATACATTGGTATAAGGTTAATTTTGTAAACGTTATGTATATAGCAAAGACTGCATAATCCACTCTTAGATATATTATATTTTGAAACAATTGAAAACATTAAACGTTATTTATTTTGTTTTACGTCACTTCTTTTCATTAAAATGTAGGCATAAGTTTAATATATTTAATTTATTAATTAAACGGCGGTGTTTTTGAAGCAAATTACCATGTGGAATAGAATGAAGTATACAAAGTGTTTTGCGTGATTACAGTCGTAATACGAATAAGGAAACGTATGGCCTGTTTTAAAAAAATTGAGTTGACCTTGAAATATCCTCCACCGTTATATGAATGAAAAAATTGTTGATAGTACCGAAGACACCTTATACTGAACAGCTTTTGTATAAATTTTGTAAAAATTTGTATTAAATTTTAATATTTTCGTAGCTTCAATCAATTCTGATATATTTCGCTGTACTCGGACGAACTCCCTTTATATATTCGCATAAAACAATTGAAACGAAGCAAAATCTAATAACTTGTACTTTCGACAAGTAGTACCCGAAAAGATCACAATTATAATTAAGAATTATTGTACAAATATGGAAACTTTCAATGACAATTTGCTCGAGTCTCTACACTGCGTCTACGTATTCCGAAACGGAAAATGTAGAGCTGTTAATGTTTGCAAACTTTTAGCGTTCATTTCCATTTTGTAACCTCGGGGCATACTTGTGATTTCTAACAAAATCAAAAACATAAATATTGTCAAGTGTTATCAGTAGATTGTGGATCTCATGAATTCATGGCACGTGCAGATTTTGTACAATGAGTAACCTTTTAGTTGTCGAAGAAAACTTTTCAATTATTCGAAGTTTTACAGAATTGACAGTTGGACTTTAACTGCTGCGATGACTTTTATCAAAATAATTGATAAATTCAGGTCATAATAGACGCCAAATAAAAAACGCAAACGCATCATCTAGGTGAACCATTCGTAGCATTTTGTTCCTAGCTGGTACAAAAACGAATAAAAGCATGGCAAATTACTGCAAAATAAGATAGAAATACAATATTCGGTTCACAAATGATTCAAGAGTGTTCGGAATTTGTATTTATTTCGAGGAATATTTATTTATTCCTGAATATCGATGCGTTCCCCTTCGAAATAGTGGCTATCAGCGTTGTTTTTAATCCCTGGAACATTTGTGAAACGCACTTTTTAGAATTGCTGTCAGCTCGTTCAGTAATTTCGCCTTTATTTACTCTATACTTAACTGCAAGGCAGTGTCGTTTCATAATTTCTTCATCTTCGGAAACGCAAAAAAGTCGCCGGCGGGCAAGTCCGGCGAACATGGTGACTGTGGCATCGCTATCGCTTTGTTTTTTACCAAAAATCCAGGACCGAGTAACGAAGCGTGAGCCAGTAAATTTTTCGAGAAAGACTGCCACTAGTTTCGTACCCAACACGCCGTTCAAATAATACGTCAACTTCTTCAGTAACTTCCTTAACAGTAATTCGACGATTACAGAGAATGATTTTCTGAATCCCTTTCATGCTTTTTTTGGCATTTGATGTGCCAAGCCATCAGGATTGGTACGTTTATACCAGTCATAAAAGCAGAATTTCTTCTCCAATATTTCGCCCACATTGTTACATTTGATTTCAATTTTGCTGCAGAATTTATGCTTTGTTCCGCCATTTTTGCAATTCAAAAATGCGTTTGCCCTTGAATATGGAAATGTTCATTGTCTTCCCAAAGGCAAGGAAATATGTAGTCGATGTAAAGAAATCCTTCCCTTCAGATTTTTATAAAAGAATTAATAAAATTGAGAATTTGCCTAAAAATAGTAGTTCGATTATATTACAAATATCTTAAAAATACAATACATAAACAAATATAATTCAACGAATTAGACAATCTTTATAAGCTTAAATTATTAAAAACCTAACATTCTTCCTACACGGACTAAAAAATACTATTCACATGCATAAAAGTATAGCAAAGACCTGCATTTTGATATTTCGTAACAAGTGCTTAAACCACTTAGTTTTAATCTTAATTTAATATTTTTGCCTTTAGAACGCTCTGTTTGTTAATATTCTCGATTTCAAAGTTCCAAGGAGTTGTCATATAGAGACAACATTTTGTTCAAATATGAAAATAGAAAATTTGTGTTTTGAGTAGACATTATTGTTTTCAAGAGTGCCGTGTGCCGCCCGGTTTTCATTGCCACGATTGTAGCGATAGGTTTGCTCGGCCGTACGTGGTTCCTCGCAGTTTTCATCGGCATGTCAAGCGAGCGAGCCCGTTCTTCTAACCCGCACGCAATTGCGTACACGTTGCGTGCGTCTGACACGCTTCGGTGTACGCGGCTCGCGATGCGTGCAGGTGCGCCACAGGTACGCCGATCAACGTCCACGTTGCCTCGGATTCTGCGACCTTCGCGGCATGCGAGCCCCGGAGTAATCTTAATCAGAATCGGCCGTCCCACGGGGGAAATTTATTTCTCCGTGAATGGTCGAGAGGCGTCGGTCAACGAAGATCACTTACCATTTTGATTAGACGAATTCTCGGCGAGCACGGACATCCATATTCGATCTGGCACGTTTATCCGAGCCCCTATCTATTCGTTCGTCGAATTCAGCATCGTGCTGCGCTTTCACTTCTACGGCTTTTCTTTTTTTTTCTTCTTATTATCAGTTCGCCATTTAGCATTTCGATCATGAAGTGTGTGGTTTCTAGGTTTCTAGGTTCATCTGTTGCTTGTGGAGGCTGTTGCAGGGATGAGAAAATTTAATTTTTGGTTTCTAAAATTCATTTTTACTGTAGCACACTCGATTCTATTTTATACGACACGGTGTAGAAAACTAAATGCAATTTTCTTTTTCTTTTTTTTTGGTTTAATTTCATTCGATTCTGCATGTTTAATACAGCTATTTGATTTAAATTTAGGCTTTTTATAAAGACTCTAAATACAGTATTTTGGATCAATTCTTTTATTTAAGCAATTTTCTACAAGTTTTAGCATTGGGTTTAGGGAACTCGTCAAAATGACGGATTTTATCATGTACGATTATGCAGATTTATTGAGTTGTTTATTCGATATAGGGTTGGGAGCAAGAATGAGTTAACACTTTTAAAGTGGTATAACTTTTTAAAAACTGATCTAAATAACTTTAATTTTTCTGCAAATATTACAGGGACTAGTTCACTGTACAATGACTGAAATAATTTTGTCTAAATTTTACTATTACTTGGAATAAAAGAAATGTAAAAAAAACTATGGTTTGTTCACTTTTCTGTCTGAGCCTATAGTGAAAATTTAAAAAATGCATTTGGTACTTCTCGTTAACTTATATGCACGTTGAAAGTGCATATAATCTTTCATTGTTTATAGCTCATGTCAAGGTCAACCGATTTCGATAAAATTTTCATATAAGTTACCAGCATTATCAAATGCATTTTTTTCTGATTAAAAATCAGAATAAATATCTTATTGTTATTTTTAAAAACTAATATGAAACAGCTGATATTAATGGTCCGTATATTTAGTGTTAAGGATATGGAACCAAACCCCTATTTTTCTATGTCTATAGATTTATTGTATTGATATCACGGTTTTATTTATGAAACAGAACTTTGAAATTGATCATGTGAATCAATTTTGCCAGAAACAGCATTATTCCTCCCACCCCCTCAATTGTAATAGTAAAATACTAAGCCGATTGTCGCATAGACACAGGTAAACGATGAATAATTAAAATTTCTTAAAGCTAACAAAAATGTATATTCCTTGTGTACCAACGACTTCTTTTTATGACTTAATATTTGTTACAAAAAATGAGATTTTAATGAAGCAAATAGTAAAATAGTTAAAATAGTTATTATACGTCAAATGATTAATAAACAAGTGTGTAGATATTGAGTTTATACGGTAAACGTTAATTTGATTTTTATCGTAATTTCCTTTTTCAGCTAGAAAATTATTAACATTCCACTGAGAGTCAAGTTACAAAATAAGTAGACTGCGATTTTATCCGTTTATAGCAAAAATGAATAGGAGAAACCTAAACACTAAAAACATTATACTTTATTTACCTCTATTTACCTTACGTTGCTTGTAATTGATTAAGAAAATTGTTAATTTACCTACAGATTTGCAACCAAGTAAGAAACATCTTCCATTGCTTAATTTCACAATATCTTATCGAAAGTATTTGGAAAGAAATCAAAGGCTTATCAGAAAGATAGAAGATGATCGTGTTAATCTTGCGGCATTGAAAATTAGTGTTAAAAGACGAGATTGCTTATGCAACGGTCTGGTACAGAACTGAATGGTACATACATATTTACTTTGAGAGAATCATTATAGATATTTACCTTGAGATGTCTTCTTCGAGTAACTATGTATCGTAAACGATTTTTCAACCGTTGCTACAATTCTCTCATAACGTAAAAAGAAGCAATCCAATTTCCTGTCACCGGAAGTGAAATCCTTTGTATGATCTACAAGCAACATGCCAGCCGTGTAAATAGAAAGTATTATTTATCTCGAAACGAGAACGGGCGAAAAAAGCTGAACGAGGCGTCGAAAAATGAGTGCCAGGACTGTTTCCAACTATTCTACGAACTTGGCAGAAGTGCGAAGCTGCACAAGAAAATTATTTTGAAAGGAGTGGAGTATAAATAACGTTAGTGTTAGTCATTTTCGCATGAATCAGGCTACTAAAAAGATCAAAGCTCTCATATTTATACGCGCGATATATATGTAACAAATAATCACCGTATATTTACCCTATTAATAGGGAAACTGCAGCGCCGCTTGCACTTAAAACGTGCGAGAACCTTGAAGATATTATGGCCAAACTGCGGATTTTGGTTTAATAGGAAAAAACAAACAGTTAAAAACGGAATGACGACAATTGAATGCCAAATTAGAAATATTTGAAATAGTTCTATTACTGTTAAACTGCAATATGTGGAAGCTTCGAAGAAAGCGTCTGCATTATATGTTAAAATTAAATAAAAAATTTGTTCAATTTAGTCGAATATGTTATATCTACATTTTTCCTGAAGAAGAAGCATTAGAATGCAAACTATTCTTTTTTTTATAAAGATAGAAATTACAACAAGTAATAGTCTTATTAAACAATAATGAATTTGCTCAATTGTTTATACAAATATGAACCATATTTTTGTGGAACATCTTCGCGTATAATTAAGTGATCGTAATATTCACTTAATCGTAAACTAAATTCTTGCATGCATTATGAATTTTTTAATTAATATGGTTGCATATTTATGTAAAAAAGAATCTTTAAAGAAAATGTCGGAATTTTCACTTGTCCGCGTAGACAAACATTCAACAATGATGTAATCTGTTATACCAACGACATCCTTGAGCTTATTACCTTCATTGTTCTATGCATACTTCAATATTTTATGAAATTTTTTTCTGTAATAACTTTAACGTTGTTGTTTTAAATCTGATAAGCGATAGTCAGTTTTGCATAGTAGAGTACGAATGTTTAAACATATTCATAATTTTCAAAACTAAATTCATAATACGAAGGTAACACTAAACGGTACTAACATCGATTCCAGTATGTGTGTGGAGTGCATATTGGAGTGCATATTTCTAAATCGATGTTCAGTTACCGTCACTCCGTTTTTACCTGTTTGTTACTTCTTATTAATCTATTCGACGTAAGTTCAATTTAAATTATTGTTACCTATGTTTCGTTATTTATATAGCATATATCTTATATGACTTAAAAATTATAATAGAAATGGACCAATTGTTTAAATGAATGTATTTTTATGGTATATTCACTGTACCATAACACACGATAGTAAAAATCTTGGAAATTTATGTTTGTGTCAAGGATAAGGCATTGAAGATGAACGAATGAATTAATAAAACTATCTATTGATCTCGATGTTAATGATGTTAACACTTTACCGACCGGTAGCCTATAAATCGGCTTTTCACTCCTATCGGTAACCTATGAATCGGTTGTTATAGCAACCAATAATTTGCTATCTATTATTGAGGTATTATTATATAATTTTTTAAATATTAGGTATCTTTCGCGATGAATAAAATAAATAAAATAAATAAAATATATAAAATAATTATTGTTTAATTCCAATGTTATGAAAATATAAAAATGTTTACAGCCGAATAACCAGTCGGTAAAGTGTTAATGTAAATAGTCAAGTTGATCGAGATAGTCTATAAACTGCACAAATTATATTGCAAGGCGTTTAGGTCCTTGCTAAGTATTACGTTGGTGCACAAATAATTGTAGTTTTGAAGCATCAACTTTAATCGGTGTCCTTCAGCTTGAAGTACATTTTAGGTAAACAAGCAGCTAGCATTTGCATTTACATTTTTGTATGTAAATAATGCTCCCAATTATTTAAATTATGTATTCTATATACTATTGGGATGGCAACTAAGTCATTGCCGATTTCAAATAAGAAGGAAAATTCAGAATTTTTGTTAAAAAATATAACTTTATTCAATTAGATATTGCCCGTTCTTGTCGATGACCTCTTTCCATCGTTCTGGCAGTGTAAAAATTCCCCGTTCGTAAAATGTCTGGTCTTTGCTATTAAAAAACTGAATTAGGTGTGATCTGACATCATCCGCGTTATTAAAAATTTTACCATTTAAAGAGTTTTGCATGGAACGAAACAAATGGTAATCCGAAGGCGCAAGATCAGGGCTATATGGTGGGTGTGACAAAACATCCCAACCCAGTTCCAATAATTTTTGCCGAGTGACCAAAGATGTGTGGGGCCTTGCGTTATCATGATGGAAAACAACACCCTTCCGATTTGACAATACCGGCCGCTTTTCTTCAATTGCATCGTTCAGTTTGTCGAGTTGTTCAACATACACATTTGAATTGATCGTTTGGTTCTGTGGCATGAGTTCAAAATACAAAATTCCTTTGTAATCCCACTAGACTGACAGCATAATCTTTTTTTGGTGAATCTCTGCTTTTGATGTTGTTTGGGCTGGTTGATCTTGCTTCACCCACGATCTCTTGCGAGTAACATTTTTATAAACTATCCACTTTTCGTCGCCAGTAACTAGGTTTTTCAGAAATGGATCATTTTCATTGCGTTTCAGAAGCGAATCACAGATGCTAATCCGTTGCGTCAAATGAATTTCCTTTAGCTGGTGAGGGATCCATAAATCAAGTTTCTTGACATAACCAAGGGTTTTTAATTTTTATTCAATGCATGTATGCGATACATTGAGCTTCTCTGCAATGTCTCGTGTTGTGCTGTGACGATCTGAATCGATAATGGCCTTGATATGGGTTTCATCCACTTCGACTGGGCGGCCAGATCGTTGTGCATTTTTCAGTGAAAAATCACCAGAACGAAATCTTTCAAACCAATTTCGACACTGCCTTTCTTTTAAGGCTTCATCTCCATATACGGCACATAACTTCTTTTGTGCTTGCGATGCGTTCTTGCCTTTTCGGAAGTAATACAATAAAATGTGTCGGAAGTGCACGTCCTGTTTTTCCATTTTTAAATTGGAATAAAAACAAAACTAAAGAACTAATCGATATAATTTTTTTACTAATTAAAGGTAGAAGTCCACACAGTAAGAAAAAAATATAGGTTAGATGCTCTGACCACGTTAACAAAACAAAAGAAAGTATAGAGTGAATCTATCGACAAAAGCGGCAATGACTTAGTTGCCAACCCAATATTTACATGCCCTTTAAACTGTATATCGTATATAATATTTATTGTACATACTATTTAAATGTAAGGGAGACCGATGATGGTTATAACATGTTAAATATCTCAAAATATACACTCAGTAAAATAAGTCTCCGTACACCTAACTCATAATATTTAAATGGTTAATAATTTTATTTTACGTGGTAGTAAATGAATAATTCTTCTGCAATTATTTTTCTAATTGTCTTTTTTATTCGTGTGGCAAAAGCTATTGTCATACGATTATTATTTAACAAGAAAATTAAACATATATGCAAACATAATCAGTTCAGAACAAAAAAAGTCTCCATACAGGAATATAAAAAAAGACAGAAGTATAGAATAATAGAATGGTTTCTTTTTTTTCCGCAACATTAATAAGTAGATGGACCGCCTTTAGCTTTATGTATGGCAAACATTCGTTTTTGCATACTATTAATTAATTTTTCTGTAACATCACTCGTAATACTGTTCTATTCTAGTAATATCGCATTTTTCAGTTCTGTTTTGTTTTTAATATTATATTTCTGTAAACGCCTTTTTATTTCGTCCCATAAGTGTTCTATCGGGTTAGTATCCGGCGATTGAGGTGGTGTGTGCAACTGTTTTGGCGTATTATAGAGAAGCCATTCTTTAACTCGTCGTGCGCTATGCTTCGGATCATTATCCTACTGAAAGATAAATCTCCTATTCAGTCCCAATTTTCTTGCACTATGGTCCAAATTATCCTTTAAAATATTTAAATACATATCTTGGTCCATAATACCGTCGATGAATACCAAGTTTCTTGTACCTGCAGTATTCATACAACCCCATACCATTATGCTCTCTCCGC
>CM052168.1:4956170-4966845 GCA_028455555.1 Augochlorella aurata | reverse complement strand
TTGTATATTGTATATTGTATATTGTATATTGTATATTGTATATTGTACATTGTACATTGTACATTGTATATTGTATATTGTATATTGAATATTGTATATTGTATATTGTATATTGTACATTGAATATTGTATATTGTACATTGAATATTGTATATATTATTTATAATATATTTACGATTCAAATAATATAATAGATAAATAATATTGCTATAAGAAACAAATCTATTCAATTAGTATATAATTTTAATTTATTCAAGATCAAATTGCTTAAACGAAAAACGTTTTTAGATACTTCTCAACATTGTTTCTTGTATTATATTATATCCCACTTCAAACGTATTCAACAAATCACCGAAACTTGCAGTTTTACGCATTTACTTCAACAGTGTCAAATGAACATTATGAAATAATAAAACCATTATTGATGGAAGCAAAATTACTTGTACAAATTAATACATAATGGTATGCTTTACAATGCAATAACACACGGTGTATTAAAGTACGAAATTACCTTAAGAAAATCGCCTTATAAATTGTCTAATATGCATGAATAATGATGAATTGTCTGATATACATGAGTAATGGTAAATTTTATGATAAACATGAATAATAATAAATTGTCTAATATGCACGTACAATAATAAATTAATCACATTCAAGTAACGATTACTTCAAGAATATTGCAATTATCGTTACAGACGAACTAATCGTTTGTAGAAAGATGTTCGATGAACGTTCGAGATTTTCGAAATTTGGTTCCTGTTGCTAGGTCGTATCGCTAGAATACGAGATCGAGATCGGCTCGTTCATTGTGGAGTGTGCCGCACAGTTTCACGTGTATTTTTGCCCCATGCCGGCGACACGCAGCATTGCTCGAAGCCTGAATATTGGGTAATCTAACGCGTCCAAGGCTAGTCGAGCCTTGAGCCGCCTTTCCAAGTGTTTCACTAACCCGATCATTCGCTCGATCGCAACGGTTTGATCCGAGTCTCCTTATGATTAGATCTCGGATCGCTCATCCGTTTGTCTAGGTGTCCGCGAGCCTGCTTTTCACCGTCTATCTTTCGAGTTACTGACAGGAACAGCACTCTGAGGCGACAGCCAATGACTCGCACGAAATTCTCGATCTCCTATTGTTAATTACAGGTAACTCAATTTTTCTTGATCGAACCGTTTCAGACGTCGTTTTTAATTTGTTAATTTAGACAGATTTTCGAGGTGACTCCGATGCTCCTGCAAGCGCAATTAGGGAGTGAAGTATGCATCATTTTACAGAGTGAGAGGGAATAGAATTTTGTTCGCATTACTGTAACTGTGAATTAAGTGTATTTCTATGTTGAATGAAGGCAAATGTTAAGTGAATCTAGATCGAGAGATTTAGAACGATTAGAAATGGGAAAAATTAGTGAAATATACTGTCGATGGGAATTGACGAATTAATTGTTTATATTAAGATAGCGAGTTAATTACCGAATAGGATGATAAGCAAGTTCTTCAGATATATATTATGCTGATAAACTCCGTAAACGTAATTTTATTGTTCTTAAAGAGATAAATATTGGAATAATATATCTTTTGACATGATGTTCCTTGTAGAAGCGTTCTTTACTTTGTCTATTGTTCACAACATGATGACAATAGTTTTATACTATTTATTTTAATACTATTTAAGAATAATACCATTTATTTCAAGATGACACTTCTAGCATGATAGAAGAATGTTACATTGTTTTTTTAGAGTAACTATTGTTATTAATTGAGAGTTTTATTATTTTTAATAAAACATCCGACAACTTTTGATTTTATTTTTAAAATCTTACTTTTAAAAGCTGTACAAATTATTAATTCATATTGATTTTATCGCAAAAATAAATACAAGAAATATCAGCTAATGTAAAAAATCATTTTTGAAAAAATAAATCATATGATTTTATGTATTTAATCTTGTTGCATTTTCAATTTACAACGACTTGTGATGTTTAATTTCGTAACTATTAAATTAATATAAATTTAATATAAATTTTATTTAAATATAAATTCCGAATAAAATTAGGTCTTCATTTCGTAATTTGATCATATATTTCATTAGTATATTACATTTCATTCATAATTAAAAGAAAGTAATATAATTTTGTGAGTCACATTATAAAATTTCAAAGCTAATGCTCAAATTTTTTCGTTTTTATTAGATTCATGATATTATTCCTTTGCTTTGGTTTGCACTTTACGTAATTAATTTTATTTGTAGAAAATACAACTTATTTCTAAATGATAGTTCTAAATCTTAGCTTTCACTTTCGTAGAACATGTGTAACACGTTTCTATTTTTACTGTCCTAATTTTCTGCCACAATTATGTGTTCGTTTATCCAGTTACAGTTGATTTATTTTGCACTTGATTTTGTTTGCTAAAACTACCATAACATACAATTCTATTGCATCACTGGAAGTAATTCAAGACGCTAATTAACCCTTATCTAGCCAACCAAAATATATAAATATTTGTCAAGCTTTTATATTTAAGATTTCTTTCATAAATTGTCTAATGATTTCCACAAACCTCTCTAGCGCACTAGGATCCTGTTAAACAAAAAATAAGAAGTAGAAAAAATCTGTAAGTCTAATTCCAAATAAAATCTCAAATGGTAGTTTATTCTTGTCTGGAATGTGAAATAATAAAATCACGGAAAATAAAATTTTAATTACAAATTCAAGCAGAAATACATTGTTGGAGTCACTGAAGACTTCAATATACTAGTCAAAGGTTAACTGAACAACTTAGATGTGATTTAACAGTAAACCTTCCGAACACTGAAAGTGACTAGCGTTTGTAGTTCTATAGGAATGGCAAGATATATAGAAAACCCTTTACAATGTCAACAATTTTAAAAAAAGCGAACGCATAACTGGTCAAAACGGACGACATGGTAGGTCTAGCGTTAAAAAATAGGTGTGCATTTTCACTAAAGTGACACATGAGAACGTATAAAAAATCGCTGGAAAAGATATGGCGTATGGATAAATAAATAAAATCGAGTTGCTTGGATATTCGCCGAGAAGGAAAGGAATGATGAGATTGTGGCTATCGAACGACGAGGACCAGTTTGAGATCGTCACGGAAACGGCGCATGATATTGTTCCTGGAATGAAAGGGGCGACGACTCATCACTTTCGGCTGAATCTCTCCGGCTATCAAGGCGACAAAACGTTCATTCGTATCATTCCTTTTCTGAGTTTGTTCATCGCGGTTCCGATCTCCGGTTCTCCGCTCGCGGGACCAGTTTTTCCTTGTCCGAACATGGACCGGTCGGCTCTTACCCGTTGGTTTATGTAGCCCAAGAGGGTCAATTGTTTTACCCGGTCTAACTGGAAAACACGATAATTACTATTTAAGATGAAGACGCAAGAAACAAAGAGTTTCGTCAGAGTGCCGATCCGCGGTCCTTCAACGTCGAACACGGAAGCTTGTTCAGCTTCGTAATAAATAGCGATCAGCATCTCTCTCTCTCTCTCTCTCTCTCTCTCTCTCTCTCTCTCTCTCTCTTTTCCTCGAATCTTCGGTCCATGAATTTTTCTGTAACCTTCCCGCTAATGTTTATTTCATCTCGTTAATTACCGGCGGCGGTATGTGATCATTAGACACGCTCGCTCAATTTCATGGAGTTAGTTTTAGACATAAGAAGTTTTTCAGTTTTCCCGAGGCATAGGAGAGCCGTGTCTTTAGAATGATACGGCGACTGGATTGTTCACAAATACTTGCACTAATTATTGTGTAAGTCGTTACGCTGGAATACCATGAAACTTCACAGGTAAATTAACTATATCTTTAAGGAATTACGGAGATGTAATGATGGCATTGTTATCCGTGATTAGTTAGAGCAGTTGGAGGACGCTGAATAGTTGTAATTAATAATATCATTGGAGAAATTGTTCTCGTTTGTGAGAAACTTCAGATAACGATTGTGCTATGAATGTAATGGACGGCATTGACTTCTAATTTTTTAAATTTTGTTGTACAATGTAGGCCTAATTTTATTTAGCTTTTTATGATAATAAACTATGTTCAGAAATATAATACAACTACAATGCTACAATACAACTATTCGAACAATTGTCGGTAAGAACTTGTTCTCGTTTTACTTTGTTATTAAAATACATTGACTATTTATTTAATATTTCTTGTACTTTAGTACAGACTATTTTTTAATTCAAAATTGGAACCTCTACCCAGAATTGGTACAAAATCTTTTCATTCAAGAACAATTTTTCATTCAAATACATCTTGTGCAACAATTCAATAAGAATAATTCAATGTCAACTTTATGTGTTCACAATTCTACTCAAAATATTTATTTTTCAATAATCTAATAGAATTTAAAAATTCTATTTGATTCGAATATCTTGGAAGTTCGGTTTAGTTCAGGGGAAAGAAAATTCTGTAAAAAAACATTTTCATTTGGCGGAGGTGGATTTTAAGGCAGGTAAACAATTGCTCTCAATATCATGTTTTTCAAGATTTCAAGGTTATTGATATTTTGTTAAGTAGACGACATATTTTTATCATCGTGGCGTAATATTAGAGGTCAAGAGCAATACAATGATCTACGATCGCATGACATTTACGTAACCTTGACTAGGAAAAATCCAGAGATACATGGGAATAAATGTAAATAATGAAGTATCTAGGACGGAGAGATTACCGAAGAAAACTAATATGGACGAAATTAGTTAGCTTATTAATTACCTTGACATAACCTCAATAGGTACTATTTTTCTCCAAGGAAATAAAAATTTCTCTTGTGACATTTTCTGCAGTCGACAGAAGCGAATGAACCACAAAAAGATAAAAAGTAATTAAAATACTTAAGGTTCTTTAAATACATCATATTATTTATTTTCAATTACATCAAATTTGTTCTGAGCAACATTGGACAATATTTGGCAATGTTACTAACAAATCTTCAAGTATATTGTTATGGAAACTGGAAAAGCAATTATAGTTGATCAAATTAAGATGAACCTCAAAATGGAATCCAAAATGATTGGAAATATGTATAATATTTTTAATAATTGTTCTCTTACGATATATACACTTTACACTTTAAGATTAATAAATGAAACAAAAGTATTACGATAGTTATTGCAAATAAATAGAAACGAGTGACAAATCAGTGACAATAATATGTTTCCTTTTTCAAAATCACAAAAATTGTAGAGCGCCTATTAGCAAATTAATAATAATAAAATATTTTATTTAATCCGATTTCTTTGGGTTGGCCTACAAAAATATAAGTCAGAAAAAATCGTCAATTTGCAGTCTAAACTAATACAGAAATTAATACGCAATAAAAGCTACATTGACAAAGAGACATTTTTCAAGCCATTCTAATATTAAACTGTTATTAGACTGCGGTTTACAACTTCGCAGACTGAGAAACTAAAATGTTTTTTCGAATACCGATATATCATTTTGTTTAAAGACAGAATTAAGTTCCTATTCGTCTCCTGTTCCTTACAATTGATGCAGACGATTTTTATTTTTAACACTAAACCTACCGACGTTTTCTGTACATATATTTTTTCCTTTCTTTAATAATATCAGTGAGTTGAAAATAATACATGGGTGACTCGAAAAATTCTTTTACTGTTTTCATTGTTTTGAATTTCACCTGTCCATTTGTATTATAAATGCATAAATAAAATCCCCAATCTAACAATAAATAAAAAAATAATTATACTACTCCAATACTCAGTAGTTTGTTTCCGTATGCTTCTACGTATATTTCAGATTCTAATCCACAGTAATGGGCCATTTTCCGTCCTCTGTAACGCGTACAAAATGTAATCGATTTCATTTTTTATATTTTCTTATGTGATATTAGATTTTGGGGGCCATCAATTGCTATTGTTATCCAGAACATATATTTATTACTTTTATTTTGTGATAAATCAGGAGAAATATTAATATAAAGTATTATCCGAATTATCCATTTCTCCAACAGTCAAATTATCAGAGATAACGGCAAGAACATAAGCAAAACCGAAAGTAGAAGAAAAATAGATATTAAAAAATAAAATACAGGTAATCCTGTTATAATACGGTAGATAGGTTCCTAGAAAATGCCGTGTTAAGAAACGAAAAAAAGGCAAAAAATATTATCTTCATTTAATGTAACCGTAATTTAATAGATTTCTTCCTCATCACTACTTTGTACAATCAAACGAAAACGTCTTTTTACTTGAAAGATATCACTTTCACTTTCTGAACATTCTTTTAGATTTTTTGCACCTTCTATCCTCTTTAAAAAATCTGTAATTTTGGCTTGTTTGCTAGTTCTTATAAGATCATTTCGTGGTATGAAGATAGACAATTTTGCAGCTCCCTTTTGAATTTTCATCGTCCTTCAGCGAAAGAGTTGAGCAAATTAATTATTCCTTCCCGTCATTATTTTAAGGTAATTTAGTTTTTAAATATATTCAACAAAAATCACGTTATCTACTGCTGTAGAAGCACAGTGTTGTACAAAGCTTTCCGCAATTTTCGTATCGTGTTATAGGATGCCCTATTGTAGGAGGGCTACCTGAACCTGTATATTATAGAAAAACCCGTGCAGTAAGTTCAGAAAAAGCGGAAACATTGCATTTAAAAATTTTGCCCTTTAAAAAGCGATTACTTGACCGCTCTGGAGGGTTTCGTGTTAAGCTAAGATCGCTTTACCAGCATTTTATGCATTCGCACGTAACGTTCACGCACACGATCGTCAAAAACGATAATCAGATTGCGCGTTAATTGTGCATTCAGAACACGTTTAGATTTTTCAAATACCGCGAACCACGTACACGACGAAGCTACTCTGAATTTTCTCTGCAGGAATCTGGTCGCCGAAACAAATGTGCCTCTCATTTCCCGGCGTTACACTGTTATAAAACGACCGATAAAAATGCGAATTTGCGTAAAGATGGATCATCCGATAGTAATCGAAGCGTGACGGAACCGGAGGCCGTCGCGAGATCGAATTTTTCTGGATTTGATTGCACATCTTCCGAGGGATACGGAAAATCGATTTGTCGTACGAGAAGCGGGCTGGCTCGCAAAAACCGTGAGCCAGGTCGAAAGTGACGTTTCGTCCGCTCGACAAAACAATGTAATTAGTTTCTTGCATGGTTTCATGGATGGCGTCTTGCATCCTTTTTTTCCGACGACTGTCGGCAATTCGTTCCCTGCCAACCGGACGCGAGGACGCATGTCCCGTGCTCGAATTATGTAACATCGCACTTTCGTCGGTGGCTCTTATGTCAGTAGGCCTTTACCATCGTGCACAGGCACTAACGCGCTGATTACACACGTACACGTATATGATTCCCTTTTTTTTCTTTCCTCTTCTCTCCTCTCCTCGTCTTCTTTCGCTGTCGTCTCTCTTCTCCTAGCCAGCTTCTGTCGCTCTCCTCCTCTCTTCTCCTCTCGCCGCGTCTCGTTTTCAAACCGTGTTTCATTGTGGCCGACGCTAACCTTGTCGCAACGGAGCAGCGATTGCGACGCGGACAAAAACGGAAATTAAGTAACGAGAAAAGAAACTTTTCTACTTTGTTACTGCTTCTCGGAAGAAAAAAATATAATCGCGCTCGCCGTTCGGCTCCTCGGCCGGGGAACATTTCTTCGTTTTAGTGCCGGCACTTCCGTTCGGCGCGGCGACTGGTGACCCTTGCCTCGCGAACCCTGGGTCCGTTTTGACCCGGCGTAACATTCTAGATTCGTCAAAATTCTGGACACTTTTGTGTCGATTGGAACTTGAGATTGAAAGTTTCGATTTGAATAAATAGAATTTAGAAATGCGAGCTTCTCTGTAACAGGTGTGCTGATCAATGTGAAAAGGAGCCTTCGAGATTTGTAGTGTCAAATTTTAATATTTTATTAGCATCAAGCACTGAGTGTAATTTAAAAGAATATGCTCATGGAATTTTAAAGAATATGAATTCACGTCTGTCGTGGTTCACTTCTAAACAAATTCATGATTATAATAGTTACATATATATTAACATACAGTTATGAATTATGTATTTACAATTATATTAGTGAACATATATAAACATATTCATGATATTTCTGATTTTCATATATCGAATATATTTTTAGTCGAAGTGGTTTAACTTTCAATAAACTAAAATGGTACGAGAATAAAAAAGTACAGATTATTTATAAATTGTAAATTATAGACTATATTATATTCACAGAATAAAGAATTTTCAATACTATTATTGAAAATGGATATGCATTATAAACAATAGATCGTTACACTTTTTGTTATTAAAAGCACTGCACATTTTGTTACATATCTTTTAAAATCATTAATTGAGAATTTCTTAATTAATTTTGTAAAAGGAATAGCAGTTTTATTCATAAACTAATAAGCTCCCTCGAAAAACATAATCTAATAATTTCTGTTGCAATCGTTACTTAGAAAAATTTAACAGTTACTTAAAGAAACTTGTCCGTTGACCTTCCATTGATGAAATGTTAACATTAAAGTAGTATAAAATCTAATGCACTAATTTTAAAGGCAGATAAACAATAGAAAATTCGTTTATGTCTCATTATTTATACTGTTTAATCAATATTTGAAATATTAAACGAACGAGTAAAAAAATGAAAAAAAAACAATAAAAAGAAGTATGAAAGATAATTAGAACATTTATGAACGTTCTAATAAAATAAAATGCACCTAGCACAATATTACAAACACAAATAATATAAATATCCTAAATGAATTAGACGATTCGACAATTTCATCGTAACATACGAATTTTATTAGATATCAAATACACTATATATAGACCGAACGGTTGGTATAAAAGTGTGTCAATTTTTATTATGACATCGGCTATTATGAAAACGTAGGTGGATGGATATAGAAAGAATTTCTAATTACGCAATGTACGTGACATCAATACTCGTTAAGAATTATTCAATTTAAATAATACGACCTGACCCATTGATCCATAGAAAGTTTTCATTTTTTCATTACAATAGTGGTTAATAATCTATTACGATTTATTAAGCCGAAGAGAAAGTTTCGAGATATCGTAATACCAATGATCCATAGTGAATGGCGTAACTAGCAATAATGGAGGGGAGTTCTTGGGGCTTTCACCCTGCCAAATATTCGTAAGACGTTTTTGGTAACGATAGCCTCGACGTAAAAGTCAGCTAATAATTTATTAGATCATTTAACGAAATCGAATACGTTTGCGTAAGAATTTCACAGAACGATAATGATAATGATATTCGTTTACATTGGCATTTTAATAAATAATCTCGTCGGCGATCTAATAGATTATCAATAGTTTGAGGATCTTTATGCACCAATGACAAAAAGCAATGGATCAAATGTAAAACAATAAAGACACTTGTACAATTTCAAAATATTATTGTATTATTTGCAACTCAACAAAATAATTCGAGAGAGATAGAAATCCCTAAGTAACTCTTTTTTTTCGAACAAATGCAGACAATCCTTATTTTACGTAAAATCTAATCATTAATTAAGTTACAATAATTACAATCGTACATTTATTGCCTCACACATCACAATGTTAAAGATGATACAATTCGATATTGCAAAAATCGTTCGAAAAGTTTATCTTTCGTAATAATTGTTCAACTTGGTAAAAGTAAAGACGAACAGAAATCAAATGAGTGTTTTTTATATGATTTAATTTATTTTTACGTGTAGAAGAAATTTCATAGATGTGACTTCGGAGATCTTAATTTAACAATGATTATTTTCTCCGTTATTTCAACTCGTAATTTTATTATTTACGATTGCTAGAAATTGATTGCATTAACGCAAAGCTAAATTATTAAATAAACTTGGAAAATTGAAATCGTCAGAAATTCTACTAAAATTTGGCAGTGAAAGAATAAACAAAACCTACAGAGTAAGCATAAAATTTCAAAATAATTAAAATTATATAAATTTAAAATTGTTAAAATTATAGAGACACCTTCAGAGAAAATGATTCAATTTCTTAATCCAACTACATATCGTAATAAAAGTGGCGAATACTGCAAATAAATTCAGTCTTGTCACTCTTACAAATCAGAACAGGTCAGTTACCTTTACTGCTCGATAGGTATAGTGTTAAATGAGGATTGCATGAAATCCAATTTATGTCTTTAAAGAAGCAATTTTACTTTTCCATAAACTTCGGTCACGAATCAGCAATAACAAGATAAACCAGTAATAACACAACACACGTCACTGGAAGCGTGCTTTAGCAACAGTGAAATGCCAGAGGACACAATCTTATCCGATTGTTAGTCGAAAACGACCATGAAGCGTAAACTATCGCCGGGTCACGGCGTCGAGCACGGGAGCACCGCGAAGACGAAATACCGTCTTCGGAGATGGAAAAAAGGCCACACAAGCGAGAATTTCTATTTACCAGCAAAACTTCTCACTGGGAGTGTCGCGTTTCTCAACGGCTGCAAACAGAAGTAGCAGCCGATAATTTAGAAATCATGCTCATTTGTCCTTGTGACTTGCCCTTACATGAACGCTGAAAAGGTCCGAATCAAGAGATCGAAAGATTAGTGTCTAAAGACGCTTAATATTGCTTTAACAGCAAATTGAAACAAGCATATCGAATTATTATTAGCTATTCTATAAATTAACCCT
>CM052168.1:4940591-4956070 GCA_028455555.1 Augochlorella aurata | reverse complement strand
CAATAGAATACAAAATAATAGAATTTCATATTCTAATAAGAATAAGATTGTCTTACAAATGTTTAACACTAGAACTTTTCTTTATTCTGTACCATTTTAATTATTCAGTAAGACAGACATTCATAGAAATTTTTTCTTTTTAGAACTTGTCAATTATCATTTTTAATAATTTCTAACTTGAAATTACTAACTTGAGTATTCGAGTCGTTAATGCAATAAAATGCTGCATTACAACTTCCTCTCAAAAATGGAAATTATTTATGACTCATGTTATGACTAATGTGTTTATAATTTTATTGTGTGAACAACAACTTTTTCATATCAAGGTGTAAAATTTCTTTTAGTTGTTTTATTAATATAGTCCCGAATGCGTTTGAGATATTTTTCATAGAAGCATTTTTGCAATAACAATAATTGTAAAATAAAGAATTGGAATTCAATCGTATTATTATTAGACTGCGGATGTTTGTGCAAAATAAAAATGGTCTGCATCAATTATAAGACGTAGGAGCCAAGTGTTTCTGTCTTAAATAATTCTAATAAGTTGTAATTAACAGATCAACAGTTTTAATTTCTTTGAATTTGTTCACTATTCTATCTTTCACCTATACATTTTTCCCATAAATGCATAAAATCCTCAGTTTCATTATTATACCATTTAAAATAACACAATATTCCCAAGATTAATTTTTTGCGACAACTGTCAAAGCAATTTATTTAACTCTTTGCACTTCGATGACCCCCGTCAAGGAACACAACAAAACTGACGATGGTTACCATATTTTTGAAATCAAAAATTTTTTTTCATAAAATCCGTATCAATGTAATCATTTATCAAAATCCATTCAACCCCTTGCATCGTAACAACGAGTCGAAATCGTGATAAAGATTTCGTATACGAGTTGCTAAATATGAATGTTACTTCTAAATCGAAACAAAATTTGATTCTTCTATTACCAAAATCTATTAATGTTATTCTACAATTATCCTAAATGTACATTATTACAATTATTGTAATTGTACATTATAACAATTATTGTTTTGTTGTATTAAGGACGTTGGTAAAAAGTTGGTTGGAGAAGTGCTAATTGACGTAGCTGTAAAAGAAATCTTAAAGTAAAGCGTTAAACAATCTAACTATTTACAACGTTCTGTTATTTTACATTTTCTTACTACTTCGCGAAAAATGTTCCACCTTTTTTTTAGATCATTATGGACTATTCAAATAATTCCTATTTCTGGTAAGCTGAATGTACCTATTATGGAACGCTTTTCGAGGAGTATAAGATTATCATCGATTGTATTACAACTTAAAAATGTTATTCTTGAATATTTGTGCTATTGCTTGATATATTGATATTCTAGATAACGTAACAGATTTTACAATATTTATTTAATATTTATATAAATATATTCGTTTAACAAAAATGGGACGAACAAAATAGTAAAGTACGAGCGTGTACCTATTATAGAACACCGTTTCCGTACCGTGACCCCGTGTATTATATTCAAATGTCCCCAATATGGAACGTCCATTTAAAATGCTCGTTTCAAAATGGGGACATTAAAAATGAAAGACAGATTCCAATTGTAGCATAAGTCGGTACAATGGAAACATTGAAGTACGGAACAATATGTACTTGCTTAGAGATCCGTATACGAATAAACATTTCTTTTTACATCTGATTGTTACATAACTGTGTTTGCGTGAGTGAAATTATAAATAGCAATGTTTAAAAATATGGTTGAAATTTGTACATCGACTTTTATATATTCTATCTATTTTTTGTTGTATTAATTGTGCTATTGTTTCACGAAGGGGTCACAATCGAGCGGTGCTTAATAATAGGTACATAGTTTTACCTTAGACGCGGCGCTAACAGCGTTAAATAGCGCCCTGTATGTGGTTCACGGTAGATCGGCGTGTGCGTGCGTGTGGATGCCCACGCTAATCGAAATTCAACGATTCCAGAGAGTCGAGGTATAACATCGTCGCACGCCGGGCTTTACGCTTCGTAACAATGCCCCAACTTTCTCCGTCACTTTCATTTTCGTTGGTCGGCTGGTCGACTCTCTCGCTTCTCTCTCGCTTGGATTAGGAAATAGTGCGTACCCCTCCATTTTGCCGGGCCCTCCTTTTTCTCATTCGTATTCCCTCGTTCCGTTCGTCGTCCCTCCACGCCGCAGCCACTGCCACTGCCACCAACACCGGCGCTCTTTGTCCCTCTTTCTGGGGGCCCTCGCGCCACTTCCGGCCAACTCCCGCGATTTTAGAAAGGGTCTCCTACCAGCGTGCTGCCCGTGCCCGTATGAAACCTTTACGCTCTTTGGAGAACACTGATCCAAAGCGAGGATCTACGCCAGGGCCGCCTTATGCAATCGTCGCGTTGGGCACGACGCACAGTACAGTATTGGGTCCAAAAAGCTGGCAAAATACGATTTTTCAAATTTTGCGTCGGACGAAAAATGTTTTCATGAACATGAACTATTGCAATATATGAACAACAGTGTATTGGTAGCAATTCTTTTATTTATGTTGTAGCACTTATTTTTCTTTTCGCCTGTTTCTGAATTATCGCTCGGTTGGTAGGATTGTTTATAAGTGTTCATTGTTTCTTCACAGGCAATTTTTAGACAGGTATACATTATAGTTTTCAGCAATTCGCACTTTTTTATTGTTTGTTTATTTCAGATTATTCAAATTGGAAGATGCCTTATAATTTATTATCGTAGAGTTGTCATGAAAGAAAATTCTTGCGTCATTCCAAAATTCGTAAAGTTTCTGTTTACAATGCAAAACGAATTGGCTACCAGGATGTGCCAATACGGCTTTTACATTATTTTTTGCACTTCGATATATAGAGCAAGGCGATATTAAATTTTTTAAAATGTTTTTTTATAATTCTATGGCTACATAATTATTTCGTATAAGTTAAGATGTTACAAATAAGTTAGTATTTTAGACAAGTTAAGTGAATAAAATAATTTTGACCAGCGAAATCGAGCAAATGGCTCACTCTGTTGTTAACATGTGAGTTATACTAATTTTTAACTAGATTTCGGTGTTCATTTCTATCGTAATGCATTGAACAAACTGAACGTTGCTAGGATTTTTAGGATACGAAAGAGTTAAACTGATATCTGCTGTGGTCAATTTTAACTTTCTAGTTTCGATTTCATGGATCCAATGACTTTGACATTGTAGGAATTTTTGGAGTTGGTATTCGGTACCCATCGCGTTGATTATAAATAAAGAAATGAATAATTAGCGTTAAAATTTGTATCTCTTTAAGATATTTTTAATTTAAAATGATGTACTTACTACGTCGAATAATATCTGCATGATAAAAGTTGAAGAAATAAAGGATTATTACACAGCATAATAATCAAAACGGTGTAAGTTTCAAATGAGATTCAGGCCTTGGCGAATCGAATTTAATTGTCTGTAACAAAATTCATATTAAAAAACATTTGTCAAAAGACAGTCAACTTCGATGCGTGAAAAAGTTAATTTGATTTGCAAAAAGATGAACTTGTTTTGCAACAGGATAAATAAAATCTAAAAAAGACTTCATTTAATTTATTAATAGGTGAATACGATATAATAAATAATAAATTGCGGATGTTATGCACTTATGAAAAAAATGTGTAGGTGGAATACAAAACAGTAAAAAGATTAAAAGAGGTTAAGAATGCTGTTACATTATTTTCAATTTATTAAACATATTAAGATAGAAACTACTATTATTCTTTGCGATGGAGCTAGGCAATATTTATTTTGCATAAAGACTCGCAGTCTAATAAGAGATTAATTTGAAGTGCGAAAAGATAAATACAATCTACGAAAGAATTGTATACATTTAATCTTGAAATTACTATAATTAACAGCAGTCTTGTAATGTCCTTTGTCTTGTAATGCTAATAGACATCCGACTACAAGTCCGACAAAGTCGACCGTGCTGGTACCGACGATATTCTTCGAGGCAGAATTAACATTAACACATTAAATGTTAATGCAACATCACTTGTCGAACCTTTCCGCCGTGACAAGAGAGGTGCATGGGATACGGCGCCTCATACAGGCCACCGTTCAACAGCTACGAAGCGCCGGTTGATGACTATCGACAGTCTGTCGATCAGACACCGTTACAAATCATGCATCACCCGTGTAACCATGTGATTAGCTTTCATTAGTTAAAATGTGTAAGCGTGAATTATTTTTTACTCCCTAAAGCATGCGAATGTGAGATTATTTTTATTAGTTGATGTGTGCGAGTTATTTCTTATTAAGATGGTATAATTATAGTATCATTGGGAGCAGGAATCGATGTATTGAATAATCGAGTGAGGAATGAAAAGTGAGCGGCGACTGAAATTGTTTTGTGTTAAAAATGTGTGCTTTAGAGATTTGTATTAATGTCTTCATTTTTGCATTTAATATTATTAAGAAAATATTATTATTGACACCGTGAACTCTGCGAATCTGGCGAAATCTACGATTGATGTTATTCATTTTATGTTGCTTGAACTTGAATTGTATTTATACATTATAAACAGACTGAGTTTGTGTAACAAATGACTATCATTTGTGACAGAAACGAGTAGGTAACATTTCAAATAGTAGACAAATTAAAACGATTTAAGAATGTTCCATATTATGTTCAATTTACTACAGTTGTTAAACAGAGAAAGAAAGTGGCTACTGTTTATTACTAATAAGAAGAATGCGAATCTTTATTCAAGATAAAAATTTCTTGCGTCAATGCAAGAGGTTGGAGCCAGTTAGACATTTCATTCTTATATAATTTTAATTACTTGAAACTCGTGTATTGATATTTTTCAATCATGACCCATCGTTTTAAATTGCACCATCATGCATCATGTATAAACATCCGCAGACAACTAATTATAAATCATAGAAAAGTCACTTACTCTTGCCACGCACGGAGTAAATATCGAAAGGGTTAGAACACAAAGTGCGATACCGAAGGTGACAAGGGATTCAGGGAAAGAGACAAAGCCATGTTCTTTTTTTAACACGTATATTTCACTTTCCGTTGAAAAATAATGCCGTAAATCGTCGTAGGAAATAATAGAATCTGCACAAACCAACTGACTCGGCGCACCACTATTATTCGCTTGAAGTATATTTACAGTGATCGGAACTCTCTCACGACGTGAGGCTTTCGATTGCGTTTTCGGGGGTTGCCTGACTCGGAGTACCCTCGTCGAATGAACGAAAAGAAGGGGTCGAGGGGGTGTGCGTGTTTCGGGAAAAGTGAGGCATCTTCCATCGTACAGCGATAGCGAAAAACGTGTGCAGTGCTAGCCTACCCTGTTCCTCCATTAATAAATATCATAGAAAAAGACATCCAATGAACAACGAATACTGGGACTATTAGTAGACCATAGTATTAACATCAGTAGAAAACGACGATTTCGTGAAACAAGGGAATCGTTAATCTTTTTTTCCATTTTTATTATTTTCTCCTCTCGGGACGTAGTCGCGACATAATAAATAGCGATAGTTAGATTAAATAGCGATACGAATGATTAGTAGTGGGAGAGAGACTTGCTTGCGGCAGTAGTTAGCGAAGCGAGATCGTCGACTTCGCGGTTTACTTCGACTTCCTCCTGATCTTCGTCTTACAACGTCGAAGTACCCAGTGGTGCGCGGTTAAATTTACCCAAAATCCGTGCGCTTAAATTTACAATTCGGCGAAATCTTATCTCGGTACACAAGGATAGAGAACGACTGCAGAATTAATGCAAGAAAGCAATTTCGACTTTCAGTAATTGTTGTCTTACATTTATTATTGTGACACCAATGGATAGCTGAGTTTCTCCTGATTAAAATGAGTCCAAACACAACGCAAATCGGACTTCGTATATTCGAAGGCTTATACAGGGTGAGTCACTTAACCTGCATAACTTCAGTAAGTTTGAATTTGTTGATCTTGTAAACTTGAATAACTCTCTAGACACAAGAATGTTTACTCACCTTTTAAACCACATTTTTAATTATTTTTCATAGAAAGCATAACTTAAGAGTTGCTTGAGATACGTTAGTTACGCGAGTCACCCTGTAGATTGCTTATTAATTAATCCGAGAGAAGTTTAAATTCGTCCGATTTACGTCGTGTTTGGGCTCATTTTAATCAGAAAAATCTAAGCTATCCATTGACGTTGCAATTATAAATGTAAGCTGACTTTTACTGCAAATAAAATTTTCATTGTTGCAATTTAATTACTGTAAATTTAACCGCGCAGTACCGTAGTCGTAAAAGGGAGCGAGGAAAGGGCGAAAAAGAGAGAGTGCGATAAAGTTTAATGGTCGTAGTCAGGAACATGCGACATTTACACATCGAGTACATTATACGTCCGCGTTACGTCATCTCGCGCATTTTCGTGGATTTTCCGCCTTACCAGCGATTATCGTCGCTGCGAGTGATTCGACGACTATCGCGTCCTGCTGTTCAAAAAATACAGAATTCTCGGATGCGAATACTCTGTCCGAATTCGCTCTGTTCTATACAAATCCAGTGCTTCGATCTTTTTACACGCCGATGCGAAACAAGCTTCTCGCACGCGCGACGGAATCTTACGAAAGAGTTGGCTTCGATGGTGACGCTTTTATAAATCTATCAAAAATAATTGTCAGTTTGAAAAGCGCCTCGCAGCTTTGCGTAGCGTACAGCGTGAGAAAAAGATTCATGTGTAGGACACGGAATGATTGAATTTAATTAGACGAGGCTCTGCGATCGATTTCGTATAGTCAATGGCTAGAGCTCGGCGAAATGAATTTACAAGATAAGTGGTATAATGAACGACATATTAGTATACATTTCTCGGCAGTGTGTTGATGTTTAAACATACTTGAAGAAAATTTTGTTTATTTAATGCCATTGTTAGTGGCATTCTGTATGCATTGAAAACTATCTTTTAACGATAATAACAGTTTTCTGGTGCAAACATAAATGAATACATAATATAGTAATTATATCAATTTTTCAATTTATCTACATGACGAATGCACCACTACGTGAAGTTAATTTTCATTATAAATACTTCATTTTCGTACAGACGAAAGTTATGAAAAATATATAAATTTCATGATTTTATAATTACACAGAATATGGCAGAATGGGCATACTAATTCGTCGAACATTGAGCTCTAATTCACAAAGAGATATCACATGTTCATTGTAATACGCGTCGAACCATTACCTCTGAATAATACTGTGTTAAGTTCAAGAGAGTACGTATCTACATACAGTGTGTGAGAATTAAACAGAGGCAGCACTTTGTTTCGTACATTTGCAATACCATTTTGAAATTCATCCTCATTAATTGTCTAGATCGTGACTTTCTTATGAATCGAATATTTACAACGATTACATTATTTAGCGACTCAAGTCATGAATGTTATATCAATACTATGTACAATCATTTTTGACGCTGATTATGTTTACAGTTTGTCACTCTATTTCTGTATCGTTGCATGTAATCGTCAGACTGTGAATATTTACACGAAACATTGATGTTCGAAGTCCATTGTCAGAGACAGGAGCTAGATGAAAGTGCGTTTCTTCTTCTAACGATATTTGAACAAGTCGAAAGTGGTACAGCGCACTCTTAACCCTTTGCACTCGACGCTATTTTAATTCGAAATCCAAAACATGTTTTATGATTTATTGCGATTTACGCATATGAAATTGAGCCTATTCGCAAGTACAGCATTTACAATATTAACAATCTTTTAATAAAAATTAATATAAACGAATCTGATGTTATTACAAATATTTGGAAAAATATTATACCAACTTTTAGTGGCGCTTCAGAGTCGCCAGGCGAGTGCAAAGGGTTAACCCGGGATTACCCACGTGATAGCCTAGTGCATAGAGCAGTCACGTGGAAGTCTAGTGTCAGGGGTACCAACGTGGAGGTCTAGTAGAATCTTATCATTGACAAAATTTCGTATATTTTAATTAGTAAATAGTACTTTTTTCGTTGGGGGTTCATGGACACCCCCGGGTAATCATGGGTAATCCCGGGTTAAACCGATGTTTCGTATTTAACTCAATCATTCATTTTCGCCGTAAATGCATCAAACTCGCAGTCTGACCATTGTAGTTCTAAAATAGTATCGGCAGTAGAGTTGGTGCTAATCATTCGATACCGATTTCTTTAAAAGATCTTATAGAAAACGTATTGCAGTACAATGACCAAATTATCTGATAGATTCATTTCACCACGCAGAGATTTAATGAAAATAAGAACAGTGAAAATAAGAACTAACAAGTTATACGGGACGAAATTGTGCGATGATTGTTAGAAGATGATTAGCACCAACGTCGGTCTCTTTCGATCGTCTGGGCCAACGCGCAATCAGCGTCTAGAAGAAAAGGAGGACCGTGACATCATTTATGTTACATCCTGTAGAATTCGCGCAACCTGACGCGTCGAACATCAGTGGAAAATCGTTGCCAAAGAAATGGACAGTTTCAACGTATTGTATAAGAAGAGCCGTTCGATATAATCTCTCAGAAAATGCTTCTTTAATAATGGCGATTAACGGACAGTGGGGTCCAAATGGACCCCGAGTACAAATACAGTTCCTAGATTGTCTAGTTTTAACAATTAATTGAAATTTTCACGTTTCACTAAGGATCGCTTTAAAAATACTACAAGAAATTAAATAAAATAAAAGAAAATAAAAAAATAAATTAACTAAATAAAATTATAAATGATCTTAAGGATGGATATAATTTTATCAAAGAGGTTCGTTGTTAACACATTGACTGACAAGAAATCTTAACACGTTTAAAAGTCATTTAATTAACGAAACCGAAACTAGAAAGCTAATGTTTACTATAGTAAAAATTACTTTAACTCTTTTGCATTCTAAATATCTTAATAACATTCAGTTCATTTGAGTATATTGCAATAAAAATAAATTTCAAAACCTAGTTAAAAATTAGCGTCACTCATATGTTACCAATGTGACAGGCAATGTGTTAATTATTACTTTTTAAGATTATTAACAATGGTGGAAAGATTTAAACAATGGATCGTACGTGCTAAATACGTTAATGTTACTGAAAATACACCTACTACATCGATACTATTGCGAGAATAATAGTGAACGTATTTACTGAACACTGTTAAACTGCAAAAACGGAACTATAGGAATATCTGAATCAATCAGGTCAAGGCATGTATCAGTATACGCAACGGTTCCTTTTTTTCTCAAATGTTGAAACTACCTATCTCTTTTTCGATAACACATATTTCGTTCGACTTTCACAGTGTAGTTAAAGAAGCTAATAGCAACTTGCGAGAAGATTAAACTCGATAATGAGTTTTCGACGTGGTTGCGGCGTTGATTGTGATCTCTTTTTTTCCCCCCGATTGTTTATATGTAACTGCAGAACTGGTCGCACCTGTTAATCAATAATTAAAATCGCCGAGCCGACTTTCAAGGCGACGGTTAATTGATTCGAGGCAAGTTAATCTCGCAGTTATGCAATTTGATTTTAACTAACTGCGATAACTCTCCGTTACGTTGTAATATTTTGAAAAATCTAATTTTCATAGGAAGCTTCTGTCCTTTGAGAACAGTAATTTGTTGCGTAACTAGCATAATAAAAATGCTAACTTTTCAATTTACTTATATATTTTGCTTGAAATTAGTTTGCTCTTTCAGGGCTTTCAGTTCTTATAAATGCAATCTCTTAAAGGATACAGTTCAATTTTGCATACTTTCGAACTTCAAGGGTGTGTATAAAATTATTTCGCATCTTTGGCTTTGTTACATAAAACAACCTTTTCCGGAATTCCACGCGTAAACTTATCTTGTTATAAACACCGTCGTATATTTGTCGTTAACGTAGAACTCCACGGACAGTTAATTTCATGGTTACACAAGAAATATTGGCTGTGCGATTAATTTGAAAGTTTCGTGGATAAAAAACGCGGATATGTTACGAAGACAACGACGTGTAACACATGATAGAAAAAGGGAGAACGTCCATTACATTGATCGCGTTATAGTTATCGCACTGTTTTGTCGCTGAATGTTATGGATTTTTACGCGTGCCGATCGACGTCGAGTCTTGGGAATTTTCATCGGATTCATTTCCTTTGGAAATTTTGAGATTAAGTCATACGGTGTATGTATAAACTTCTCTTATGTAACAGAAACACCGGTTAGGTAAATTCCTTATGTGAAGTTATGTAATTCTGCTTTTAACACGAGTTAACCTCAACCAACGAAAGTATAGTTTGTTCAAAATCAAGTTTTGCGGATTACTTGAATTTTCTTGATAAGTTGGTCGCCTATGCTTTACAAATATATGCGATTTACTCAGGGTACATATTTTTTGCAAAATTTAGACATGATTTTGATTAGTGACAGTTTTGATTTTATGGAAGATTAGGATTAAGCTAGTTTTGATTCTAACATGAATGATACTTATTAATTGCACATATAAAATAGTATTTCCTTTACAATTGAGATCATTATAAATAAATCGGATGTTGAAAGAAATATCTGAGGAAGAGGTCTCCATATCGTGATAGTTGAGAAATGTAGTGTTTAGAGTTTAATAGAATTAATAAATAGTTTATTCGTCGCTCTCTGTACTCGAAGATTCGAAAAGACTTTGAATTTATCGAAGTATGCGACTATCGTTCTAAGTGACAAACGACAAAAATGATTATAAAATTTCATTTATCCAAGTTGGTATGAGCCAAATTGTTTATTGATTCAGATCTCTTTATTTTAAAGCTGTCGAGGTAGATAGCCTGTTTGAAACTTTCTTTAAGAATTGTTTGATGACAGTGATGTTCATCTTTTAAAATTTTTCCATTATAATTTTGTAATGTATTATAAAACACAACAATCGTCAACATATTGACTGTCATATGCGGGGGTGGCACCATTGTTTAATCATATTTCTGTTCATCATAGATGTATAGAATCCACTGTCCAATTATTACAAAATGTTTTGGTATGAAGAAGTTCGGTGAATCGTTTTCCATAAAAGTGTCTCTGTAATTTTAGCAATCTTAAATAAAAAAGATTGAGACTAGTCACGACAGATTTAGGTTCAATTGAATATACCTGTCACCGCGTTAATGTGAAGATGAATTCGACAGTGCAAACCTTGTGCACAGTAACTAATCCAAATACAGTGTCGCACCAGGGATCACAACTGTAACAATCAATATTTAATAAATTGAACATTATGTGGTGTTTTGGATAATTTCTTTTACATTTCTCGATTAATAGCCTCAAGTTGAATAATGAACATAATTTCGTCACTGATTGTTCCACAAAAATTTGTTTAAATAACTGTTACTTTGGGTCCCTGGTTCGCACAGTAATCGAAACGCAGTGATCGCGATAGGTATGCGGAACTGCAGTTGAGAAGCACTGTGATTCATCGAAACTCGGTTTCCAGACTGTTGAAAACCCGCTAGACCGTGAAGGAAGAATGGGAATAGAGCAGAGAATAAGTCCGAAGGGGCGCCTGTGCAACGACGATGCGACTTGCACTTGTAACGTCGGTTGCGGAGATGCAGGCGTCATCGCGGTTTCAGCTACTGCGTCGCATCTACCTGTCACGCTACAAAAACGTTGCGCGCTTCAAGTGCATTCTTCATTCTAACTGCTATGGACGGATGTATACACGTCGATCGTTTCACTGAAGATCGGGCCGCGCACTATAATCGGGATCGAACGATTTATCACCATTTCCCAAAAGACCAACGCTTTCGCATTGAATCTGTATGAAAAGGAATAAATAAGTCAGTAAAATTTGCTAATAATTAAGAATTGTAACAACAGTATTTTAATTTACAACTTATTTTGAAAATAGCTGTTTAAGTATAAAGTAATTATAACTAAATTGGAAGTTATTCTGAAAATAATAGTTTAAATTTGAAGTAACATTATTTACTGTTTTTATGCTTCTTGTTTTTGTTAATAAGGAGGATGCGTTTGCTTTCAGGATATGCAAGATAAATGTTATTGTTTATTGTATATTAGAGAGAGAAATTCTTTTATGAGGCTATCTTTGTAATTTTATGCAGATAACTGCAATTATTCAGTTTAATTTCAGAGATAGAAAAGTATCATTAATTAGTAATTCAACTAAATTCACATCTCGTTCTTTCTCCACTATGACGTTTGCATTAGTATGCAGCAATTATAACGGTACACACTTAAATGCACCGAGAAAGGATCGTGCGATTACACAAACGTTGGTTCAACGAAGTGAAATCGGCCATTAGAGATCTTCAAAAAATGCAAAATATGTTTCAGCCAATTAAGTCCACAGTTTCGAACGAATTTCGAAAAGATAACGTGCAGAAGCTACACGCTGCACGGAGGCAATTATTCCGTAGTACGGTTCGTTACGATTCCGAATGAAGTTGGAAACTCGTATCGAAGTATCGGTAAATTATTCGATCCCGATCACAGCAGCAATATTCGACCAAAAACCGGCCGAATCGACGGACTTACGCCGACCCGTCTGTTTTGATTCTCCGGTGTCCTCGAAACGGAATCCCTAAAACAATACGCGAAAACGCCCGACACATGCCGGAGGGGATGTCGAGTAGTATCGTCGGTTACAATCGATAATCGCGGATGGGCAGAGATTTTTAATTGCGCAGGGTTTGATTTCCACTTTGAACTTTCGTTTCAGTCGTGAACGAGCCGATCGCCGCGAGCTTCGCGTACTTTCCGACGCAGTCCGCGTCCTCGTCGCATTCGCCTCCCGCCGTCTCATTAGCAAAGAGTCATTGTTCCTCTCGATCGGTTTGGGCCTCGAGACCTGTTCACTTTTCGAAATTGTTCGGGCGAAGACAGTCTCGCGAACGTTGCTCGTGTCCGAGCTGCTCACAGCTGTTCCAATGATGACCGGACGGTTAAGGGTGGTTTAGATGAAACCGCCGAGGGCGTCGTGGAAATCTTGCAAGTAGGCGAGGAGTTGAGGCATCGTCGGCCGGTCCCTGGACAGGCCTAGCCAGCAGACCGCCATCAGGGCGAAAAGCTCGTCCGGGCACGGCCTAGGCTGAGCTAATCGATAGCCGTCCCGAAGACACGCCATCATCTCGAATGGGTCCACTTCGACGTACGGCTGCTGGCCCAGGGTTGCTAGCTCCCACAGGAACACTCCGAACGACCACTGCAACAGAAATAAGATCGATTACAGCGAATATTCTATTGATACGTATGTCATTTATGACTGGATCATTACGCATTTATGATATTAAATCGCAACAGAATGTATAGATTAACGAGATCTAATTTTACTTTTATTTTACCTGCACAATGAATAATATTTTAGTCAACTAAGGAAACCTTCCATTCGTTATAATTTTTGTCAAATGACGTGCGAATTAGGCAGGTGCCATTCTATATCTCGTATAAGTGGAGCAAAATGGTGATCATTTTTGTTCAAAATGGATAGACATTTTTTGTAGATTTATTATAAATAGACTGTGGACGTTCGTACAAAATAAAAATTGTCTACCTCAGTTGCATCAGACCATCTAAAATAAAAGTTTCTTTTCCTAATTAGCGTAATAGATTGAAAATAATGTAACAGTATGCTTTTCATTGTTTTGTATTCCAAACGCAAATCCGAGATTACAAGATTTCTATTATAATTGTGGATGCGGTAAAGCGGACATCGCGCGAAACAGGTCCCCACGAATTTTCATAGATCAATCAGATCTCCAGGTTTCAACCACCCTGTTCGACCAATTCTCGATATTTCTGCCAAAATGTAGTTAGCGCCAAGTTTCGCTATTGTCGAAACCTTGAGGCAGCGGTATACCGGAGTGCAACTAGGCGATGCGTTAAGTTATGGTGCGACAAAGCGCATAAAATCGGAACACGATGCAATAAAGTTCGATAGGTTGGACACGTTCGTAGGAACCATGTATACCGGAACCCTCGTTTACTCCTGAATTTTATTGGAAGCCGATCGCTCGTTGTCTCCGGCAGACGCCGAGGCGTCAACGTTTTATTGGCATTCGATACAAATTATGAGCATACCACGTCCGTAGCTGTGCTATATTGATTGTGCTGGAGTGTTTCCAAGGCCATCCAGCGAATGGGTCTGTTCTCATTATCGCCGAGACAATGATAATCCTGAGGAAAGAGATCTCGCGACAGAGCAGTGTCAGCTAGTCGCACTCGAAGACTGCTTGGCTCGATCAGACAATTTCGGGCGGCGACGTCCCTGAAATAATCATTTGGTTAGATTCTTACATTTGCCAGAACAAGTTCGGCACAGATACAGTACAGATTATTTTGTGGAAAAGAATGTCCGTTGCTCAAACGCGACTTCATTGTACTCGCGTTCTTAACAGCATCGCTTCGGAGTCTTCAAAACTATCAGGTATATTACAAAATTAAGACTCTATAGTAAGAAGGAAGTTCAGTAGAGTGGTTTGGAACTACCTTGTTTTTCTCTTTATAATATAGAAATAGTATGCCATAATTTATTTCTATCATAATATAAAATTCAAGAGTCGTTTTAATAGAGAGATATAAGAATTTATTTGCAGGTAGCAGAGAAACGTCTGCTATTGGCTTTAAAATGAATGAAAAGCAGCAACTCTTTATCTGAAAATTTTACCTTTGAATAATTATATATGTTATTTATAAGTATTTAAGGATATTGTTACAGAATTTGCATCTTATTACAATTATGAAGATGAACATTTTCGTATAATTTATCTTCCTGACAGTTAACTTATATATTTCCTATTTTGCACGAAGATCTGCAGACTATTCATGCATGTAAAATATATATGTATATAAAACATGAGACATTTTCAACATTTTCATAAAAAACGAGTCTACGTTCAACACCAGGAGGTCTAATATAGCAAGTTTTGAGGCTGACTTCCTCTTTTCTTACATTTATGAACATGATATTAACGAAAGTCTGAAGCACTCCAGATGCATAATTTTTAGTAGTTCCTAACTGGGCTGGTGAAACTCTTTACTCTTCCCAAGGGTTAAAAGCATAGCATTAAGTGACAAAGACAATTACCTGTGTAAGAGTCCGCGGCCGTGCATGAACGCCCCTGCCCTGGCAACCTGAGTGCCAACGTGCACGAGGTCCCTGGTCACAGGATGATGATTCCCGTCGGTAAGGTATAACTTTAAATTCAGCTCTCCTGCCGTGCTGGTGTACGCCAGCAAGGGACAAGAACTGTCCAAGCAGGCTGCAGCCAGCGACGCAATGTTCGAGTGCATTAATCCAGCCAACTGGGAGCCCTCCACCACCAGTAAAGATGCCTGATAAGCGGACGCCACTTCTAAAATTTCAAAGTTTTCGCATTAGTTCGACGTGACACCGATTTCTCGCAGCGCAGCGCACTTTGAAACTTAAGACTGGATAGGAAATGTTTGAAGTTACTCTACGGCTATTGAACCATTGGCGATATTATTT
>CM052168.1:4927645-4940491 GCA_028455555.1 Augochlorella aurata | reverse complement strand
TACCAAAATAGAACGTATGCCGAACGCAATTACGTAAACGGGAACGTTTAGAAAAAAAGAGAACTGTCAAATCAATTGTCGCCAATGATAAAACATTCGCGGGCTGTACTCTGTTATTATTTTAGATTATTGTGTCGTGTAATAAATGCACAATGTAATAAATGTAATAAGTAAAATTTTATGCTATTCGGTAAGTATAATTTTGTGCAATAATAAAGTATATTTGAACAAATGAAAACAAATGCCTGAGAATAAGCTTAATTACAATTTGTATTACCTTCATAGTCCATTGGGAAAAATATTTGCCATAAAATTCCAAAAAACTACACATTGTTATGTATTTTTCTTATGCTTTTGTTCATTTTACGTCTAAAGAAACTAAAATGATCAGTTATTTAATATTATATACTAATATTTACTCTTAGCAAGCTTATGGATTAATCAGACGTTTCTTACCTGTGACAGTTTTAATGATGACCTCCCGTTCACGGCCAGCCAGCTCCATGGTCCCCTTGTAAACGCGCCCAAAAGTGCCTTCCTGTACTAGGTTGCGGCAGTACAACGCGGACCTGGACACGGCCAGCGCCCTGGCCTTCTCGCAGGGATCGTTCGTCTGCAAATTAACAAGGCGGAAGTGCCGCGGACATTAGAACCGCCGCTCGGCAAAGAGATTCCTAAACAATTCGTGACCGTATCCTAGCACCCGATAGTCGCGTCCGGCCTGCATAATTCATCACGGTACAAAATCCCGGCGCGATGGTCGCGAGCTGGGCGTCGCACCGGAGGAACTCATTAAAAAAGCATTTGTCGCCTGTAACGGAACACGAAGAAGATCGCAAAGTCCCCGAAGGACGAGCGAAGGAAGGAAGGACAATCCCTCGGCTCCGTGTCGTCGTTATATCGTCGCTCCTATCGCGGCCACATTTCCCATTGTTCCTCGACGGTTTTCCGCGCAGGGTTCTCGCATGCCCGAAAGCTGCGGAGTGCCGAACGAGAGGAAGGGTGACCGGTTTATTCATTAATTTCAATTTTCCGGAGTTTTGCCTCCGGCCCCTCCCATTCCATTTGCACGCGCTTAGGCGTGCGTGGTCCGGCTCAACGTGTCCGGGCGTGTTCCCGCGACCCGTGGGCACACATCAGCGTCACGCCGAGGGAAAAAAGGCCAGAAGACAGTCGGAAACCAGCCCCGGGAACGTATTAGCGCGGGCGCAAATTACTGGACGATGTATTGGATTTGGAAAGGGCACGATGACAGTGGCGCGACCGAAGGGATCAAGGGAGAAAGCCGACTGGAGTCCAGGCTGGCGTCATTTGCCGAAACTGCGGACGCAGATCGACGCCATCCAATGGGCTATTGAAACACGAGAGACGACTGATAGGGAAGGACCACGGATTTGAAAACAAATTGGTGTGACAAATATCAGCATTTTTAGGTAGTTAGAAATCTCATCGTAATACCTTGATACGAGCTGTAAACAATTAAAGATCGAGGAAATTTCGGTTTCGTTAAGACTTTTTAAATTTTCGACCGATAATTGTCACAAATTTGCATGCTCTTATATCTTTTAACTCCTGTAGCTTGACTCTAAAGTAAAAGTACCTATTATAAAACACTGCTCAATTGCGAGCCTTGCTTGCAACATGTTAAATAAATATTTGATAATTCGTTACATTATCTAGAAACGTCAACCCATCGTAGTATAAATATTCGACAATAACAGTTTTAAGTTTTAACAAAACCCATAACAGGTAATTTACCTTAATTAATATTGATTAGTTGATTGAACTTTATAACTTTTTCGATCGAAATAATTTCGTAAAATAAACAGAACATTAATTTTCATCGCATCTCTAGATTTACTTGAATACATAAGTATTCAAGATAAGAAAACAGAATTTTATTCTTATTATAGTAACATTCATACTTATCAGATTGTTATTGAAAATCTCAATCATGAGACTCCTGAAAGTTCGGCAAGGAATTAAAGGTTCTTAAATAAAGTAATAAATAATTCAAATAAGTAGATCGAATAATTAATAACGAATAATGAATAATCGTTATTCGAATAAACTGTCCCACGAAACAGAATTCATTCCCATAATTGTCTCAGATGAATATTTATTCGAAATAATTCGAATAATACCCAACTCTGGTATACGCAGCACGATTTTCTCGTGCAGTCATATTTTAGTATAATACCTCTATAACCATATTTCGATATAATACCGGCACAATGCCGGTAAATACTCTAGCAAAAAATAATCAAAAATTAGGTGAAATGAGCTTGCGGTGATATCGAGCCAATGATATTGCGAACTCCGTATTATACTTGCCTGGATACAGCTCTTTTGTTAGTTTAGTGCCTGCACTATCGCTAAACCACGGATTTTACGTGTTTATGGGAAAACTGCGCGGTTGAAACACGAAGCTACGAGGACATTATAATATTATTAGAATGCGGATCTTCATGCAAAATCAAAATTTTGCAAGCACAAGTTTCCTCCCTTTTTAAATAATTTTAATACGTTGAGACTGATGCATCAACATTCTCAGTCTCTTTTGATATTTTTCATATTTTTAAATTATGCCCACTCATTTCTGCCATAAATGATAAAATCCGCTGCTTAATTATTACACCTACTGATCTCTGTTTTTTACAAATTGGCTTGGACTATTTCTAGTTCACATAAATATCCACGGTTTTGTAATCACCTGTGCGTCAGCATATGCGTTAAAAATAATTAAAACATGTGGTTGCACAATCCTCGACTTATTAAAGTTATTAACTCTTCAAGTATTTTATTTCGAAAGTCTGCACCCATGTGATTGAAAGTATTTTTTCCATTTTCCAAAAGTATAGTTAAGCTTGCTAGTATAGCTTGCTGTAAAATGATGAGTATGTTTCCTGACTGTTACGTTACAGTATACTTCTGAAACTTGAAAATCGAATGGCATATGTTTATGAAATTTGGAAAAATTTTGATCGACTGTAATTTCGATTAACCGGTTCGCATGAGTTTGTTTGAACCTTCTGATTTGATTGAGAAATGGTTTGCATTAGTGTTTTGCAAATTTAATTGGATCAGAGCTTGACGTCCAATTACAGCTTATCTGAAATTCGATTATAGTATGCATTGGGGAGAGACGTATGATTCCGACTAGTCAGCTAGACCTCAATTATACCGTTAATAAACTGTATTTTATATAATAAACAAATTAATACTACTATCTGGTAGAATATATTTCGGGATTATTCTTTTTACTTCGATTCTTTCGATGCTAGCGAAATGTCGACAGGTAAAAAATAGTTTTATAAATACTTTAAAGAATGTTACATTATAGAACTCTTATTTATTTATGCCTAAATATGATTTCTTTCAATGAAAACGTTTTATTCTTTGAAGTTAATTATCTTTGCTATAGAATAAATGTTCAAATTCATTGGAAACAGAAAGCCTTGCGAATAAAGTAAATATTTTATTTTGCAGAAAGGTAAATTATAACAATAACAACACTTTTTAAAATATATTGATATATACTACGTAGTTACAAGGTATCTTTAATAATGTTTAGTGAGACAACCGTAAATTAAAATTAGTTTTTCCTAAACAATACTTAGAAGCAGAACAACTATACACTACGATTGTTTAATTAAAGATCACAGTGTCCAGAAATATTGTTTATTGTGAATAGCCAAAATTCAGACAATATTTCTGTAATTATGACAGTTTAATAAACGATTTATCATGAATAAAAAGGAAAATGTTATATGGTTTATCTTGTATATTGTGATGATAATAACATTAAAAAACATGAAAAATTAAACTGAGCGGTCTTAGTTTCCGCATCTAATTAAGAATTCTATCTTTTTTGTAAACAATTATTGAATACTTGTTTACAACCTTGATCTCAATGCAGATTCGAGAAAGCCTCAATTTCTCTCTGAATCCTCATATACATGGGAACTTAGCAGGCGCAGCGTTTTATTTGCTGGCAGACGCGGTTTCGTCAAATTCAAATTGTCTCATCACGTTTTCATTAACAAACGAAAAATGTGGAAATAAAACAGATAAACTGGGAAAGGATTCCAGCGCAATGAAAATGAAAGGATAGGGGACGACGAAACGAAATCAACGAATGGATGAACCACGCCGATGAAAGATAGAGATAAAGAGAAAAAAGGAAGAACGGAGTGAAAGCAGTCCTCTTTTTTCGGTGATGAAGTGCATCGCCGATGCTCGCTTAAACAATTTTTAAAATTGCAACAATGGGCTGTTCATTCTAAACGGAAACAGTTGGTTTTATGAATGGACGTTCGATTCGTATAACTGAAAATTACTCGATACACGTTAATTTACATTTTTGTATGAGAGTGTGACGATATTACAGTATTGTTTCGTGTGCAATTTCACTGACATATTTATTCGAACAGTTTTGCTGGATATTATTTAAATATTATACGTATACGTTTATGATGATCACTTGTTTTTATTCTTTACTTATACGAAGAAATATGCGTTAATTTTTATTTGTCACTGAAATGAAGAAATATAGACAGCATAATTAAATTAAATATTGATAACAATACTGTAAGTTTAATGTATTAAAAAGTTGAAAAATTTGAGAATATTATAAATATGTCAGCTGTGAAAAAAATCATTTTACTTGAATTGCAATGTACAGAAGTGTTATTTATTTCAAAATGTCATTGATATTATCATTAATCAGACAATATAATTTTATCTGTTTGCACATGATATTTTATTATGTTTTCGTCAATTCTATTAATAGTGTGAATGATACAAATTATTTGCAAACATTTTTCACGCTGGATTTTTGGGAACCAGAAATATTATAAACGGTTAATATCAGTTGTGAGTGGATCATTGTATCTCTACAAAATATTTTTCTGTGTAATAGAGAATTAAAAAAGAAGCATAAATGACGTCCTTTCAATAATAATTTCAGATGTCCTTTTAATTTTCTACAAAAATTCAGCATAATTACAATAATATCAAATGTAAACATTTTAAGCTAATCCATACACAGTGACTTCAAAAAATAATTCTTACACCGTTTAAAACATAATAACTTCTTCAAAATTGGACCGAACGACTTAAATTTTTTTGAAATCTTACAGTGACTACTTTAACGAATGTCTAAAAAAAAAAATGTTTGCAAAAATTGCAATTTGAAAAAGTTATTCCTTTCAAAAGGCGTACGAATACTACTACTTGCAGGTAACAATACCTATTTTTACAAAAAAATTTTGTTTTGAAACTGCAAAGACTCTCGCACCAGTCTATAAGCCAAGTCTACAGACGAATCGTCACAATCGACAGAGTTTTGGAAAGGTGATCGCAACCGACCAGCAAAAATCAAACCATCTCATACTTGCGAGCGACGCTCGTTAAAGATAATTGCGAGCATGCGTCGCTATTAGTTCAATAGGAAAAAAAAACAGAAGGAAAGTATAACGGATTTGTAATTGCCGGGGTAAATGAATGGGGAACGAAATTGAACCGTCCGACGCTTGAACGTTTTTTGTTGTAATGAATCTAGACTGACGAATCGCTTTTATACAATCACAATCGGGCTATTGATTTAACGGCGCCGCGAGCGAACTTTTTGCTAGATGCGCACGTAGCGGCAATTCGTTTTATTTAGCGGGATGGTATCGTCAAACATCGCCATTTGTTTTTTTCGCGGCGGTGAACGCTTCAAAAGCTTTATTCCCAGAAAACCGGGCTCGTTCTGCTAAAGGTGAGGTGGATTGCCTTCCACTCCCCCCCGCATCAAGAAATTAATAATACATTTTGCGATACGATTCGATACGATTGGTCCGATTGGTCCGATTGGTCCGATCGTATTGACCGTGCAATAAAATATATCGTCTCGAGAATCGTTTCCGAGCAGATCGTTCCATTCAGATATATTAATGGAATATGTTGACTCTTAATGCGTTATTTAATCAAGTCCAGTGGTGAAGTTTGTACTTTAATTATAAAAAATAATCGTGTAACAATAAATCCGGACTCGTTTTAAAGCATCTACTTTTGCAATCAATTTGGTCGTGTAATATGGAACGGCGGATTGTTGAACGAGAAAGAAAATTGGAATTTTAATTCAATTAGAAATATGCGTCGTTTGCTTGCGTTTATGTTAGTCAATGCGTTTCCAATAAATAAATATAATACAGTTTTCAAGCATATAACTTGAGCGATAAGTTGTGACAGATAAGTAAAGAACGAATCTTTATGCAAAATAAAAATTGTCTACGTTAAATATAAAAAAACATAATTTCGATGAAAATGACTTTTCTTTTTTAATAATTTTAAGTCGAAGATAAAGTTAGAACGCCTTTAAACTGTTCTATTGTGTCTACAGTTTTCCATTTGATTTTTTATTTTTGTTATAAATGCATAAACTCCCCGGGCTAGTTATAATTAATGTAGCTGGATTAGCTATAATTAGTTACAATTGACTACGGTGGAAAACTTTACAATGTGGTCATTATTGGACTGCGGATTTTATGCACTTATGGCAAGTGGTAAAACATAGAGAATAGTGACAAGACTAAAAGAAATTAAGAATGTATTCAAACTTATTGAAATTATTGTATATAAGAGAGAAAAATGTTACACTTCTCTTCGGACGCAGACAATTTTTATTTTGCACAAAGATTCACAGTGATTTATTTTCAATAACTAACTAGTGAAAGATTAATTGGGATTGCATTCTATCGCATATTTAAAACGGCGAAAGTTTAACTCGATACATTACAATTCTTTAATCACGTTTAAGTAATTAACCTGAAAATTTTATTTGCCTTCAAAATAAATTTTTGTATGTTATATCATTCTTTATTTTTATATAATATTTCTCCCGCTAATCCTTTATTAAATTTTTCAATTTAATTACAAATTTCTCTCGTTGTAAGACAATTTTACAAAATATCGTGGTTGCGAAATTTAAGGGACGACTCTTCTCAGGTACAAATTGAAACGTCTCAGAAAACATTTTCATTGTGATTCAATCTCCAATGCATTTCAAGATTGAAGTTTCCCTTTCGTATCGAATTCCTGAAAGTTGATATTCGATTTCCTTTTATTGTTTTACGCAATAGAAATGAGGAAACAAGTTCGATCGTGTAACACCCTCATAGCGTACCCTGTATTATGCGTTGGTAGTATATCTGTTATTCGAAACTCTGTAAAACGAATGTAAGAGTATGTCAATTTTATGGGAAATCGCGAGTCGATCGATTGAACTAACATTTATGTTGATGCAGTTTGCGTTCGTCAAAATCAACTTTGGAACTTTTCTGGACAGTCTAAAAAAATACAGATTCTTCCGAGGTGTGCAAATTATTCATGTATATATTAATTGGGAAGTCCGTTGCTATATTACATTATAACTTGAATTCTGCATTTTCAACTGTTAACATTTTGGAAATGAGTTGTGCGAGCTGTAACTGAGTGGGGGAATTTACTAATGTCGATATAGTATTCTCGGCTTGTTAATAGCCTTACATCGTTAGTTATATTAATTTGTCAACAAATTAATTATCCAGTGAGGAGAACATACATAAAGTTACTTAATTTTGAGACAGTCTGTACATATATTCCTTTTTGAGTTATTGGATCTACAAGATCCAGTAAAATGATGAATTTCGAAATTTTTAATCTGTCATTGAGGTTCGAAAGATGTTATAATCAGAATGCGGATTTTGATTAAAATAAAAATTCTTTAGGTCAGTTACAAGTAGGAAATAAATAAATGTTAATATCTCCTTTTATAATTATAGTAAATTCAAAATCGTGTAATAATATTTTTAAATTCTTCTAATGTCTTCAAAATGTTGTATTTTGTATTTCATCTACATTTTTCTGATAACTCTAGTTATAATAAAACACATGGAAAATCTAAATCAATAAAGCTTCGTCACTTTTGTGAAGCAATATGAACTATAGTCACTTTTAAGTAGAAATGACATCCAATGATCAGACGAGGTCTACTCACTTGGAGTTCCTCATATCCATCACAACTTGTGTCAACAGTTTTCCTTGCAAATAAATCCAAGTGAAAATTACAAAATACTGTAACCTAGCGGAGACATCAAAATTAACTTCGTTCGATAATTACAAAACTATTCGGCCATTTTTAGGTAATATAAGACGAAGAATTCGTTCGTCTAAAATCCTTACAGTAGCCAGAAACACATATTTCCTGTAGCTTTGGCTAGCAGGGATGAAAATTATTCAAAGAACCCGAAGCTTAATTCCCCGGCACGAAATTATCTGGAAAGAAGGTCCCGGAACAACAAGAAATTTGCAACTAAACTGCATATACTACAAAGCTATGCATATTAAAAACATACCGGCCGTTTCCTTTACCTGTGCCAGCGGAAGATTGGACAAAGGTGGAACGCTTCTATCGGGGAAATCGGGAAGGGAACGGGTTTGTTCGTGTAGCGAAGATCTTCTGCAGACAGAGACGGTAATGACTTCTTCAGCAATGGGATCTCAAGCGTATCGTTTTACAAGAGGGATAAGACGCTGCTGGATTACATGACTGGCTGAGTTTGAAAGAGCGGCGAATACGTTTCCTCTGAAATTCAACGCACCAAGTGTTTTAGGAATGTCAATTCCACCTTTCATTTGAATTTTCGGAAGCGCGATGCGCGCGAGAAATCGGAGAAACATAGTTTTGTTCAATTTCGTCTGGTTGATTAAGAACAGAAATGACATTGTATCTCTATACAATTGTCTCTGTGCTATTAATCGCAGATTTAAATAGAATAAAAAATATTTCTTAGTCCATTGCACTCATTTTTTAAAATTATTATGCACTTTACTGTAACGGTTCATCGAGTATTTTCATTTCATTTTGTATTTTCTTTGCGTATACGAAATAGAACTGTTAAAATGCCTAGATATCCCGAGCGCTCAGAGAAAATGCGACTAATCAAAATTCGGATGTCAGAATTACTTTAAGAATAAATCACCATTTTTGCAGCTGATTAAAATTTCTGCTGTTCACGGACGTGTTAAGTCGTCAGGCTAGGAGGCTCATAGTGTACAAGCGTTTCCCTCGTTCTTCGATCAGGAGTCGCTGGTTAGAGATGTCGGGGGTAGAGGGTGGTTCCGAGACGGCAACACGAAGGGTCCCGACATACGCGTACACCCGGTAAATTGATCCAAGATCAAAGCCGAAACAATCACAGGACTCTCGTCGAGTTTCCCTCTTCGTTTCCCCGGCGTCGTTCTCCCTCGGTTTCTCCGGTTGCGAGGAGGGTTCCGCAAGCAGGAAGAAAGGTAACCGCGTGTGTAACCCTCCTCAACGACTTCCTCTTTGTACCGCGGTGCCCAGGTGACATTGCGCCGTTTCTTTCCGACCGAGGAAATTAATGTAAAACGCTGCTGCTCTCGCGGCGGAAATCGCCGGTCAGACTTTGTTATGCGAATGCAGGCCACGGTCAGCTACTCTCGCGGAAATCGATTGCATATTTATTCGACATTTCCGCGATCTCTGTGTTTTTCCCCGGCCACCGTTCTCCGATGTTCCTTTTGTTCTCGAACCGCGCGGAAAACGCGGCGGAGGTTATTATTATTCTGATCGCCGCGTCCATTCGATGCACCGATGCACTTTAACGATCTTTCTGAATGTTTCTTACGCTGGTTGTTGCAACACACTTGGACGACGCTGGAGCTTTCACGGTGCAAATTCCGTTTTACGATGTCGACGTAACGAGGTCGTTCGGTTTCGAAGTTCAAGCGGAGTTTCGATCTTTGTTGTTGCGAGTTCGAGAAAGACGGTCGCATTGTTTACAGACTAGAACGTTGCGAGGCTTCTGGAAACTGAACTATGACGTTTTTCGTAATCGCAACTGCATAAAGAGTGTTGTCTGCATCGTGTAATTGTATTCTAATTATCGGTGTAGTAGCTGTTTATGTGGAAATACTGTTTTCGGCGATAATTATTAACTATCACAGGAGAGGGATGCATTTCGCTAACCATGTTTCGGACAAATATTTCAACGTTTAATCATTTTAATATGTTGCAAGCTACGTGTGTATGGATATTCCTAAACATCTTCAATTCTTCTGCTATTTTATGTTTCATCTACTTTAATTTATCTACTGATTTGTATTGTATCTACTCATTTTTTCGTCAATGCTTAAGAAGGGAGACTCGCGTGAAGCGTTCAAACAAGAGATGGTATTTTGCAATTTTTTAATAACATAATACCTTTATGAAATTTATCGTCGCTTGGTACGTATATTCTTTAACATTTCAAGATACAAAACGTTTTTCTTCATTACATTTTATCGACTTTTAATGAAACATGTTATTTTTTATCGACCTTCCACCGACGGTTTTCATTTAGAATGAAAAATCAAACGAGATTTTCTTCGTAATAGTATTACGCGTCGTATATGTTCAAGGTCTTACGTTTAGTAATTAAACCAATAAATTATTCGCATGAATTCTCGTGCATTGAACATGTTTTTTTCCATTACCAATATTCAAGAAGTTGAAATCGAAAATAAAATGAATGTTAGGTAATTAATGTACAAGACGCCTATCTTTGTATAATTATTTCTTGGTTCCTCATTTCATTACATTAGATATTCTGTTCATTTTTTATTTATTTTCTGTTCGTTTTACGTTTATTTTACAACAGCTTCTTGTTTCTTTTCTCTTCGTCCTTTACATTGATAATTAACCCTTTGCAGTCGAAGCCATTTTAAATTGTAAATTTAAATTTTTCTGGCTTATAGTATTCCCATTTTATGTGGCAAAGTGCATTTTATGCATATGAAATTGATTCTTCTAACTCATACTAACAGTTTTGCTTCTAACAACTCTTTGAATCTAAATTTTTGTTAGTACAAACATTATTTTGTGATATAACGTGATAGAACAATTTTAATGGTGTCCCAGAGTCACCACTCGAGTGCAAAGGGTTAATGTACGCAGTAAGTAGTTTGCTTTTATTACTACTGCCTGGTATAAATATATAAAATCTGGATAAAAATAGATAACATGGTGCACAGTCATAAGCGATAAAAGTATTCAAATACAAAATATTGAGATTAGATTTGCACAGAAAGGAAAGATATCTCTCACTTGATTAAGTACATTGTAAGTACCAATTTTGCAACAGTGAAAGACATGCAATTCTCATATATCATTAACAAATAAAATAAAGAAAGTAGTATAGTACATTCCTCCTAAATTGGCTAACCAGAGAATTGTTCAAGCAAAATGCTTTCTATAAGTAAATACATAAATAAAGCCTAATCAGTTTAAATTTGAATTACACCATAACAAGCAGCTAACAACAGAAAATAATTCTACAAGAAATATAAAAAGTTTTTTATTTTTGAAAAAAGTACTAATTTTGCAACAGTACAAAATATGCAATTCTCATGTATCATTAACAAATAAAATAAAGAAAATAGTATAGTACATTCCTCCTAAATTGGCTGACCAGAGAATTGTTCAAGCAAAATGCTTTCTGTAAGTAAATACATAAATAAAGCCTAATCAGTTTTGAATTTCACCATAACAAGCAGCTAACAACAGAAAATAATTCTACAAGAAATATAAAATTTTTTTATTTTTCTCAAAAGTTTTACCTGAGGGTTAAATGCTTTATCAACAAATTCTTGTTCCGAAAAGTAAAGCAGGAGTGCAATTCAACAGTGTAATAAAACTAGACCGCGGGTACGTTAAGTAAGAATCCTTTTCTCATCGGTATCATAATTTCCCGATAAGTCGTCTGAAAGGAACAGTTCTTATCGGCGGTGCCTCGCGTCTTTCCATATATCGTCCGATTTAGCGGGATCCATTGAAATTTGAATTCCAAGCGACTAAAGAAATCAACCGGCTGGGCGTGCATCGTTCGAAAGCAGCGGCGGAAGTGAATAGAAGGGATCGTATTCTTCAATGGAGAACAGGAGGAGGTAAAAGACCGAAAAAGAGGAGCATCACCCCATATTCGTTCTTCCACGGTAGACTGCGTCCCATCGGAGATGGATAAAAATTGTAAATTGCTGATTTATCCGCTTTATTCGCTCGAGCACGGATGATCGATTACTCAATTACTCTCGGATCCCTTTGTACGGATGATGGGATGTAGCGGAAGACACGTATTTCGTATCGATAAAGAAATCCTCGAGATTTGAGTTGCCACGCGATTGTTTCTCGATGCTAGACAAGGAGCATCTCTATCTTATGCTCCGATTGCGAACAATATAAAATAAAAATAAGTGCGTTGCCAAATAAATTCTGTCGTAAGAATGGAAGATTATTCCAACAAGATTTTTCCTATCACTTAATTATTGATTTATCAAAAAGATACTGATGGAAGATTAAGTTCCTTTCTTTCCAAGAAAATATATGCTCGCGAATTATTGATTTGTCAATACTGTCTGTTCCTCGGAAGAAGTCCGCTGAGAAAACTGTAGGGCCGATTCTCACCCACACATATTGACGCCCCTGCAGAAGTAGGATAAACGCGATTCTCTTATTGGCAGAAGTGATCCTTTCCTATTAGCCCCAAGTTAGTCGCAACACTGAATTTCTACGGAACGAGGAACTCGAGTCTGGTCGATTAAAAACAAATAGCGCCTTCTGACTCCCGCAATCGTCTTGTCCCCCATGGCACATCAAATGCGTATGTTCTAATTTCTATGGGTGCGTGTTTGTGTATTATTTATGTGATCACGGGCGAGAGAGACGCGCGATGGGAGACAGGAGGCGTAGAACAATCGAGAAAAAATGAAGCAAACGCAACAATTACAAGATGCAAGAGTGTTAACTTATCCATAAAGCAT
>CM052168.1:4914174-4927545 GCA_028455555.1 Augochlorella aurata | reverse complement strand
TTCGCGAAATTCGTCGGTGAAGCAGGAATAAATTACAAATGGAATTTTGTCCTCGACGAAATTAAAAGATTCAACTCGAACGTATGAAATATTTTTACCAACACTTTCAGCGATCATTGCAATTTTTCTGATTTGCAGAATTCAATATCAAAGAAAATTAAGGGTTCTGAAATTCTTTCAGTAACTTTCTGTTTAATGCAAATATAATGCGATATTCTTACTTAAATAATATGAGGACAAAGAGTCACTATTATAAAATAATACAGCCTATCGCAAAAAATGATTCATGAAATATTTTTGTAATTTGTATAATAACTATACTATCGATTTTAAGTGTCTGTGACAAAATTTTGTGGGGTTATTTTTACTAAAATTTCGACACGTCAAAATATTGTGCGTGAGATTTGTCTTAATGTTTTAATTTTATATTTAATATTATTGCTGAAATATAATTATTGACGAAATACAAAACAGTAGAAGTTTTGGATGAATTTACAACTTTTTGAAATCATCGAGAGAAATATAATTACTATACATCTCCTGCTTCTTAAAATCAATGTGAAAAGTTTTGAATTTGTATAAAGATCGATAATTCAGTATTAATATTATATTTTACTTTCACGAGTATTAATCTGAATAAAACATTGAATTCTTAGAATTATACTCTCTGCTTATTATTCAATTTTCTGTCATTATTTTATTATTTTCTGTTATTATTCAATTATATCCTTCTGTCTCATAAAAATGCAGAAGGAAAATATGGAATAACTTGAATGCAATTATATTTAAAAAATTACTGAGTTACATAATTCTTGAAGAATTGTTCTTCGAGCTTTATTGCAAGTTAATATTGCCCATGGAGATTTTTCACGATGATCACGAAACTTTCCTTCGGAGTTGTTGCGAAAGTATGATGGATGTTTTCAAACTATTTCGCGAGTGATTTCAACTTGTCCGACCGAAAATGAAGTACATGTCGCCGGCAAATGCTGAGGCTTGAAACGACTTAAAACTTTCACGATTGTAAGATGTTTGTTCCCATTTCACAGTTTACTTTCCAGTCTTATCAGTAACGTTTCCAATATTCTATGCAGAAGTTGTTGCACGCTGTCAACGTCGAATATAAACGGAAAAGACGAGAACTATTCGAATAGAGTAATATATATTTTCGTTAAATAAAATGAATACTGAGGCGTTATAAAGAATACGAGGAATGAACCAAGTTCTGGAACCTTTTAACAGATTTTATTTATAACAGTATTTGTGGAACCTTTTTTGAAAAAAGGTCTCACCTTTACAATACGAAAAATTCCAGGATAAATTCGTTTAGTCCAAATTTATAGTTTTTAGTTATAATTTTTGCGTTTTTACACACAAGATTATTTTTTATATTTTTACGTCTCGGTAAAAATAACTAAGACGTTACTAATGATGTGAAAAATCTTGTTTGTGTAAAAGAGAAAGCAACGAATGTGTGTTTTTATTAATTATTTATACTGCAAAATTTCTTCTGATGTGTGCTCTAAAACAATAAAATGGAATTTTTATTACGCATATAAATTCTAGAATATCTGTTCAGTAAGAACGCTTTTATAGCGATTCTTCGCAATGAAGGTTAAAACTTAAGAGCCGAAATTTTTTGAAAACCATACGCGTCACATTCATTGATCTGTGTATTTACTTCAGCGATTCGATATATCTGGAAATAGTCATACCAATTGTGCTCACTCTTCGATATTTACATTTCTAGAAATTGATACGCATCTGTATTGAATTTGTTAGAAAAATACAGTTTTATTGTTAAAAATAAATAGACAAACTGGTTCTCCAAATATCGAACCATGGGAAAGGTACAAATATTTCGAGCGGCGTAAACCCGCTTGAGAATCAGAAAATCACACAACGGATTTAAATACCGTGAGGAAAATATCGAAAAACTAGAAATATGCTTTCCGTTTTGCAAAATAGTTCTTCGAGGTAACATGTATTTCGATCTAATTTCTAAAGGTATGGTATTTTCAGTATATCAAAATTCTGCTCATTCCGTTATTAAACATACTGACTGAGTATTATTAATATAATACGAAGGGGAGAACTCGTTTGCTTTTTGCCAGAACTTTTTCATTTCTTTTGTTAAAACCGCTCTGTACGATATTATAAAAATCCTAAAATGTAGAATTTAAATTGTGAAAACGAAAAATCTATTTCACCAGTGCTTTCTAATAAAAAACTTTCTATAAAAAAACTGAACTAAATGACTTGAATTTTATTTAGATGATATGGAATCCAGTGTACTAGACAGTGACTAAATGTTTCTTTTTTAATTTTGCTATTACTTGAAATGAAAAAAATGTCTCGTTTTCCTAATTTTTCAATGTGAATCTATAACGAAAATTTAAAAAATGCCTTTCGTAGAAGCTAGTTTGTTAATTTATTCTTAAACTAATCTTGAGAAGCAAATTTTAAGTAGTGACATTTTGTCCAAGTGCTCAGAATAACACATTTTAATAGTTCTACATGTACAATGAATGCTATAGCATTTTCATCAAGCAAATATATTATCATCAAAGTGATAAATAAACGCTATATAGAATTGAATGCATGATAATGCGGCTTATTTTCAATGTAATTATAGCATTCGTGTCATTTTGCATCAGAATGAAAATGATTGCTATAGTATTCGCGTCCCCGAACGTGTTCGTTCAAAATAAGATTATATTAAATTAAATTAAATTAGAAGTAAATGTATTATAAGTGTATTAAATGTGTTCTACAAGTAAAAATGAGACTAAAATGTTATGCAACAAAAAGTATATAATAATATTTTTACATATATTGGTATATTTCATGAAGGTAATCGATTGTCTTAAAATTCTTCCAAACGTTTAAAAATCCCCTTCGCGAATCACTGTCACTAAAAACATTAATATTATTAATTTCTGCACATTTTCGCATAGTAAAATTGACATGGAATTAAAGAATGAAGTCAGCTCTAATGACAGCAGTAATATTCTTTTTGTTCATTGGCGTTTATTGTCTACATTCAGCAGATTATACATTGTAAACCTGATCTAAGTAATCAAACTAATTAACGGAATTAATTAAAACAGTCAAACGTACCATCGCCGCTAGTTTCCATTATGGGCATTTGTCGGCCTTAAATGAGAATTTGTAAAAATTGTCTTAAGGAACGTAATACAATGTGTACTTCAAATACTAATTCATTTCTGTTCGTAAAATAGATTTCAGGGCTAATATTGGCAGAGGAACATTAATATTCTTATCTTGCAGACATTACTTCATATAAAGAGCACCTATTTCTTACGAAATTAAGCTATAACTTTGGTCCGCCTAATTAGCATTAATTCAGACATTGTGTATCGGGAAGATCCGACCCAGCTCGCGGTTATACTTGATCCCACCTCCACTCTTCCCGCGGCCGAATCAGGATGCACCCGGATCCCGAATGGCTCGGTTGCAACCCCTGGGGCATACTTATCCACTTTCACGTGGAGCGTCGACATGCTCGCATAAGCTCGTCGGAATCCGTTCGTTTTGCGCTCGGACTCGCGTCACGAGACACCGGAAAGTACGGGAATACATCCTCAACGGTTCGGCGAGACGATGCGAGGCGCATCCCGTTTGATCGATTCCGCCGAAGGTCCTCGTAGCGTGTGAAATTACCGCTTAGCCCGCGGGGAAAAATTTTCAAAGAGGGTCTTTCTCCCTTTGCAGAGCGCGATATTAGAGGCGGCGAGAAAGCCTCAAAAGCGGCGCGCGATAGGAGACGGAGAAGGCCGAGGAGCGAGGCCGGAGATACCGAGAAAGCTAAAATACTGGAGCGGAGAATTCGCCGAGGAACGCTGCGCCGGTCCCGATATTCTGTCGGATTTATTGGCCGTTTTGCACATGTAAATCCGTCCCGGCACACGATTTCGCAAAAAAGTTGAGCGAAAACGGGCGGAATGCATCGCGCCAACGATTTCAAACATTCCACGATTCGCGTTTTCTTTCCTCTTTTTTTCGCCTGTTTCCTTCCTTTTTAGTTTTGTTTTTGTTTCGCCAGTTTCTCTATCTACACGGCCGTTGGACCCTGTGACTGTGTTTTACGGTGCGCTGCCAGCCTTCGATTTCTTTTACTTCAGTTAGCTTATTTCTACCCTTCGGCTAACGCGTTCGAACGGGCAACGCCGTCGTTCGACGAGGACGCGATAACGATTCCGTCGACGAGACGTGACGAACGCAACTACCCTATTAATTGTTTGCCCGTTTTTGTTCGCGATCAATTGCTGGAAATAATTGCGTTTCTGTGCTTGCTGACACGTGTCTATCTCAGCCGATAAGAATCCCTTTCCTTTTTGTCTGCTGGTGTCGCGTAAACGCGATTTCGCTGTTCTTGCACCTTACGCGCTCGAAGTTGAGATCGTCACTTTTCATGTTCTGCTTTTGTTTAGGATAATTAACAAATGGCGCAAGTCCAAAGTTACGAATAATAAATTTTTTACAGGAAAAATAAGTATTGAGAACTGGCGTAGACCTTGTTTAGTGTTATTAAAAAATAAGAATCAATTTTATATGATAGAAGTGACTGAAAATATCTTGAATAGTGGTATAAGTCAAATTTCTTTAATTTACTTTCTTTGTTCACCATTGACAAAAAATGTGAATTTTATTTTAAGTTCATCTTGCACAATAAAGTTCCATTTTGCATTTAATTGTTTGTACGATATTACACGAAAGTCGAATTTATATTATATAATATTTAATAATATAATAATAATAATATTGTAATTATTAATATTTAATATTAATATTAATATCATTTATATTATTGTTTTTCTTTCTTCTGATTCAATATTTTTCCAGTTGAAACAGGACTTTTACGAGTACAAGATACCAAAGCTACCAGGAAAATGTTAGTAAATCATTTTTTTACCCAAAATATTATAAAATCGTCTTTCATTTTCTTATAAAAAAAAACGAAACAGCTTTCCGAACGACCCACTCAAATGCAGAATAGAATTTGGAATTATTCGAATAAAATTTGACTCGAAAAATTTATTCGAATTATGCTCAATTCTGATACAGAATAATAGAAACTAGTAATAAAATAAAATGAAATAATAGAAATAGTATCTAGAAATAACACGTTAAAAAATGCGTCGGAGAAGATTGTAAGTTCGGGCGTCAAATAAATTGATTAAATACAATTTTCGAAAACGCAGTTTCCAGCAGAGGCAGCAGTTTTGTCTCGGTCCAAGAAAAGCGAAGAAAGTTAATTATTTTGCTTGACGAAGTCGAAGGGAGGACGGGAGTATAAGGAAGTTTAATTCATTCAACAGACTGCGAGGCAGCCAGATTTTCTTCTTCTCATTCGCGAACGGTGAATTCGGCCGCAAAGACCGGCGTGTTCTTGTCGAACCCTAAAATCGTCCTTTGCGCGTCGAGATAGACGCTCGGCAAAGGGGGCGAGGGTGCGAGGGTGTATGCTGTGTTTACTCGAGCGAGCGGATGTAAAATCTGTAGCCTCGGCCCCACAGGGAGCCTGCAAGGGGCAGAGAAGGAGAGATCCAGCAGCCTCGTTTTCCCGTGCGTTATCAGCCCGGAGAGTCTCAAAAGAGCTAATATATCCCTCGAGAGACAATTGGCCGATGCCAAGGCTTCCCCGACGCGAAACACCAACGAGAAGAAAGGGAGGCTGCCATAAACATTCCTTTCCATAAAAACACCCGGTGTATTAACGCTGAAAAATATTAGGCCGCTGAATGCCGCCGTTATTTAAACAATGCCTGCCGAACTGCTGATGGAACAGCTACTTAGCTTTGCATTATAAACGTAACTTCCATCGTAGCCGCAAGAATTTTACCGCACCCTTCTACGGGATGCTTTTATATTGGCTTATTACAAAGTTGCAAAGGAAGTGCTGATCTTTACTTTTGTTTTCATTTTTATAGGTATTTCGCTGCTTATGCGTCGAAAGTGTTGCGCGAATTATAAGTAAATTGCGGAGTTTATTCATTTGTGACCAGAACGAGTATATCTGATTCTATTTTTCCACGATTTTGATTTAATACGGTTTGGAAAAAGAAATTCAATTTCTTTTTCACACGATTTCATTCTACTTAACACGGTTTGAAAAGTTTTTTGATTTTAATTTTAAGGGCAATTATTTCTTTTAACTATAATTTTCTAGATATATTTACAGCAGAATTTCCAATGATTGTTAATTGACTTTCCATTCATAAGATCATGAATAATATTTTAAACTATTATACATAAGATAGTTTCGACTGTTGATCTTCAATTTTGCCGGTACATTTTTAAATAATGTGGACGTACTACCTTATAAAATCATTACAGAAAGAGTGAAACTTCTGAATTACTTCTCTTTTTTGCAACAGATGCAGAGAATTTTGATTTTACTTTCATCATTATTATTTGATTTTAATTTTATTTTTAGAACATTTTTAGGTGTTCTGTATGACTTGCGATTTTTAGTTTTTAAAAGCATTGTAAATATGATTTTTAGTATTTTCAACATTATTTTTGCTTGTATTTATTATATCTTTTATGTCTTCTATCCGCTGTGCCTTGTTATATCGATCAGATATTTATACAGATTCTTCCATGTTCAAATAAAATGTTACTTTGTACTTAGGGGCTGGAAGAAACTGCTTGATTGTATTAAAAATACTCTGAAAAGCAATCTTGAACTTGCGTGAATACTTTTGTCCATCACTTTCGCAAGTTTTATCATTTTTCCAACACGAACTCAATAATTACTATATTGCGGATTTTATGTATCCATGACAGAAATAAAAAACTAAAAAGATATCAGAAAAATTTGAGGATATTGTCACATTATTTTCAACTGATTACAACTGTTAGAAGAGAAAACATATTTTCATCGAATTTATATTTCTTACAATCAACTTAGATAATTTTTATTTTCCCTAAAGATCCGTTCTCTACTAGTAACGATACAATTGATCGATTTGGAGGTTAAATTAAATTCCTTTTAACATTAGCAAAACTATTATCCTGGAATTTTTATTTTCAGGAAATTATCCGATACTCTTACATATTTCTCTTGTAGGATATCAATTTTATGTGCCTGTAATAATACTGAAATTTCTTTCATTAACGGCGAAGACATGGTAGAAGTGAAAGTGTATGAATCAACAGCAAAGGGAACAGAAATGACGATTGGTGACTTCAAAAGATTTAATAAAATCCACTAAAGGACAATTGAGCCACTTAGTGGGAAATTGGAAAAGCAGCGAAAGGGGATAAAGATAAAACGGGGGAAGATGACGTGCCAGCCAGCGCCCTTGCCTCGTTTTATCTTTTTCTTCTCCGAATCTCACCACCGCGGAATTCATTTTGTAGATATTGCACGGCCGCTGGAAGAGAACATTTAAATCGTTAATACCAAAGACAACTATCGTTTCGCTGAACGTGTAATTAATATGCACAACCGAGAGATTCTCCACCGTGCTCGTAGTTAAGTAGATTTCTCGTACACTCGAGGTTTAATGCGAGTAACGCAAAGAGCGTCTCTTAATTACAGTGATACTTCATAAGGATTTTAATTGAATAACGCGACAGCTATAATATCTCCTGGGATACTTCTGTTAATAGAATTTATTTCGTCGCGGACCAGTGGAAACTTTCTGCACTGGTAAAAAATTATCCGAAAACTATGGTAGTTCTGACAAAGAGTGACCAGTTTATACAATCATCACCTTCGCGCGAATTTAATCAACGTATGAGCTGTTTATATTGAAAGTGGTCTAAGTCCATTTATTTTAAAATTGAAATATTTAAGGACTCGCGATTTAACAAATTTAAAAATATTGGTAACTGATAACATGGTAGTACACTGTTTTTGTGTTTCTAAGGGTGTATAATTACTAATCTAATCAGCATAATAAAAATTCTTTGTAATATAATATTTTTGATGACTATAAATGGACTTAAGTCACATTAAAAAGTAAGTACAAAAATTTTCTAATTTTTAAAAAGATGTAAGTATAGAATAAAAAGAAAAATATATACAATTTTATAGTATAAAATCTTTTTACAAAATCTTTATAATTTCAAATATATTAATTACAGTTCCCATCAAAATGAAGAGAACGAAGAAATGTAAATATTAAAACAGCTGGCATAATTATTTTGGAAAATGGAATTGGGCCTACTATCAAAATAAACTGAAATGTAAATTATAATAAAATTACGATAAAATCGACTAGGAGAAATTTCAAACAACGGAGATAGAAAATTTTGAAAACGTTCTTACATTTTCGTCGCTTCATCGAAATTATTAAATAATAAAGTACGGTTTTATATTAATTCTGTTTTGACAATCAATTTAGAAAAAATAAATTCTGTATAAAAATTCATAGAATGTAACTTTTGATAATTAACATTACATCAATTTTGAAATTAATTTAACGTTATCATTGATTTCATTAATTACATCATACGTAATATTTATTAACAACGCTCGGTTATTAACAATGCTCCATTTTTCCCTCAGTCACATTCTAAAGAACCAATTTTTAAATTACCATAAAATCGAAAAAAGAAATCGATTAAAGTGAAAGACCCAACTAATTACGAAAAGATTATTTCTAATAACGATTTGAAATTTTCTTTCATCGTTCGAAAGAAAGAATCAGAAAATGATGCTGAAATATTGGCGGATACAAATAAAGTAGTATCGTGAAATATTTGTTAAGTTCTTGAAGCTGCGGGCGAGTGTTTATTGACGTCAATAAAAATGGTCGCAATGGGAAAATTAATAACGAATAAGGAAGAGGAAACGGATCCTGTTTCGCGGATTGAAATTATATCTTTTGTGAGTAAATCGCGCGTAAAATCCCGTGCCGGAAGTCTCGGAAGAATTAATATATTCAAAGGAAATATGACAAGTCTGCATAAAGAAGAGGGAAGCTAGGAAAGGGATGGGAGGACGGCTGAAGAAGGAAAAGTTCTCCGCTTCTTGAAACTTTGTCTCAGATCTTCTTTTACAGGAATTTTGTTGGATAAGATCTTCCTGGCAGATATAGTTAATAATGTATGCACCGTAAAATAGGTTATAGAAGCTTCGCGGCGCGGCGTAGCTAACCTTTCACCGGGAATGAATAACATTTCTTGCTCGGAGCTAATTAAAGTTGTTTGCGACTCTTTCGAAACTGATGCTTTGAAACGATCGTAACTGTTCTGATCCGTCTGAACTCGGATCTAATTGCGAATTTTCTGCAGACACATAATAATGAGACGCATAATAAATACTCGTTTAATGCCGCACTATTTTTAACAATATTGGAGTAAGTAGCATCGTTATGATACGATTACAATTATGCGAAAGTCGCTCGTTAGTCGATGTAATCAAATTTGCGTAGTAATTGCGACGGTACAAGCAGAATTGTACTTTGTTTCTAGAACAATATGTCGACGACTCTGGAAATTGTTTTAACGAAGCCTCGCAGGGCGCATCGAAGTTGAATTAATTAATTTTGTATATTCAATTGTTATCTCTCACGATTGATTTATACGACAAGCTTCAAGATTTTAGCTTTTAGTCAAATTATGCGGACCAAATTCAATTTCTTCGGCTTACAATTGCTTATTATTACAGTCGTTTAGGAAGTATACAATAATCATGATAACGAAAAATATGATCTTGAGAAAAATGTTCTATTTATCATAATTGGACTATGCATGGAGTCTATTCATTTAAGGTAAAATGGATATATAAAATATAAAATAGTGAAAAGATTGAAAGAAATTAAGAATGTTGATGTATGAATTTCAACTTATTAAAATTATTTAAGAAAGAAAAGTAATTGCGCTCGGTTCTTGTGTCCTGCAATAGATGCAGTTATTTATCATTTTCTACAAAGCAATGCGTTTTGTAGATTTCTGCAATTCTGTTCACGTTGCTGTGAGCAACTGACAATTCAGCATAATGCGAAAATCGCGATTTTTCAAAAAAGATGGAGATTTTTAAAATTTTTGATGCCTGTAATTTTTATCATCTTGCTTATTAATTAGTAAAGTAGTCTAATATCCCAGAACAATTCAAGCCATTCGATCCAATCCTAAAACGGTTGTTTCGTTTCAAAAGGTGTCAGAATACAGGGTGTTCATTTTATCTTGAGCACACGTTATGCCTGATGATAGAAAAAACTGTAGGTGAAAAACTGCATAACTTCATGCAACGAACATAAATGTAGGATAAGATTTCTGTTCAAGGTCACTGTCAATTTCTTAAATCGGACTATAAGTCATGTTTAAAAAGTCGAAAACGACTTGAAATGCCATTGAAAAAAATGACGCGCTACCTTTATATTCGTACCATGAAATCATGCAATTTCTCACTTGCACATTTCTTTCTAACACCAGGCATAACGGAGATATCACGTGTGCTCAAGATACCCTGTGCTGACCCTGTATTATCGCTGCTCGGTGTATGTAAAATAAATGCTTCGCCGACACCGCAGGTATGTTATGCAGAAGAGGATGTCCCGGGGCGCAAAATCCATCATCCTACACGGTCATTACAAACGAGAAAGGTATTATACGTGTTAAAGTCATCTTCGATCCTTACATCCGGCGAAGAAGACAAGTGGTTCACGCGGAGAGAAGAATATCCGGCTCGGAAAGACTGGCGAAGTGGTTCCTCTCGCTCCCTGTTCCTACCAGTCCCTCCCTCTTCCTGCCTCTTCCGACGTCCTCTCCCGGAGGAGTTCCCTCTGGAACAGGGACGCGTACCCGCGCAATAAAATGTCGGCTGCCGTGCCAAGCGACCGACAGATCACCGGGGCTTATTGAAAGGATATTTCATGTGGACGAGTTCTTCCTATCCAGCTTATCCGGCGAATACCCCGCGGGGTGTGGAAATCTTCTGGCTGCCTACTGTCTTTCTACCCTCCGGCGAAGAATCGAGCACTAGCTGGCCTCCGAAGGATCTTGCCAACTGATCCCGAGCCGACGCGAACTATTCGTAACGGATTTCGGTATGAATTGGACTGGATCGCACTAGGGAACACCTGCGGGTGTCCTACGTATCTTCGCTTTGAATGGGAAAGAATGCTAAGTTTAGCCGACACCTTTTAATCAAGTGTCAGGATGTTTAACCGCTCGTAACGTCGAGTCAGACTCGTGATGAAGATTTCGAGCAGAACCTGTTACGTTTCGATATTATTAAAAGGTCAAACATCAATACGTTCTTAAGAAGATGAAACCAATATACTGCAACGTCTGCCATGAATCCACATTCATCAACTTTTATCCTCAAGGAACGAGACTTTTTATGGGATTTCTTTTTGAGAATGCTTACGAAGCAATAAAAATGAGGTTTGGAGGGTTCATTGTACATATCTTGGGTACTCAAATCGACTTTGTATTTTACAGAAGAGTAGAAAATAACTAATCGGTGATAGCTGACAATCATCGCGGTAATCAGACTCAACATTGACTTTTACTATTTACTTCGTTGATTGTATGTATTCATGAATAATGTCACAATTGCATGCAGAAACAATCGTAGTATTTGTCAACTGTCCTAATTACGTTGTACAGCCAGATATGGAAACATGATCAAATTATATAATATTATAGCAAACTCTTAAATAAAAGTGAGGAGACACTTGAATTAATTTACAAAATTTTTCTAGACATATTTAAAATAACAAACTCCTATTTACATTATCAATGGTTTCGTTATATCGACAATGGCATCAAACTATTGCTCGAATGTTTATCAAATCACCACTTTTTAAGCCCTATTTCTCTGAAATAAACTCATGAAATAAAATAGTAGAATTTTTGAAATCATATATGTCCTATGAGAAATAAACATAGCTATTCGTGTGTATATTACAATAAAGATCACCTAAAATCTTAATAAGGTCATCTTTGTAATTTCTGTAAAACTCATGCTGCAAACACTGTTTCGAATGGGGCGCAATCAGACAGAAATAGCTAGAAATTAATCTACTGTGTTTGAAGCTATCGTTTCCACGTATCAAAGTAGCATTTGTACGTGCTAAACCGGTGGACGTGTGTACCTTGCGAGAAACCGAGCTTGTGCGCCCACACCCCTTCCTGATTCTGATTTATTCGCGAGCGATCCGCTACGTGAATGAAATTATGGATTTAATAAGCGGGACACGCTCGACAGATGCACAATTGCGCCTGTTTCACTGCACAGAGACGTCGGTTACTGTGCGATTGTTTCATTCTAGTTCGAGCGACTCGCTGAGAAGATTGGATCAATTATAAATGACCGGTCATCTCCCTTCAATTCTCTAAGCTTGGAAACGATAAAGTAGAAACTCATAATTTTAACGAATTTGCAACGTGATTCTGGTATCATGCACTTTATCGCATAAAAGGCTTCTGCTCGTTATCTTGTCGATTGTGCAGCCGTAAGTATTGTTAACGGACTCTAGATTTTGTGCAATTATGACAAACACAAGTTGGCGCTGCTGAATATAGAACAGCGATTAAAAGGATTTAAGAATGTCAATATATAATTTTTAGTTTTCCGAGATTGTTAAATAAACAGGTGACTTTAATTTTTTACGCAAATAGTTTGTATTTTGATTATTTAATTAATTATTTAATATGTCTGCATCATTAATTTCCATTAAATATATTTCTATTTTTTCTATTAAAAACTCATGGCAATATGAATAACATAATCAAACATTTTAATAATATAAATATTCAGAGACAAATACATTAAAATGTTGTTTAAGCAGTAATATTCAATCCAGAAGAAACTAGTTAAATGTATACAACAATCGCCTAATAATTTACAATTTCTTTGTTCCTACTGAAACTGAAGATCGTCAAAACCCTTCAAGCACATTGGCATATCAGATTTTGAAAATCTACAAAGAAGCATTATTCAAAGTTAGTATTGCGATGAAATATTTCTTCTGAGTATACAAGTATTATCGCTATCCAAATATTTCTTCCTTGCATACATGTAGTTGATCCAAAAAACGAGTTTCGATTATTCTCAATTAATTCAGCCAGTGTGACAGTGCTTTCGTTGCCAAAAGACTATTCCCGCGAGTTCGCGTGGAATCTGTTTTCTCGCGCAGTAGATTTCAGAATTGCTTGCAACTAAGAATAATTTTCTTAGGCGATTCAAGCATGAAACCGGGATTTCTTAGTAAGGGGAGAGAGAATTTGTACTCACTGTGATTCTTGTATGCGAGCCTTGCTGTTGCGAATGTACAAGGCGCTCACGACACTTCCGACGACTAATATTAAGGCGCACGCACAAGTCGCAGCGATGTAAAGTGCCCCGGCACCGTTTACCAGAGGTCCTGGTTCCAAACGAACCGA